>OX421976.1:22268014-22868014 GCA_949128135.1 Parasteatoda lunata
AAAACGGAAAAATAGATCGGCGGTAAATTAAGAAATGAAATTTCTGTAAAAGCGCACGAAAATATTTAACGAAGCGGAAAGTTTGAGGCAACTCTGCTTCCGGAAATTTTTTCGTTTCGTTAAAGAAATTTTTTACAGTGCAATTTTAATGCATTTTATGTAGTTTAATGCAAATAATTTTGATTTAAATTGCTGATAACTATCCGAAATTCTCTGAATGCTATCTTATGAATAATTAAATATCAAATTACTCTTGCTTTTTTCTTTTTTTTTTTTCTTCTTTTTTTTTTCTTTTTAATTTTTGACATTTATAAATTTAAATTGGGGAATAAAAATAAATTGCACAGAGCTTTAAAACTTCATGATAGTTCTCATCTAAAGATATATATAAAAAAATTTACTACTTATAATAGGTCGAAAGCTTTATAAATTATTTCCACCCCGAAATAAATTTGAATAAACTTTTATCTTACGAATAATTTAATTCTAGACCATGATATTTGACCAGTTGTCCTCATTTATAAAATCGTCGAATCACCTTATGAACTTTTGACTGCATTTGTTGTTAAAAATCATTGAATATTATGTCTCTTAACAAGTTCCTACACGCTTCGTTGCTAGCATTTGTAACGCTTTTCTATTCTTCTTAAACATTGTGTTTAATCTCCTGTGGATTTAATAATCCATTTATACACAAGAAGCGAGCTTTTAATTTATCAATTTAGTTGCGGCTGTCCGATTCAGTTTTTTCCGCGCCTTCTCCCGGACTTGTTCTCTAAGACAAATGCTGAAGATGATGATTTATTATTAGATAAAATGAAGTTAAAAATTAAAAAAAAAGAAAAATAGCGTTGATGAATGTGATTTCACCATAGGAACATTTTATTATTATTTGTATTTTAAAAGTTGACAAAAGAGATGTGTTTTATTTATTTATTTATCTACTATATTTTACTTGATAACTTTATTTTATTTTACGGATATTTCAATAAAATAGAGAAAAGATTAATTTGCAGTTAAATTAGAAAGCGGATGTTAAATTATGACTATTTTTGAATCAAAAAACGATTTTTAAATTACATTTGTTTCTGAATTAGAAAGCGATTGTTAAATTATGTTTATATCTGTAATGCAACACGGCTGTTAAATGACGCTTGAATCAGAATTAGAAAGCGAATCATATTTGCACCTTTACTAGAACACGGGTTTTAAATTATATTTATATCTGAATTAGAAAGTGGATGTTTAATTATGTTTGTATCTAAACTAGAAAGCGAAAATTAGGTTATGTATCAGAATCAGAAAATGAATCTTAAATTATGTTTGAATCAGAATTAGAAAGTGAATGTTAAATCATATTTGCACCTTTACTACAACACGGGTTTTAAATTATATTTATATCTGAATTAGAAAGTGAATGTTTAATTATGTTTGTATCTAAACTAGAACTCGAATGTTAGATTATGCTTGTATCTGAATTAGAAAGAGAATGTTAAATTATGTTTGTATATGAACTAAAACACTTTTCCTTTTCGCTCTGTTAAATGTAAAAAGTTCTGACGCTTTCAAAGTTTTTTTTTTCTCCACAATCATTTATTTTTTCTAGAAATCTTTAACTATAATATTATGTAAATCATAAATGAAATGATTAATTACACCATAAAATTGAAAATCTGTTTTTTCTTTTTAATTTTTTTTTTCAAAATTTTTACTTTAAGATTCTCTAGAACTAAAAGTCAAGTTTTCAAATTTGTTTAACAATTTCTTTTTAAAAAATAATGGAAAGGAAACTTGTGCTGTTTTAAAGTCAAAAATTTTTCAAATCATTTAAAAGTTAAAAATGCTTATGGTAAATAAAGTTTTTAATGAAAATAGACAAAAAAATAAATATTTAATCATAATATTTTCATTTATATCCAAAATTAAAAATATTTCATTTTAAATATTAAAATTTAAATTATTTTAAAAATGTTTCGCAGGGAACTCTTAAGCAATTTTTTTCATTCCAGTTAAATGGTATTCTCTGAAATGGTATTTATTAAACGGTATGAAAAATTCTAAGGATTGTGTGTATTTGTCCTTTAAAAAATATATATAAAATTGTGTCCCAGAACTCCCTAATGAATTATTTACTAAAAATACTTATATGAGTGGTCATAATTATATTTCTTATTAATTGACAGTTCTAATTGCATGAGAATAATATCCACTACTTTTTTTCCCATCGTTCCCTTTACTTTATTCTAAAGTTGTTCTTCGGTGGCTCTAATGTTATTAGAAAATGAAGCTTTTTAACAAATTTATAAAGCTGTTTATAACTGTTGTGAGCTCGCAACAGCTATTCATAACTATTAGAATAAAGACAACGGTGAGATTTCGTATCTATCAAGCCTGCTCTCTCCATAATGATTGACGAGATTCAAAATGTCAATAAGATATAAAGCAAGTTATTTGAGAGTGAAAACATTTGTTGTCTAATTTTCAGTGTTCGTGAGAAGATACTCCATTGGATTGTTTGGACGCATAAAAAAATTTAAAAGTAAGAAAATATTTTTACTGATTTCAATAATTTTCATCCAGGTAGAAAATTACGACCTAATGACGATTTTTTTACAAACAAATTAGAACTTTCTAAATAAAATTATTTGTTCGCTTTGAAGAACAGTTAGTTCTTATCAGCAGGATAGGCATTTAAACTGTGTTTAGGTACTTAAACTGTCCCGTTATTTATTCGGGTTTTTTTTCTCTATTTATTTGTTTTTCTATTTTTATTTATTTATATTTGCTTATTTTTTATTTTTTGGTGAAAGAATTTATAAAAGCACCCGTAAAACTTATAAAATTTCATTGAATACTTTGTACTATAAATAAATAAAGCTAAAACAAGATCTTATTGAATATTTTGTACTATAAATAAACAAAGATGAAACAACATAAATATATCTTAACAGCTAAGACAGAAATATCGACAGTTTCAGTAAAAATTTTAATCATTGACTTCAGTGATGTTGATATTCAGTACAATGTCTTTACTAAATAAATAAGCATACGGTTATTTAACTTTATATGAAATATTTTCAAGCTGTTTTAGTTTAATTGAAGATTTCAATTATCTATTTGTTTATTTTTTTTATCTAGATATTGAGTTTGTACGTTATTATCAATGTTGAAGCTCTTACTCATTTTTTTTCTTTCTTTTTTTTGAAAATTTATAAATCTAAAAATTAGGATTAAAAATGTAAGCCAAGTCATATGAGCAAAATCTGTTCCTCCTGGCTGGTTTAGTATGCATATTATTTAAAACAATTGTCATTTCCACCGTGTGATTGGAACGAAGTATTCTTTGATTAATTCATTACTTGCATTCATTATTTTAACAATTCATTACATCCAAGCATTTTTTTAAACAATTTTATGTAAGAATGTTTTAGCAATTCATTACATGTAAGCTTTCTTGAGCATTCGGCCATAGTTTAAAACTGCATAGCTATTTAACATTATGTGTATTTTTCACCATCAACATTCTCTATTGTTTGATGATTTTCAAAACTTTAAAAATACGATGAAGAGTCCGTATCAGTATGCCAAGAATATTTATTACCAGCATTTAGTGAATTGGAAAAATAATTGGCGGCGGATATGGCACATTCTTTTAATAGAAACAAATACCATTTCTCGTAACCAAAACAATAGTTTCATGCCTGAATTGCTCTTATGCAAAAATTAAACATTTCTATTTCTACATCGTCTTTTGGCAGCATTTGCACGGTTGGTGGAATACACCACTCGCAACAACAATCCCAAGTGAACGACAATATTTTCCTACTCCCACATGGAACTTAGCACAGCCAATCAGCTACAAAATGGTCCCAGAGATAATATTGTCACCTATCCGATACGTCCAGGACCAAGCGGTGCAAACGACTAATTACAGAGTAATGAGACAGGTAAAAGAACTCCAAATGAGAATAACAAGGTAAAAAAAAGAGAAGAAAATTTGCCTCCGCTGCGTTAATAATGAAGGTGTGTGCGGGCTTGTCAAAGCAAAATGGCGAATCAGAAAGACCTTATTAAATTCCTGCTTGAGTTGACATTTGATTGAGATGAAATGTAATGGCACATATCGTCTGGTCTCGTCATAAGTTCCATCCAATCACATGATGTCTTTCTCAACGGACACGCTTTATTACGATATGTCTCCGCTTCCTGAATACGCTGATTGTCCTTCGTGGATCGTCTGCATTGTGATAATAGTCACGTGGATAGTAATAAGGTGACGCTTCTGATGTAATACTATATGAATATGACTTGTATGATTAGATTAGATTTAGAGCGTCAGGGTCAAGTACATTAATTTGTAGCAAATGAATATCAATGTAAAAGTTCTTTGTTCCATGAGTTATTATTTTAACTTTACGAATCGTCTGCAATCTGATATTAGTCACGTGATTAGTAATAAGACGACGCTTGTGATGTAGTACAATATAAACATGGCCTTTTTGATCAGATTTGATTTAAATTGACATGGTCAAGTACATTAATCTTGAGTTAATGAATATCAATAAAGTGACTTGTTTCATCTTTCTTTGTTCATGCAATTATTTTAACTTAAATAGGTTTTTCTTTTAAAGTGATAGATAAAGTAGCAATATACACACCTTCACACATATATTGTGAGTGATAAAACTTTTTTTTATTTAAAAACAAAGGCTTATAGTCTAATTCTCTATTCGTGCTTCTTTTTTAAAACGTATTGAAAAAAGCGATCTCATAAATGACAATACGTTCATAAATGACAATATTTCATAAATGGCAGTATACAATAATTATCTTAACGGAATAAGAACTCTCTTTATAATTATACAATTAAATAAACATTAAAAATATACAATTAAATAAACATTATAGAAGCTTTAATAGATAATTATTAACTTAAATTATTTATCAACTAATTGCATACTGAATGAAGCTGATTGCTTAAAATACAGCTTTGTCATTCCCTGTAATTAATATTTTAATTATTTTCAGTATTTAAGGATTTAGCAAAGTGTTGTATTCCACTGACTTTTATACAACTTTAAATTATAAACTTAAATATGCTTTCCAAAACAATGACTTACTGATAGATCGTAAAAATAATTATAAAGATCTATATAATACTAATTGCTTGAAAATTAGCGAAGTCATTCTTTGCTTTTTGCCTCCATTAATGTTATTTTAGCGCGATTTTTCTACATTCTACGTGTGTGATCTTTCTACATTTTTGACGAAACCGTTTATTGGTACATGCTCCGACCGAACATTTCGTCAAAGACTAAATAACTATCGTCACTTCTCCGTGGAAACAAATTTTCTCAATAGTAATATTTTATTTTATAACCGTTGTTGAACAACCGACCCAATTTTTTGGGTTTAACGACTACTAATGTTTAACTCCGTAGCCTTTAATTTTGAACCCAATGCGGAAGACAAGGGAACTCCTGGATCAAGTATTGGGAGAAATTTGCCTTCGTGGAGGACTTTTTGATGGAACTAATCCGCGTTTGCGTTACATGGAGAGAAAGACCACTTGAACCTCCCACGGTTAGCCTGATGGCAAGAAGATTCTAACCCATGATCCGTCTACTACTGAAGATATTTCACGTCAGCACTGTGATCAGTGCAAGCCGGATGCGGATAAGTTTCGATCACCTATCGCTGGGGATTCGAACCCGGTTCACCACATTGGAAGGCGAAGCTCAATCCCCTGATCCATCGTGGCTCTTGTCAAAAGTATAGAAAATTATCTATACTTTTGACAAGAGCCGTGAATCTCATAGGGGCCGGGATAGCCTGGTCGGTAGGGCGCTGGGCCCATGTCCAAGAAGTCGTGGGTTCGATCCTCGCCGGTCGAAGAATCCCCGTGTAGTAAATGGTGACTGATGCACGTTAAATCTGTCGAGTCTCAAAGTCCTCCAAGTTCCCATAACAAATCAATACCTCTGGGGGTACTGATCCAGGAGTTTCCTTGTCTTCTGGATTAGTTCAAAATTACAAGGCTACGGAGTTGAACATTAGTAGTCGTAAACCCATGAAATTGGGTCGGCTGTTCAACGACGGTTATAAAATAGTATGGAAAATTTTCTCCTAATACGAAAGAAAAATAATCTCGTAGTACTTAATGTATAGTATATGGCTAACTTTACTATTAATCACTTTAATGTATGCAACATTTAGCTGAATCAATGGCACCTTAAAAACATACGAAAGGAAAATAGAACAGAAAGATAAATTAGACTCATGCCGAAAGCGTAATTCGAACCCGGGACTTTCCTGGTATTAGGCCAACTTCTTGACCATGCTACAGACTGGTCAAGTATTCTTCATCCTAACCGGTCGTTTCCTATCAGCCTAGCCTAGTTTCGTCATTCTATTAAGCGATCTCCCACATTGCACTACTTGTGGTTTTGAGTTGAAGAAACATTTCGGTCATATATTTGGCAGTTACCATTTCGTCATAAATCAAGTGTTTTCGTGACGAAAGAATTCACAAAATTAACAAAATATAGATCAAGGATTGTTGAATCGTCAAAAGTGAGAGCTTTATTTCTGAGAGTGTGCTTTCCTTACGTTTTAAAATACTTAACGAAATAATTTTACTTCAACTTTTAATCTAAAAGTTTGATTAAAATCAAATGCTTGAAGATTTGATTAGTCATATGTTGCTAACGAGACTGATTTCTTTTAGTTCTAAAATATTTCAAGAAGTGTTAATTTTTCCCTTGTCCTTTCACACAGTGTATACACATTAAAATTTACAATTATTTTTAATTAGTAATTGCTTGAATTTTAAAATAGTTTTAAAAATTTTATTGGTTACTTCAAAACTAGCTCGGTTGTACGTTGCTTTCTGATGTTATTTGATATTCCTTGATATTATTTCAAATATTAACTTGCGAAATGTGATTTTTACAATTGCTTTAAAACACCTCACACTTTAATTTTGCATTTAATTTTTATTATTACAAATTGATTTGTGAAATGATTCAACACATATGAATAATATTAATTGTGTTGAAACATGCCAAGTCATACATTGCTTTAAATATTAATTAAATTTACTTCAAGAAAAAAAAATTATGTTTGACTTTTACCTATCTCGTAAAATATTTTAAACAATATTAAAAGCTTCATTCGCTTCAAAAATATTTAAATCAGGAATAACAATCGACATGTTTCAAGCTCTCAAAATTAGGAGCCTATTTTCAAGACTTGCCAGACGTGAATGAGTGGAAACAAAAGTTATTTGAAATAAACGAAAATTTGCCAACGAAAAATGAAAAAAAAAAAGGTGAAAAATAAAACTAGAAAATAACAGTGGCCGAGAAGGGCAAATCAGGGGAAAATGCATTTCCACGCGCTATGGAGTGGCGTTGAGGAACTAAGTCGTTTACACGGGATTCAGCATTCATATGAATAAAACAAGAATCCGAGGCATCAAGACAAGCTGATGTGACTGTGGTGGAAATAATTTCGACATTATCGAAATTGAATTTATGCCTGAGATTCTAACTAAGTGCTGCAATTGATGATTTTTCGTATTCTTGATAACGAACACACACATCGTGTTCCTTAAGTCTAAATTTTAAAGCGCATTTAGTTTGTCCAATGTGGTCAAAGTCGAACTGCCGTTGTAAATGCCCGATCCCTGCGATGATCAAAACTAACAGGATCTTTAAGAGATTTAAATTTGATTTTGTTAACAGGTCTAAAAATGACTTTAAAACCAAAACGGGAAAGGATATTAGTGATTTTATAACAAACGAGAGAGAAAAAACCACATCATTCACATATCCTTCAAAACACTTTATACAATAATGTTTCATTTACTTTTTTATGATTTATTAATTGATTGCTAAATTAAGTTTAGAAATTTGATTGGTACTTCTTGCTTGAAAATTAGTCTTAATCACACATTCATTTTTTTTTCAGTTATGTACCCAATGAAATGTGGCTTTCACCTGTCTTTCAACATGCTTTAAACAAAAAAATTTGCATTTATAGTGCCATGTGTAACGTCAAAAAAAAGTTTCAAGGTCCATTATCAGGAACAACATATTAAAACCGTTTCCAAGATAGCATCTTATAGACTAATGAATTCATTAATGATTTTTTTTAAACATCCATCTAATTAACGACTAAAACCCCTTCTTTCTTTTTTTTTCTTTCTTCAGTGTATATTAATGTCAAGTGTTTTCTATCGAACTTTAATGAGGGGATGTACAGCCTGTCGTGTGGATGGCGCGTGCTAGGCTGGAGGCCTATAGGCCTTGGAATCTTGATGTCAGTTCCAGACAGATGTGTAACAGGAACTATACGTTACGAAATAAAAGTTGCAGAAGGGAGTCCTTCATCGGATCATTGTTTTGAGCAGGTGCGACGATACGTACGGTTTACAGTTAAGGTGATTGAAAATAGGGATGCAGGTTATGACATTTATTTTCACTTTTTTTTTTTTTTTTTTCTCTAGATACGTTCTTGCTTTTTAGTTGATGGTTTTTCTTTTTCTTTTCTCGCAGGACATTAATTAGTGGTGATTAAGAGTAGTGAATAGGATTATTTGCGGTTGTATCATTGACTGTACTTAGCTGTAAGTTGTCACAAAGATGTTCTTGATGTGTTATTTTTTATTAATTAAATCTTGCAATGAAGAAAAAAAAAGAAGAAATGATTCGATTAAACGACTTTGTCGCAGACTTACCACAAAACCCTCTCGCTTGGATATAAGTTTTTAAACTAAAACTACAAAAGAAGTAAATATTACACTGCAAAAAGTGGATACTCAAATTTCACGAAATTTTTTTTATTTATGATTAAACCATTGCCTCGCATATGCACCGAGTGAACATTTTGTCAAAGTGACAAAATAACTATCGTCATTTCTTTGAGGTAATGCATTTCGTTAAAAGTAAAAAAAAATATTTCGTCATTATATTTAATTTAAAAAAAAAAAAAAATAATAAAAAAAAAAAAACAAATAAGAGTACCAAACGAGTGGCATTGCCTTTCACTTCTTCGCGGGCACCCTCTAGGTAGGTATACGTCACCACAGCAACAAAAAAGGTCAGATAGATAAATTACCTTCATATCTAAAGCAAGACTCTAGACCACCATACAACCATGTTGTCATTCTATTTAACATCCCCCCCCCCAATTTACGATAAAGTTTCGAGTATATATATATATATATATATATATATATATATATATATATATATATATATATATATATATATATAAATCTCTTGTCACAGTTTTAGTGGTTAAACTCCTCCTACACGCCTTGACCGATTTTGATGAAATTTTATATGTATATTCAGTAGGTCTGAGAATAGGTTTATAACTAATTTTTTTTCCATTTTTTGGACTAATTTAATGTATATTTTAAATATATCTTTATTTAATCGTATTCGGATCCAAACTAGACATAGAAACATAACAAATCAAAAATAATATTCACGCACGTTGCAACAAGTCATATTAAACTCTAATACTTATGCTCACCCTTAAGAGAAGAGCATCAAATATAGTTGCAAGTATGTTAATAAAGGCAGTGATATGGAAGTATTTCGAGTTGAAAATACCAATGTGACTGCTCTTCCAGTGAATAACAACGATGAAATAACGCTGTAGAAAATTGGCCGGTACATCAGCTCCAATGAAGCTGTTTGGCATGTCTTTGGTTTCCCAATTCATGAACGGGATCCAACCGTTATTCATTTAGCCGTCCATCTTGAAAACGGTCAGAGCGTATATGTCACGAACGAGACAGTGATTGACCGAGCTATAAATCCACCAAAAAACTACAGTCAGCAAATTTTTTGAATTGCGTAAGTCTTGCGAATGCTTTTGGTGCCTTTGCGTGGACATTACTCTACTCTGAAGTACCACACAATTTCACATGGGCTCAAACAAAAAAATAGACATCCCGCAAACAAGGCACACCGATTGATGCATGTTCCGGCTTATTCAAATCAAACGCCTAGGGGAGAGTATTTACAGTCAATCCAAGGCAGACTGAGGGCGTAATGTTGAAAAAGCTCAACTAAAAGTAAATATGCACGTCCAAATGCTTCAAGATTCATCTGCTGAAACATTCTCAAAACAGTTGTTAGACATCGGTGATGGAAAAGTTACTAAGGATGAGACTGGATGCATAAAATTACCGGACGATTTCTGCACAATCATTGATTCACAAGGTGCTCTCTTTAACCTAATATTTCACGATGTACACACACAATACATTCATCATGAGTGGCTGGCAGAATGTGGAAGCAGCAAAAAATGTGGACGTTAACGAATTGAATCTGAAGATACAACAGTTATTGCCAGGTAACTTGGTGACATATAAAACCATTGTTGCATTTTGCGATCCCATTGAAGCTGCAAATTTTCCAACAGAGTTTTTAAACTCATTGGATTTACCAGGCATACCACCGCATAATTTAGTTCTCTCCTAAGATGGATCTCCGGTTATTTTGCTTCGTAATTTGAGCCCACCACGGCTGTGCAACGGCACGCGATTAGTCGTTAAAAAATTAATGAACAAAGTTATCGAGGTCATTATTTTAAATGACAAATTCGGGGGTGAAAGTATATTACTTCCACGAATCCCTATTATACCCACAGATGTGCCAATTCAATTTAAACGCATTCAGTTCCCCATTAGATTGGCATTTGCAATGGTAAGGTCAAGCAATGTCTGTTTGTGTCTTAGATTTGAGCACACCATGTTTTTCACACGGAAAATTATACGTGGCATGCTCTTGAGTGGGCAAACCATCCAGTCTACTTGTGTTAGCTAAAGATGGAATGCCAAAAAATATTTTACACTCCATTGCACTAAGAGATTAATATCTTTGACTAATATTTTCAGAATTCGTTGTATATATAATTTATAAGAAAAATATAAAATTACAGCGCTCCATTCCTCTTCCACTCATATACCACATACGCACACACTTACAATAAATAAGATATATTTTCATACTCTATAAATAGTTCATATGGCAAAACAACGTTTGCCGGGTCAGCTAGTATACATATATATGTTCGGCTCTTTAAACTGTATATTTCTCTCTTTTAGTATAACGTAACCTCTGATAGATTTTAATCATCTCTGCCATTGTGACAACTAAACGCTTATTGGTTCTTAATAAATTTTTATTAGTTGTGATTTTAAAACATTGTTTTTACTAAAATTTCATTATTATTAATGAACGCAATAGCAACGGGAAAATAATAAACGGAATCTCTGAAAAGACTCGGAAAAATTCAATACGGAAAAATAGATCATCGGTGAAATACGAAATGAACTTTCTGTAATGACGTGCCAAAATACAGTCGGACCTCTATTTAACAAAATGGCTAAATCCTAACAAAAAGTTCGTTATATGGAAAATTCGTTAAATAGAAAATCACCATCTGAAATTACTTAAACAACACAAAACAAGTTTTAAAGTCATAAACACTAGACATAATTAAAATAGCAATTGATATACCTTTATCTTGTAAATTATAATCTACTATCGAATTGTTTGAAATCATTTTATTATTCTATCATATGAAGGTTTGGTGATTTCCTCATCATTTCCGTCTTCATCTTCTTCGTCTTCCTCACAATTTTTGTTGTATTGTTTTTATTTTTCACATGGTTCAAAATATCTGATCCACTTAATGTTTCTGTGGTTGCAGCTTCAGAATCAATAGAAAGAAAATCATTAATGAGTACACCATCATGAATTTCGTGGTTCTTTCTTAGATGTAACCCATATTTTTTTAAGTTCTCACTCATAAAGAAATGTCATCCATGCACTTTCAGAATTCTCCGCGCTGACTAAGAAACCAGCTTTAGCAAAACTGTTACGAATAGTACGATCTGTAACATTATTGTTCCATGCCATCATCATAGGTCACGCGATTTCGTGGTGAAATGATTCTCAAAACACACGAAATACATCTCAGTGATTGCTGAATCGTCAAAAGTGAGAGTACTATTTATTGGAGTGTACACTGCTAACTTTAAACAGTTAGAAATTTTGAGGATATTGATGCACATTATCGCTTAAAATTGCACCAACATTAATATGATGCTAAAGTTTCATGTAATATCGTACTTTTGAAAGGAGATAACTTTATAGTATCTTTCAAGATTGAGCATAAAAATGATGCATTTCTACTTCTTATTAAAGTTGCAGCAAATTTGCACCGTATCAAGGTTATTAGTATCGATATTACGATTCATCGTTGTATCAAACAACAGTTAAACGCTCCAAAAGCTGTTAAAGTGTTAAACACTCCAACGCTTTGGACCGAAAAAAATACGATCTTTTTATAAATGAGTAAATCAGGGTATATTATTATAATTTATTTCGGGTATATGTGGTACAATCTAAAATTACAATATATATATCTATACACACGCAAAAAAAAAGGCTAAAAAAAGAAATGTGAGGAAAATTAATAAGTTTTATTTATTGCGAATAAGTTGCAAGTATATAGAACTCATAAAATAGGTAAAAAATATGGAGAAAATAGTAAAGATTAGTGAAAGGAGAAGATGGAAAATTATTAAAATAAAATATTTTTTAAAAATATTAAGGAGATATAATATTAATGTTTTTTAAACATTTTTAAAAATATTAAAAAAATATTATATTAATATTTTTTGAAATTTGTTTTGAAATATTTCATTTTAATAATTTTTCTTCTCTTTTCAATAATCTTTATTTTTTTTTTTAGTTGTCACAAATGAAATGTATTAAATGATCGAGGTATGTTTAACACTTGTTACATTGATACTTATGTAGGATTGCAAATTCAGAACATGTTACTGTTCAACACACTTTAAAAGTTATTTTTAAATACAAAAAATGCACGTCTACAATGTGTTCAATAATTTTCAATTGTTTCTGAAAACATAAATCAATATTAACGAATATTAACAACTAAAGTTTATATTAACAAAAAAATTAAGATTAATAAATAAAGTTTGCTTAACTTTGCAACTAGTATATATATTCCTCACCGAACTATTATCCGATATTATATATTTGTTTAAGATACTTTTAAGTAGTAAATTAGTAAATAAGTAATCATTAAAATCATTGGAAATAAATTTTTATTAAATTAAAATCAAACGATAGAGCTTAACATTACTTCTGGTACTGAGATTAACTTAAATTTTTTAAATGCAGTTCTCGGAAAAGAAACTAATAATCTTGAAACACCGACATGTGTTCTACACGTATATAGTGTTGTACACGGAGAAAAAAAATTCTGGTAAAAATACCATAATGTATTATATTGACATTTCTGGTAAAATAACCATAATTCTGGTATTAAAAACTAAAATATACGGTTTTGATACCAATCACTTGGTAATTTCTCTTTTCATATGGTGACTGTTTACCGCAAATTCTAGTTTAAGTCAATTTAACCTATTAAATACAAGGCATCAACCGGCTGATCTGTGTAGTGGTCAGGGAGCTGACCTTACATGAGAAAAGTCCTGGGTTCGAATCCTGGACAAGGCATGGAGGCATTTTTTTTAATCTTTTTTTTTTCTTGTTGCACAAATCTATAAATTGCATTTTATGATCGACCGGATTTAAAGAGTATTTTTTCGTTTTCCAACATCCTTATTAAATGCGTGTATTATCATATATTCAGCTAAAAAAATTTTTGGTTTATTTTTTATCGCACATCATGCAATCATGACTAAGTATGAAATAAACGTAATAAACTTTTTATTATGAAATAAACGATTTTATCATTTTGAAAGTTTAGATTCATTTCATTTTCCCCGAAATTTGTTTTGAAATATTTCTAAATTTGAGCGTTTACGCAAATTATCGCGGGTTCATCAGATGCCTAACCGCACAATCAGTGATTATTTATCAAAAGGGGAATAAATTTCAAATTGCAGAGTCATTTATTTTAATCGATATACATTTACCTTGTTTCCGGCTTTATGCGAACAACAAAAAACTCGGTATTTTTTATCGAAAGCCTCTGGTAATGCTTTTAGTAAAATTAACAATAAAGTATGATTTTATAATATGATAAAGATTGGTAAATGTGGTAAAATTTGGAAATTTTATTGTGATACCTTAGAGCACGGCATAAAAACGATTTATTTGGTTAAATTTACTTCTCAGTTTCGTATTTTTTGCTATATGTGTGGTAATAAGATTTATAATTTACCAGAGTTTCTAATAAATTGTCCTTATATGAATGGGAAAATACCAAATAAATGGTGTAAATGCAGTATAATTTAGTTTTCTTAATCAAAATTAGCTTTTTTTACACCAGATGTGCCATTATCTTACTGTATGGTAATTTTACCAGATTTTTTTTCTCCGTGTGCCAATACAAATTTATTACAGTGTTACAAAGGCATTTTCATCTATTCTTGAAATATTTATTTATTGTTTAATAAATATTTAAACTTGTTGCACATATTAAATATCGCACCACTACTTAATCGCACGATGGTGTTTATTTTTTCATAATAATTTGCAGTTTCAAACGAAAATATTACACGTTTTATTAAACTGTAAAAACTGTGATGTCATACCTCCCGGATTAGGTGTTGATAAACTCTAAAAAAAAAAAAAAAAAAAAAAAAAAAACGAGTGAATGGTTACTTTATTTAGTTAACATCGAAACAACCTCTTACACACTTCAAAGGATGTTTTTAAATCTTAACACCAATTATTGATAAAGTTTACACCTATCACGTTGGGGGAAGAAGGTCGTGTTTTTTGGAGCACCGTTAATTTGGCAAACAATTATTGTATATTTAAACTATTTAACAAAATTCTTGTGTGAAATGATGGTAAGGCATGTTTCAAATGTATCACAAATGCTTTTGAACCATTAGCCGAAGTTTAATGGTGAATAATTGTGCAATTTCAAGCTAGTGACAAGATAGCGGTTTGTTTACAGGAAATGTACTTTAAAAATGTGAGTTCTTGTTTTCGGATTGAATTGAGTAGCTGACAAACTGGTCATAGTATTTCTAATATCAAGTAATTTTCATTTCTCTTTTTTCTGATAGATTAAAAATATTGATTGTGGTCGATTATTTGCCTAGTACCTTCAATCATCTTTTCGGACAAGCTACTCATATAAATTGTTGTTAAAATGCATGCATATTTTTATTTGTATAATAAAGGTATTTATGTTCTCATAAGATTTACATAAATCTGTCAATTTTCTAAAATAATTCTGTAATATTTAATTTCTATTCACATTGCTTTTGTTCGAATTCATTCATATTAATATTCTACCTGTACTCTTCGTATGTTTGGTAACCAAAGTAGTTTTATGTTAATAAATTTTAAATATATGCATCCTAAATTTATGATTCTTGTTTTAGATTGCAAAGTAAAAGTAACTTTACTGATTTTTTTGTGCATCATATCGTACTGTGATTATAAATTTTAGTGTTACTGCATAGCAAACATGGGAGCGGCTACGTTACGCCAAGTAGTGATAAAGAACATTCTAAGGTGTTTCGCTACGCTAGGAACTATCCTTGATTTCGGTTAAGTGAAACACACCACTTTGGTATTAAGTAGTTTCCACTATTTTTAATGTTCAGATCTCCCAAACAATTTTTACCGTTTATGAAAAACATTCCTGAATTGTTTTAAGTGCTTAAATACAATTGAGTTATCCGACCAGTTTCGACAACTTTTTTTTTAAATATTTATATAAAATTTTGAAAAACTAGTCTATTTTTGTAATGTGTACAAACTTATGAAAGTAGCAAGCTAATAATATTTTTTTTTCTTGAAATGGGCATTTTTAAGTGAAAATAAGGCAATTTTTTACATATACAAGAAACGCTGTAAAAAGTTTCTATAGCCCGAAGCAAAGAATCATTTGAGGATTTTATTTAGAAGGCTATCAACTATGTTTTGAACTATTACCTAAAACGCATGTGCATAGACTGTTGAGGGATCAATGTATTTAAAAAAACAAATTTTTAAAAATTTCCGCACTTATCTTTGCGAGGAAAAACAAGCATAAAAAAGGAATTTCTACTTTTTTCTCTTAGCCTGTTGTTTAAAATATGTCTGTTATTATCATAAGCGCTTATGAAAAATTACAATTATTTAATTTATTAATTAATATTTGTAGACAATTATTTAAAAAATAATATGAGATGTGTTTAATTTGGTGTAAAATGGGGGGGGGGGAATCAGATTTTGAGATAAACGCATTTAAAGTCTTAAAATAGTTTGTCTATCCCCTGTTATCACCTAGCACAAAAACTCCTAAAATTTTCTAAATAATTAAGGTACAAACAAAAGTAAAGTATTTTTATGAATTTAAGAGTACAAGGATTCTAAATTTAGAATAAACTCAATTTCTAAAATTTTGTTCAAAATCATGTTTTTGCACTAGTCAGATAACTTGAGGTTTGATAGGATTGATAGGTTTGATAGGATTAAGGTTGAATAAGCAAAACTAATAATAAAAACAAATAAAAACTTTTATGTTTTTTAAAAAGTTTCTATGTTTATATTTCTTAAAAAAGTAGGTAATCAGTTTTTCAAAAAGATTATGTAAACTAAATTTTTAAAAAGTGAAACAAAAACATTGAATATGTTAAATTATGTGAACTAGTTTTGTAACACGTTAGTATATTTAAGTAATAGTTAACGCTTGCAATTCATCAAGTTATGAAGGTTTAGCAGGATAAAGTTACGAAACTTTTTAATTAAAAAAGCCTGGATACTTTGTAAAAATATTTTTTGTACGTTAAAACAACTGCAATTAATTATTCGCTCAAAATTTCTAATTGAATAAACTCAATATATAAAAATTTTTAATTCAACATATTTGAGCGAAATACGCATTAAAAAAGTTATTGGTATGTCTTAAAACATTCTTGATGTAAAAATACTTGATGTAATCATCAATGATGTCCAATTTTTTCCAAAGTGAGCGAAAGTCACGCTCAACTTTTTTCAACTATTTTAGATCAAGTGTCGGCAAAATTTTTGAACACCCACAACCAATTATTTAGGAAACAGCAAAGTAACCTAATAACTTATTTAAATTTAAATAAATTTAAATTAAATTATTTAAATTGCTACTTTTAATTTTTTTTAAATTATTAATATTTATTTTAAATTTGCTTTTTTACATGTAACCGAAGATATAGAGTTACGTGGGGAATTATGGGTCAAAAAACATCTTAAATTTTTTCTAAAGAATGTATGATATAAGGATACCGTTTGGCATAGAGTGAACTAAAATAATTTAGAAATTATTCAGAAGTTTTTTTTAATTATAATTTAGTTATTTTTTAAAAACTAATAAATTACTTAGAATTACCAAGGATTCGGGTAATGATGGATCATATACATCGGATAAATATGAGTCACCTTTTCTTAGAGTAATACTCATAAGTTAGAATATATACTAAATTGTATTTACTTATCACACAAAGAGATTTTTTTAATTATCGAATGAGTTGATTTAGGAGAAAAGATATTAATTTAAGTTATATGATTTATTTTTGGAGCTTGATACAAATTGTTTTCACTCAATTCAGGGCACAATTTCTATGGTGCACATTAGTTCCATAATATTTCCATACTTTGAATACTTTTTTTATTCTATTACTATCCACAATACAAGGATAATTTCCACTCTGGCCCGTAGAGTATATATTTGTTTTAAACTTTTTCTCGTTTAGGTGAACGAAAAGTTTCGGCACTTTGGTTATTTTAACTTTTTCATTATCCAAAATTTTAGTTTTTTTCCTAAAATGGGCCACTATCGTAGTATACAGCAAAATATTTTTGCTCATCAAGCGTAGAATGGATTCCTTGTAGTAGTTTCTTAACATCTTTTAAGGAAGAATTTTTTTGCTACTTTTTTACTTCGGCACTAATTAATTCCAAATGAGCTCGTTTTGAATTTTGGGGACAGTCTATAACAGCGGTTACCAATTTTTTTCGGCTACGGAACTCTAAATAATCAACCTTCTTTCGGTGGAACCCAAACTTTATAAGATATTTCCTCCTAAAAAGGGTATCCGAGAAAATTTTCAGACCCGTCGCCAGCGACTGCTCTTCCTTTCAGGAGAGGAGAGGCAGATTCATTCCGGCACACATACCGGTCGAGGTGCCAGGGTGAAGCCCCCCCCCCGTGGCAAATTCATTAAAATATTACATTAAAAAAAATCCTGATGGATGGCAACAGTATTATGTATCCACTCCATAAATGGATACCCAAATAGTTGAAACATGAAGGTAAATCAATATCGTATTTTAAAAGCGTTAAAAGACCCTTTTTAAGTTTTTAAGCTATAAATTATTTGAAAATAAATAAATAAAATTAGTCAATAAAGAACAAGTTCTGATCCAGTACATAAATGAATCCAAGCCCCTGACATTGATGCCGAGTCGAAATTAAAATGTGCCACCTTTGAGACTTTTACTTTTTCACTTTTAATATTTTCCAATTTTAACTTGATTAAATTTTCTTTCAGGATTAACAAACTTTAATTTTATATATCAAATTATTTTAATTCACTGTTTGCGCAATTTGTTGCCAGTTTATTTTTTTTTTAATTTTCATTTTTTTTTTTTTTTAAATTTTGCTTTATTGTCACTCGACTTTAATGTCAGAGTCTTAGATCCCTTTATGTACTGGATCAAATCTTGTTCTTTAATTAATAATTTTATCTGTAATGTATTTAGAATTGTACTTTATTTATAAACCCTGACTCTATAAAGTGTAAGGTAACCGTGAACTATATTTTAAAAAATTAAATAGAAGAATGAAGATTTTTCGTCGTTTTATCATTAACACTCTTAAATTATGTTTTATGTCCGACTGTTCAATTTGCGGTCCTTGTGCTATATCTAGTCTAATTAGGAATTTGTTTCTGGTGTATATACATAAGCTGGTTTACTTTAAAATGAAAAATTAAAAGAGCTGCTATAAACGTTGAAAATGGCTATTATGAAAACAAATGTCTTTATTAAAGAATTTAGTTATTTTGATTTGTAAAGCGTGGTAGGAAATACTAATGGAATATTTTATAAATGCTAATTTGTTTTTACATATGTTGTTCAATATATTATTATATATATTGTTATTATAAATTTTATATTTTCCTTTAAAAAATGCCTTTTTTATTTCATTGGCATTTTAATTAATCTAAATGTAATCTGAGGTCTCAACTTATCACTGATTATTTAAAAGCACTAACTTGCTGAACCCTTTTAACTCTTCCACGGAACCCTAGGGTTCCTCGGAACACCACGTGGGAACCGTTGGTGTAAATTGTTTCTCAGCCGTCGGTTCGCGGGCCAGTGCCAGTCGGCTACCACTATTCAGTTGTCCGCACGCCTTAAATTTGTTATTCATTCAATATCGAATGCAATAAAGAACTTTTTTCCTCCACTTCATTAGTAGAAAAATAAATAAAACTCTATTTTAATTCAATTGTTTCTATTTCAGAATAGCTACTTTAACGTATATCAGATCAAACTTAACTGATTTGACATCTAGAATTGATATGTTAATAAATAACAAACAACAACAGCTATCACATAAAATTCAGTTATTAAGTTTTTTTTAAAAGTTTTTTATTTCCTTTTTATTTATTTCATATTTACTTTTATTCTTTTGCTACTTACTCACAGTTGAATAACTAATAGCAAAATTGATATTCGTATCAGAATGAATACTAATCTTATTTATATTTAAATAGGTTTAGGCACAAAATACTTTTTATTGCAGTATGTGAATATTGAGAAACATATTGATCAGAAAATTTTTAATTGTCAGAATTTTGTTAAGTTAAAATATTATTTGATCAGAAATAAATAAATAAAGAATAAAGTAAAGTATCCATTTATAAGAAACAGTTAAAGTAGAAACAGTGGTTACAGTTAAAATGCAATCTAACGTTGCAGTTAAAGTGTAATATAATATCACAGTAAAGTATAACAGTTGAAGTAAATGCTAATATATCACCCAGAAATAAATAAAGAAATACAAGTAAATTATACATTTATAAGAAACAATTTAAGTAGAAACAACGATAACAGTTAAAATATAATATAAATTTACTGTTGAAGTGTAATATAATAAAGTATATTAGTCGAAGTAAATGCTAATATTAATTATACAGAAATAAATAAAACACCTAAAACATCACTGGCCAAGAATTACCCTGCTTAATTTGAGCATCAATCAGTTTGATTTTAACATTAATTTTAAAAATAATGAAGAAAATACATCAAAATAAAAAAAGCTTAGATCGTTTGCTATTTAAAAACAGTATAAAAAAAATTGTTTTTCACAAATGTTTCCCTTACATGGATCTTTAAAAAAAATCACAATTTTCAGAAACCTTTTTTTAGGATATTTTTGCAATAGGGTAAAAAACTTTTTTTTTCTTCTCTTATTTGCTGAATTTTTATATTATTTTTGAACTTCATATGAAAAAAATAGACATTTTTAAACATTTTTTAAACCCACAAAGTTAGTCACTTTTATTTACGCCAAAAAATGAGGGACCCAGAATTTTCCCTTGTAACCCTAATAGAAATATAAAAATGAGGCACTATATAGTTTAAGTAAATCAATAGTAAATTGTGTGAAGGAGTACTTTATTTCTGGTTAATACGAAATCGAGCTTTCATATACAAAAGTGCGTAATTTAAATCTAAAAAAGGAAGAAAATCTTGAAATTAAAACTTATCATTATTAAAAATGAAGGTAACTTTTTTTAACCAACTAAAGTGATTGAATTTCAAGTCGAGATCTACGACTGATGATAATACAAGCCTGTATAGTTATCAAACCACTACTAAGAGAACTTATCACAATATAATCACCAAAAAATATTAATCGTTTTAAAAAAATTCTGGTAAGGGCTCATATGGTAACTGTGCTTGACTGAAATACTGGTTTTAATCATTTCCAGACGACAGGAGGTATATATATAATTCGTTACAAATTTCGATTATTTTCTGACTAGCTAGATTGTTCAAATTTCAACATTTTCCAATAAAAATTTTGACGAGTTTCTTAATAAAAAGTACTAGTTACATGAAAGAAAAGAGAAAAACTCAAAAAAATTTGCTTTACATTTGACCAAACATGAGTTAGTTATTCAGTTTTTGTCGGACGAAAAACGTAAGACACATCACTACCGAAATAAGCTTTGATCGCCACATAAAATTCCCCTCTAAGTTTTCGTAAGTCATGCTCTCTAAAACTTTCGTTTTTATACGGATAAAAGCAAAACTATTCCCACGTTTTTAGTTCAATCGAAAAACGTAGTGTTTTTTTTTTTTTTTTTTTTTTTTTTTTTTTAATTTCCATCTTTTTATATTATGAAACAAAAAAAAAAAAAACTTTTTTTTAAAGTAAAAATAATTTTTTTTTCCTACAGCACCCAATTTTTATTCAGTTAGAAGCTTTAAAATAAGGTAAGTGGTTTGATTTCTTCGTTTTTATTGACTTCTTATACTTTAAAAATATATAATTTTGCACAGACAAAAAATAATTGTGGCCATCATAAATACCCAGCGACAGGAGTTATTTTTCTTTCCAGTTTTGAATTTATGCCTCTTACATTCTTAGATGTTCATATTTGTGATTTATGAAAATATTTAAACTGTAAGCATAAAATAAGTATGTTTATTGTTATTATCAAGTGTTTTTAGAACTTACCTGCGTATAATTTTTTAACAAATCCATTTTATTTTCGGTAATTTCAATTACGAAATGAAATGTAAAAATAAAAACAAACAATGAAAATTACATAAGAAGCAGCCATGCTCAAAAATACTAGTACATTTACGGTAACATATTGCGATATTATAGACTACATTCTTGATAAAATTTACTGGAAAATAAAGTTAAACTGTAAAAATTTCCTTTGCAATAATATTTAGAATAGTTTTTATTAAAACCTTAAAACTTTTTTTTCTTCCTTTTTATTCATAAAAACTTGAAACATAAATAAATTAACTATGACTAAACTCACAACTTTCTAAAATTTGACTCAACTCATTTTAAAGACGCAACTTAAAGTAAGATAACTACTGAATCTATTTACTGAGTAAATGACCTGGGAACTGTCTATTTAATGAGCAAAAAGTAAATTCTCTGAGTATTGCTTGTTTATTGAGTAAAAAGTAAATGCCCTGAGAACTGTCTGTTTAATTAGTAAATAGTAAATGCCTTGAGAACTGTCTTTCTACAAAAAAATTAATTGTCTATTAACGATAACCAAATAAGCTGGTTAGATTGAATAATGTCAGCGAATTTATCACATTACCAAGTTATTACAATTAACAACCAATGAAATTTGGTCGATGTCATTCTTTCGTGTTTTTATTAGGGAAACTACAATCGCCTAGACGCCAAATTGATTTAAAACTGGAAAAATTCAGGGGAAAAAACATATAGATGTTTTCCCGGGGTGGTTACGAGTTATACCCTTCGAGTTGGTCCCTTTTTGTGATGTTTTTTTCTTTAGTTTCTTGCGGACCGCTGTCCGGAAGTTGCAAAGTCTTGGTTGCTGATTATTATGTCACAGATCACGGTACGGAAATCTCCCGTTTTAATTATCACTTTGACCAAAAGAAACGATTATTATTCATTTTGACCGGTTAGTATTAATAAAAACCGGATTTATTACTTTAAACGTAACATAATCATTAATAACTGTTATAAAAATAATTGCTTATAAATCCATTTGTATTTATAAAAAATATTTCGCTCAATTCAGTTTTGTAGAATAAAAATGAAAATTTAAAATTGAAATCATTACATTTTTTTAAATTTTTTTTAGCAATATACAGTTGTAATATTCATTACGCAACTTTTTAGCATGTGAAAACAACACGAATAGAGAACAAAAAGTTTTCTGCGTTTATTGTATTTACTTTACGTAAAGAAAAAAGCTCGCTGTACTCAATTTCAAAGTAAAAGTGTATACTTCTTTTATAAGATGCTTTTATATTTGATTATGCTTGTGAAATGAAAATTTAAAAAAAGATTAGTATGTTTGAGCTATAAATTTAACATACTTTTTTTTTTATAAGTGATATATGTAAGCTCAATTATTACAGCTCAGTTCAATTGTTACAGCTATAAAGTGCTTGTAATATACATCATTATAACTCTTATCTTAAAAATTCTTTACTCAAGAGGTGTTTGAAATCAAATAAAAGGCTTAACTTTCTTCACTTTGTTTCAATTATTTTTCGAGTCCACAAAACCTCGATTTTTATACTATTCCCCTTATTTCAATTTGTATGATTTTCATCATGATCCTTATTAAATTATTTCTTTAAATGCCGAGATTTTTTTAGGCAAATGCGAGAAAATATTGTTTAGCTTATCCATTTTCTCCTTTGAATAGGAGCAATTAATTAAGCTATTTATTAATTAAAATTTCTTCGTGATTTATTCTTTATTTCAATTTGAGTGATTTTAATCAAAAATCTAGCATTTAAAATTAATTCTTTAAATTAATTCTAAAGTGTAAATTTGTTTAAGCATTGTTTCGTCTAGCTATTGCTATTTTTCTCCTAGGAATACCGTACCCATCATTATCCTACGGCGAATTTTAACGTTAAAGCTGCATTGAAGAAATTTTCTTTTACGTGTTCATTTTTTTTTCTACTTGAATAATTTTTCAGCAAAAAAATCCAGTTAAATAATTTTTTTTTTAAATATAGTTCCTCCCAGGGAAAGTTTGTAAAAATATTGTAGTGCTGAGATCTTTTTCGTTGTTGAGTACCGTTGTAATGTTTTTAAGTCAGAAATCAAAGAAAATTAAATTAGTTAAAATTTATTCGAACTTAGCTGGTGGTGGACAGTTGTAATCTATAAATAAACTAAATATTAAACTGTAAAACATAAAAAAAAATTATTTCTGAAGTTATTGCTAGTCTAAATGCCTGACTTGTTTTAAAAAAGTTATAGCAGACGGGGTTCTATTTTAAAGCAGCAGTATAAAATGAAATTCTTAATTTCAAGACAAAAACATTTGTTTTAAAAAAATTAAGAATGTAAGTCAAGAAAACTTATTTGAAGTTATGATATAAAAAAATTAAAAATGCATTTTAATTTGCCCCCCAAAAAAGTTTTCAAATTTTAAATATTGATTGATTATATTGTTTTCTCTTACAAAAATAAATAAATAAAGTTTGAGGGAGAAACATTTGAAGTTGATATTTTATGAATTTTTCTACCAGGTGTTAATAATGTAATTATAAATTCATTATGTAATTATCACATAATTTTATATATTTAATATGTATCATTATATTACAGGAATTTTCAAAATAAACTATTTACTTAAAATTATTGCTAATTTACATTGTAAATTTGAATAAGATTTTTGTAACTAAATGTATAAGATAAAATAAGATCTCATTATTTTATTACACTAATTTACATGCACTGAAAATAATTCTTTGACTGAAGTAGTCGTAACACATAAACTCCAAAACCTATATTTAAATTAGTTCCTCTTTTTACGTTCCGTCTAGTTTTATTATAATAAAATACGTATAGTAAAATATGCAGTATTATTATGGATGTAATAAAACATGTATAAAAATACTGCAGTAGTCTCAACATATAAATCATAAAATCTATATTTGAAATATTTCCAGTTTTGTATGTTACGTTCTAATTTTATTATAATAAAATATGTATAATAATACTGCAGAAATTGCAACATATAAACCACAAAACCTATATTAAAATTGTTTCTGATATTTATATGCGTCCTACTTTATTATAATTGAATGTGTATTTGCGTGAGTTACATGTTGTTTAAACTACATTCCGTTGGAAACAATATTTACATATTTTTTCTTTTGAAAACTGTATTATTAAATCTTACAGAAGAGAAATAATTATTATTTAAGCCATCTTCTCATTTGTAATCGAATCATTTATCAAAATCTAATTACAAGTAAATTGATTTATACGATACATTGCAATACCTATTTTAAATACGATACTGGCATACATTGTTTTCAAAGTTAATTTCAAGCTGAATAATTTTATAAAATTATAAAGTACTAGTTAGAAAAATTATTATTTATAGAAATCAGAATTTCAGATGATTATATCACTAATTATTTTCACTAGCTTTATAAACGGTGATTATTGATGCTAGATGTAACTGTTATACCTAATTTTTAAAACTTTAATGAAAAAATTACATTCAAGCAATCGAGCTAATCACACAGCACATGCAAATTACGTTTAACATAAGTTTTGAAAATGAAGTTGGGCACAAGAATTTAAAAAAGATTTCAAAAATTCCTAAAAATGTTTTAAGGTAGTTCAATCTTAGCAATATCAATATTTTGTGCAACCAGTATTGAAAAATGTTTTTGAAATATTTCCTATTCGTCATCTCGGAAGTGTTTTAAAATAATCTCTCAAAAAAGTTTTTTGATCAACATAATTAATTACTTCACCAAAGTTAACTTTTTTAAACCATTAATATTGACTCTTTTAGATTTTGCTTTTCGGGATTTTTCATAAGGATGATTCAATCAAAATTTCATTACTACACTTTAGTATAGACTGTAAAGTATTTTATACTTTAAAGACAATTTTCTAAAGTAGCATCTGATGCGAGGCATTAATTCAATATATTTAAACTAATCTTCATTGCATCTTGATAGTAACAAACTTTTTCAGATTTCCGTTGCATTCCGTAAAAGAAGTAGTAAAAATATTTTACGGAAATAGTATTTTAGAAATATCTCTGCTGATGCCGATGGTGTTTCTTCAATACTTATTTTTTATTCATTTATTTTTTCAGTCTCAGCTGAACTATTTTTGAATCATCTATCTTTCTCTTACAAATACTCTTGTTCATTCTTGCGGATTATGTAAATTTTAGTCTATTATTTATGCGAATTCGAGAATAGCTAAAGCACTATTGCAATTTCTTTGTACGCATTCCCAAAGTAATACACTGCGCAAAACTCAAATATATATTACTCTAAAAAATTAAGGCTTAGAAATTAGAGATGTTAAAAAGAACAATCAAAGAAAAGAACAATCCTGCAGAAACAAAATTAGGCTTACGTAAGGGACTTTAAAACAATAAGCATTCAAAACTTATTAAACACCTTGATAATTTTATAGTTGAGTTGCACCCGTAAGATGCATAATGTTACGTAGTGACACTATTTTGTAATATGCCTCACTTGACGACATTTTTAAAGTCTAGAGCGGCTCCACCCGTGCACTGTTTACCAACCCCCATAATAGGTTCTCATTCATCATCGTTTATTTCTTCTTAAACGTCGATATTTTCCTTAAAAAAGGCAGAGCATTTTGGTTTCATAATATAAAATTATAGCAACTTACTTTAACTATTGTTGTTAATGAAATATTATCATCGTATCGAAATAATCAATTACTTAGATTTGAAAAATAATCATCTGTAATGTTAAAAAAATTAACCTAAAGAACACAGATTCTGAGATTCAATAAAAAGGCGTAAATGAAAAGTAATTTTACTCGTTGAAGAGATTTATAACAATTCAAATAAAGAACAGTTTTTATCGTTATTTAATACGTTTGTTTCCTATTATTATTTTGACAAATTTCAGTATGAATGTTAAGATTTGTATATCACAGCATGTGATCATTCTCTCTCTCTCTTTCTTTTGCTACCTTTCATTGACATCTACTCAAGGGTGAGCTTTATAAAATAAAGATCTCGTAAGAGAAATATTAATTTTTAACAACAATGTATAGTTAGTCAGTATTTAAAGCAACAATGCTGAAAAGAAGTTCCGAAAATGCACCTAAATTCACAATAGCTTTCGAATAGGAATTTCAAAAAAAAAAAAAACTCTTGTTAAAATTATAATAGAAATTGTTCATACAACACGCCAATTATCAACTCTGTAAGTAGTAGATTAGCCAGCATGTTTTTTTTACTGCAAGCTTAACGGTTAATAAGTCTCTAACCAATAATTGAATTACTAAGTCTTATAGATTTTAAGCAACATAGTAAAATGTAGCGTAAAGCAAAAGGCAAAAAAAAAAAACAAAAAAAAAAGTGAGGAAAAATTGCAAAAAACTAATAATAATAATAAATAAATAAAAAAGTATTTAAAGTCGAGATAGCTTCCAAACATATTAGAATTTCGAATGAAAACTCAGTATTAAAATCATAAACAATTGTGGGCCGTTCGGCATGCCAAATTTTGACTCTGTAGTTGCATTCCTGCGGGCTGTAGAGAGGCCCGCAAGGAAATTTTTTCTAACGCGTTTAACAGTCATGAATTCTTTAACAAATTAACGAATGTTGAAATTTTTTATTCTATCTTAATCCCTGTACACTTTTCTGCACACCTTAGTAACTTCAAGTTTTTAAAGTTTATAGTTTTTGCGAAGCAAAACACAATGTAACGTTAACTTGAACACCTATAACAGGGCGGCCCGTACGATTTTTTAATATAAAGAAATTTTGTTAATATATAATTTTTTTTTTCCCATCAAATCTAACCAATCAAAATAAAACTAATTTCTCGTATCAGTAGTTTTGCTCTCCATGTAACGCAAATACGAATTAGTTCCATTAAAAAGTCCTCCACGAATGCAAATTTCTCCCAATACTTGATCTAGGAGTTCCCTTGTCTTCTGGGTGGGGTTCAAAATTAGAAGGCTACAGAGTTGAACATTAGTAGCCTTAAACCTAAAATAGCGACGGCTGTTCATCGACGGTTATAAAATAAAATTTCGTGTATCAAAACAACCTCAGTTCAAAGTGTTTCATTTTACTAAAATATTATTTCTTGTAAAATTAATTTTAAAATTAACATGTACCTCAGTTCTATTAAAAAACAATAAAAGACGAAGAAATACAATACCAGTACATTTAAATACCTAGATGAGATATTTTTCAGGAAACGAAATGCACCAGTTATGAAATTACGATATTTTGTTATATATTTTAATTTTGTTTAACTTTTAAAATTTAAAAAAGTATTTTTAAAGTTTTCTTACCTTAAGAAATGATTTATTCCAAGCAAATATTACCTCTCTTCATATGCAAAACAGAATAAACAAGAATATACAACATAATACTAAAAAGTGTCCCCCTTCCGGTATTTTCCGCCCCCTTCAACAGCAACTCACTCATACAGGTGTCCATCAATAAAGATGTTCGAATTTTTCACCGGAAGTCGAAAAACGTTTGCGCATCCTGAGAAGTCCCACCCTCGTTGCAAAGACAATTCTGTCATCTTTCAGAACATGTCAATATGACACAATCCTCAATGTAAAACGGAAATGAAAACATGTGAATGAAACTGTTGTAGTATATTTCGTTCAGAAATTTTAATATAAAATGAAATAAAATTTTGAGAATAAACGGAAGTTTCTATCAAATCATAGAACTCATATGCGCAGTTGACTTGCGTGACACAGTTATTGAATGATAATGTCAGTCGATATTTATTGTTTATAACGCAGTTCTTGAAAATGATCAACATATGCCAGTTAGTTTTATGAAATTCATTACCTGTTGTATTAGATTTTTTAAAAGACTTAAAGAATACACCTCCTGCTCGCTTTATTTAAAAAACACACGATTTCTTCTTATTCATCTTTGTTTTCTAGAAACTATATTTTCCACAAAAACAGAGAAAGTTTTGTTAATAAGATATATATAAAAGTGAATGTGTGTCTGTCTGTCCCCTATAGACTCCTAAACCATCCGACAGAAAGCTATGAAACTTGGCATACAGATAGTTCAAAGCACAAGGAAGGTTTCTGTCGACATTAGAACATTCTGCGACAAACCGTTCCAGCGATATCAGCGAAAATCGAAATGGAATTTTCTGATTGGTTAAAAGCTAGCCATTGTTTTAAATTTTGCTATAAGCGATTCAGTTTTCAAATATCTTGAAGATCACAACAGTGATATTTTCTATCTTATAGCTTTATTCATTTAGAAAAGTAAATTACATATATTTCAATATTTAATTATAATTCGCGCAAGTTTCTTTATGTCAGGTGAGCACAAGCACGTAAAATCAACGAGAATAGATTTCGTAATTATTAGTCGTATCAGGGATTTATTAATATTCGCGATCGCAACGAACTATAGGGGGCGTTGTTGTATGTGCCGAATCCCTGCGATTTCCATATGAACAGTCATTCAGTTACACTGGAGACGTCTTTAATGTAGCATGTAGCATTGTAGCGTTCCATCTTTATTGTGGCTGATTAAATTTAAAAAAGAAACATGTTTGTTTTCTTTCTTATGCAAACGAAAACAAAATGGTATCTCTTTTTTTTTAAAGAAGGAACATCCAGAACACATCGGAAAAATATTTGTAAATAAAGACAAAAAAATAGGTATATTCTTATAAGAGTTCAAACCTAATGCCTGAGAAATAGTTTTACTAAATTTAATGGTATAACATGAAAGGCCCATTTAAATTTTAACGTAAAATAAAGAATGCTTACGAAACAAAAAAAGAACCATTCTTTTTTTGTCGCCATTTTTTAGTGTTACGAAAATGCGTATTTGGGACTTGCCAAAAACAAAACACGATGCAATTTTATTTTTTTAGGAGCGAAATATTTTATGGAGTGAAATATAACGAAAATGTACCAATGTCCATAACATGAAACTTTATCTTAGTAAACGCCCGTTTTGGAAATGTTATTTCATTTTGAATCTTATTTATTAGAGTTCATAATGGCTATAGAATCAGGTGAGAGAAAAGTTTGTTTTGAATCTATGCTAAACTCTATATCGTCCCATTTTCCACCGAAATCTGATTGACTACTTTGATTTTAAACGAAGTATTTCATTTTAAGATTTTTTCCAAAAATTTTAAGTGTAGATTGGCGGCACTTAAAAATCTGCCAAATCTGTAGCTGTGGTTAATACGTAAGTACCGAATTTTTCTTCCATACTTTTCTGAATCGTATTACTTCAAATATTAGAATATGCAAGAAGTATACATAAACACATAATTTAATACCATTTAATTTTTCAAAAAAAGTATTTTGACAACAATTTTATCCAAAAATTATAAACTAAAAAACGTAAAATAAAAACGATTTTAAAAATTCCTCATTTTTCAATAAAAACTTTCGTATTGTTTCTTTTTTTTAATTCTTATAGTATTTAATCAGACGTAAAAAAACCATTTTGTAGAGAAGGATCATCAAGTAAGAAAAAAAATTATTTACAAGCAAATTTTTTATTATAAAAATCATAACACTTACCTGATTTATAAGTCCGGAGAATTCCAAAATGATATGTTCTTTGTTTGAAAACTTTATTCTCAAATAATATATACATAGTTTATCCCTTCATTACTTTTAGGTAACATACCACACATCAAAATTTTATAATTGTAAGATCTCAATATGAATTTTAATATGTAGCTTAAAAACAAAATAGCTGAATTCTAGTTGAAATTCTTTCAAAACTAAAAAACACTTACCAAGAAAACGATAAAAAATTTATTTATAATCAGCACAAAAGATACTTTTTCAAATAATTCGGATTATTCTTTATTGTTGTTTTCTGAATTATGTAGATACAGAAATATATACTATTCTATGAAGAAGAAGAATATTCTATAACTATTACAGTTCTGTATGGAATTCATTGGAACACATTTATTCATTGGAATGACGAAAGCAATGTTGACTTCATTTTAACTTGTAATGAATTGAAGACAGAAAAATTATTTTACCGCAATACACACATCTGTAACAGCAAGTGATCATGAAATCATGTTATGTTGTTGGTAATGGAAAGGTAAAAATTATTGAGAAGTTGTTCTTCAAATGCTTGGCGTGTTCTGCTTCAATGTTTGGCATGTTCTGATTAGTTTTTTCAAGAAGTTTTACCTTTTCTTTAGGGAAATTTTGCTTCTTTTTTGATGCTAAGAAAATGGCGTCCATCATTGCCGATGGTTATGTGGGAACTAATGCCCGATATTTACAGTCTCCCGCTAGATGGCGTATCGAGTGTTGCGATCGCGAATTGTGAAAACTGTTTAATAAAAATAAAAGCAAATTTCATTCAAATTACACGTTTTCAGTAACTATTTATATTTAGTATGCAATTTTGGGTTAGTACAATTAAATATAGTTTTTGAAGGTTTCATTCCTGACAGTTGTCATTTGAACTATTAGATTGTTTGCTATTACAAAGTTTTCGAATTCACATTCATTTTATTTCTTTCATTTAAAAAATAAATTTTTGTTTTTAATTTTATCATTTTTATATTTCTTATTTAATTTATTTCATTTTTATTGCTTATTATTTAAAATAAATATGTGAATTTTCGATTTAGCAAATTTGTGACCACTGTCAACTTTTACATTTCTTTTTGTTTGAAAGAGAATATTTGCAGAAATATGCCGCCTAAACGAATCGCTCTTAGTCGATCAACATCTCACGCACGCAAAAAGAGAACTACCCGTGTTTCAGAAACATCGGAGCAACGGGGAAAAAGACTTGAAACTAATCGAGAGCACAATGCTTTAGCCCGTTCCTTAGAAAAGTCTGAGCAACAGGAAGGAAGACTGTTAACAAACCAACTACGCACTACTCAAGCCCGTTCGTTGGAAAAATCAGAGCAACAGGAAAGAAGACTGCTAACGAATCAACTACGTACTACTCAAGCCCGTTCGTTAAAAACATCAGAGCAACGGGAAAGGAGACTTTTAACAAATCAACTACGCACTACTTAAGCCCGTTTGATGGAAACATCAGAGCAACGGGAAAGAAGACTGTTAACAAATCAACTACGCCCTACTCAAGCTCGTTCGTCGAAAACATCAGACCAACGGGAAGCAAGAATGAAATCCGATCGAGAACGCACTACTCAAGCCCGTTCGTCGGAAACATAAGAGCAACGGGATGCCAGAATGAAAATCAATCAAGAACGCACTTCGCCACCGACTATAGTCTTTCACCCAAGCGTTATCATCGGAAAAATGGATCAATTATGTATGTTTTGTAGCGCTCTCAAATTTAAGAATGAAACAGCTAGAATTTGCTTTTCTGGAGGCAAATTGAAACTACCAGATTTAACGTCGCCAGCCGAGCCATTATCAACGTTGTTATCGGGTCAAGCAAATCAATAGAAACTTTTCTTGGCAAATATATGTCAGTACATTCGTGTTTCCAAATGACTTAATTCGGTGCTACAAGTATCGGTGCGCATATGGGCAGCCAGAGTTATTTATTACATTCACATGCAATCCTGCTTGAGCTAAAATTAAAGAGCTTTTGTAACCTAGGCAAACATCATCGGATCTTCATGATGCATTACCGCGCGTGAGTTAAAACAAATACTAAGCTCTATACTTGGTTTTATTGCGAAAAGTCATGTTTTTGGAGAGACACGGGATTTGATGTATTCTATTGAATGTTAAAAAAAGAGAATTGCTACATGATTTGGCTTATTAAAAAAATCACACCATGACAAATTGGTCAGCTTATATCAGCAGAAATATTCATGTCGCTATTGATGCAGACTTTTTTCAGATCATCATCCAAAATATGTTTCATGGTCGGTGTGCATCACCATACATGTCTGTTTGAAAATGCACTAACGATATCCTAGAGAATTAACTGTTGAGACTATTTATTCACCATTAAATAAAATTCTCATTTCAAATCATAATCGCAAATCTCATTTACACACTTAAATACAAAATTTAAATTCAAATTACAAACGTTGCAACGCACGCAGGGTACAGCTAGTCTATATATATAAAAGTGAATGTGTGTCTGTCTGTCTGTCTGTCTGTCCTCTATAGACTCCTAAACCATCTGACAGAAAGCTATGAAACTTGGCATACAGATAGTTCATAGCACGAGGAAGGTTTCTGTCGACATTAGAACATTCTGCGACAAACCGTTCCAGCGGTATCAGCGAAAATCGAAATGGAATTTTCTGATTGGTTAAAAGTAAGCCATTGTTCTAAATTTTGCTATAAACGATTCAGTTTTCAAATATCTTGTTGTTGTTGTTGTTACTAATTCCCATCTGGTCTGACGGAGTCAATATCTTGAAGATAATAAGTGATATTTTCGATCTTATAGCTCTATTCACTTAGAAGAGTAAATTACATATAATTTAATATTTAATTATAACTAGCGCAAGTTTCTTTATGTCAGGTGAGCACAAGCACGTAAAATCAACGAGAATTGATTTCGCAATTATTGGTCGTATCACGGATTTAGTATTCGCGATCGCAACGAACTATAGGGGGGGTTGTTGTATGTTCCGAATCCCTGCGATTTCCATATGAACAGTCATTCAGTTACACTGGAGACGTCTTTAATGTAGCGTGTAGCATTGTAACGTTCTATCTTTATTGTGGCTGATTAAATTTAAAAAAGAAACATGTTTGTTTTCTTTCTTATGCAAACGAAAACAAAATGGTAGCTCTTTTTTTTTTAGAGAAGGAACATCCAGAACACATCGGAAAAATATTTGTAAATAAAGACAAAAAAATAGGTATATTCTTATAAGAGTTCAAACCTAATGCCTGAGAAATAGTTTTACTAAATTTAATGGTATAACATGAAAGGCGGATTTTAATTTTAACGTAAAATAAAGAATGCTTACGAAAAAAACAAAAAAAAGAACCATTCTTTTTTTGTCGCAATTTTTTAGTGTTACGAAAATGCGTCTTTGGGACTTGCCAAAAACAAAACAAGATGCAATTTTATTTTTGTAGAAGCGAAATATTTTATGGAGTGAAATATAACGAAAATGTACCAATGTCCATAACATGAAACTTTATCTTAGTAAACGTCAGTTTTGGAAATGTTATTTCATTTTGAATCTTATTTATTAGAGTTCATAATGGCTATAGAATCAGGTGAGAGAAAAGTTTGTTTTGAATCTATGCTAAACTCTATATCGGCCCATTTTCCACCGAAATCTGATTGACTACTTTGATTTTAAACAAAGTGTTTCATTTTAAGATTTTTTCCAAAAAGTTTAAGTGTAGATTGGCGGCACTTAAAAATCTGCCAAATCTGTAGCTGTGGTTTTTACGTAAGTACCGAATTTTTCTTCCATACTTTTCTGAATCATATTACTTCAAATATTAGAATATGCAAGGAGTATACATAAACACATAATTTAATACCATTTAATTTTTCAAAAAAGGTATTTTGACAACAATTTTACCTAAAAATTATAAACTAAAAAACGTAAAATAAAGAATTCTTAGGATAAAAACGATTTTAAAACTTCCTCATTTTTCAATAAAAAATTTCGTATTGTTTCTTTTTTTTAATTCTTATAGTATTTAATCAGACGTAAAAAAACCATTCTGTAGAGAACTATCATCAAGTAAGAAAAAAAAATTATTTACAAGCAAATTTTTTATTATAAAAATCATAACACTTACCTGATTTATAAGTCCGGAGAATTCCAAAATGATATGTTCTTTGTTTGAAAACTTTATTCTCAAATAATATACACATAGTTTATCCCATCATTACTTTTAGGTAACATACCACACATCAAAATTTTATAATTGTAAGATCTCGATATTTCTCGAATTTTAATATGTAGCTTAAAAACAGAATAGCTGAATTCTAGTTGAAATTCTTTCAAAACTAAAAAACACTTACCAAGAAAACGATAAAAAAATTTATTTATAATCAGCACAAAAGATACTTTTTCAAGTAATTCGGATTATTCTTTATTGTTGTTTTCTGAATTATGTAGATACAGAAATATATACTATTCTATGAAAAAGAAGAATATTCTATAACTATTACAGTTCTGTATGGAATTCATTGGAACACATTTATTCATTGGAATGACGAAAGCAATGTTGACTTCATTTTAACTTGCAATGAATTGAAGACAGAAAAATTATTTTACCGCAATAAACACATCTGTAACAGCAAGTGATCATGAAATCATTTTATGTTGTTGGTAATAGAAAGGTAAAAATTATTGAGAAGTTGTTCTTCAAATGCTTGGCATGTTCTACTTCAATGTTTGGCATGTTCTGGTTAGTTTTTTCCAAGTTCTTCTACCTTTTCTTAGGGAAATTTTGCTTCTAAGAAAATGGCGTCCGTCATTGCCAAAGGTTATGAGGGAACTAATGGTTACAGGCTCTCGCTAGAGGGCGTATCGACCGTTGCGATCGCGAATTGTGAAAACTGTTTAATAAAAATAAAGGCAAAAGCAAATTTCATTCAAATTGCACGTTTTCAATAATTATTTATATTTATTATGCAATTTTAGGTTAACACAATTAAATATAGTTTTTGAAGGTTTCATTGCTGACAGTTGTCATTTGAAAACTATTAGAATGTTTATTATTACAAAGTTTTCGAATTCCAAATCATTTTATTTCTTTCATTTAAAAAATAGATTTTTGTTTTAAATTTTATCATTATTATATTTTTTATTTAAATTATTTCATTTTTATTGCTTTTTTATTACGTAAAATAAATATGTGCATTTTAAATTTAGCAAATTTGCGGCCACTGTCAACTTTTACATTTCTTTTTGTTTAAGAGAGAATATTTGCAAAAATATGCCGCCTAAACGAATCGCTCTTAGTCGATCAACATCTCAAACATGCAAAAAGAGAACTACCCGTGTTTCAGAAACATTGGAGCAACGGGAAAAAAGACTTGAAACTAATCGAGAACACAATGCTTTAGCCCGTTCCTTAAAAACGTCTGAGCAACAGGAAAGAAAACTGTTAACAAATCAACTACGCACTACTCAAGCCCGTTCGTTGGAAACATCAGAGCAACGGGAAAGAAGACTGTTAACGAATCAACTAGGGCTACTCAAGCCCGTTCGTCGGAAACATCAGAGCAACGGGAAAGAAGACTGTTAACGAATCAACTACGCGCTACTCAAGCCCGTTCGTCGGAAACAACAGGGCAACGGGAAAGAAGACTGTTAACGAATCAACTACGCACTACTCAAGCCCGTTCATTGGAAACATCAGAGCAACGGGAAAGAAGACTGATAACAAATCAACTACGCGCTACTCAAGCCCGTTCGTCGAAAACATCAGAGCAACGGGAAGCAAGAATGAAATCCGATCGAGAACGCACTACTCAAGCCCGTTCCTCGAAAACATAAGAGCAACGGGATGCCAGAAAGAAAATCAATCAAGAACGCAGTAAGTAGTCCGATATGACGAAGTTAACTGCGCAGTTGTTGAAAAATAAGAAAGATGTCACTAAGTTCGGGATACTAAGCTGCGCGGTGGTTCAAAATACGAAATATGTCACTACGTTTGGACTACTAAAGGATATTTATGGTAACCCGTGCTGAGGCCTACTCTTTCCAGGAGGAGTTGGCCAAGCAAGATAATAGAAACTTTTCTTGGCGAAAAAATGTGGGTACATTCCTGTTTCCAAAGGACTTCATTCGGTGCTACAAGTATCGGTGCGCATAAGGGCAGCCAGAGTTATTTATTACATTCACATGCAATCCTGCTTGAGCTAAAATTAAAGATCTTTTGTAACCTAGGCAAACATCATCAGATCTTCATGATGAATTACCGCACGTGAGTTAAAACAAATATTAAGCTCTATACTTGGTTTTATTGCGAAGCGTCATGTTTTTGGAGAGACACGGTGTTTGATGTATTTTATGTAATGGCAAAAAAAAAAAAAAAAAAAAAAAGAAAGAAAGAAAGAGAATTGCCACATGATTTGGCTTATTGAGAAAATCATACCATGCCAAATTGGTCAGCTCATATCAGCAGAAATACCTGATGTCGCCATTGATCCAGACTTTTTTTAGATCATCATCCAAAATATGTTTCATGGTCGGTGTGCATCACCATACATGTCTGTTTGAAAATGCACTAACGATATCCTAGAGAATTAACTGTTGAGACTATCACTGGTTTTTTCACCATTAAATAAAATTCTCATTTCAAATCATAATCGCAAATCTCATTTACACACTTAAATACAAAATTAAAATTCAAACTGAAAGCATTGCAACGCACGCAGGGTACAGCTAGTAAGGTATATAATTACTATGATGTTATGTAACGACAGTTTATAGACTCTTAACAAAATGATGATTACCTGGAGTTGAAAAAGAAAATCTATATATATATATATATATAATATATATATATATATATATATATATATATATATATAACGGCAGACGCTGAACATTCGTTCTTCATTTCGGAAGATGCCGGAATTGTTGCTCATTTATCGTTACCCAGTGGGCACCTGTAAACCTAAGTCACGGAGGCGAGCAAAATTTACTCGCGCCACATTACCACCGATACCAGTTTATACGGTGGGCCACATTCACACATCACACAGCAACAGAGAGAGAAACATCTATGCCCTGATCGGGATTCGAACCCTCAACCATTGGCTTCACAGTCAGCCACGCTGACCTCTCGGCCACCAGGCAGGCACTCTCATGCAAAAATATGCATAACATATTTTCTAATGTTTGGGATGGTATCATGAAATGGGATGGAATCTTGAAATGGAATAAAACGTCTAACTATCATGGAATGGCATGGAATCATAAAAGGGGATAAGATGTCTAACTATCATGGGATGGCATGGAATCATGGACTGGGATAAAACGTCTAACTTTCATGGAATGGCATGGAATCATGAAATAGGATAAGACGTCTAATTATTATGGAATGGGATAAAACGTCTAACTATCGTGGAATGGGATAAAACGTCTAACTATCATGGAATGGTATAAAACGTCTAACTACATCATGGAATGGGATAAAACATCTAACTAGCATGGAATGGCATGGAATCATGAAATGGGTTAAGACGTCTAGCTATCATAGAATGGTATAAAACGTCTAACTATAATGGAATGGGATGGAATCATGGAATGGGATAAAACGCCTAACTATCATGGAATGGCTTGGAATCATGAAATGACATAAGACGTCTGACTCCCCCTTATGGTTCGTTATGACAAATAATGAAATCTAATTATTTTATCTATTTTTATGACACTTAATTAACAATGAAATTTTCAATACATTAACACTTCGTTTAAATAAATGTAAAAATACACATCATTGGCATACAATTTCAAAAAGAAAAAACAGCCGATTCATTCAAAACATTCTATTCATTTAAGATGGAAGAGCAGTCATAAAGATAAGTAAAAAAAAAATAAATGAGGAAAAGGAGATCAAGAAAATGATGACATCATGATCGCGCTGTTGATGAATGATTTATCTCCATTAAAGACCTTATCAAAATCGATATCTTTTCAAATCATGGAGACGGATGAATCCTTGATGGCACAGAAATCAATCCACGGAACTTTCCTCTTCGAACAATCGAAATTTAATGGAACATGTCTCCTATTTACCAGATGGCGGCCACTCGATTACTTCAATTTCCAGGAAGATTCCTTGGAAAATGTCGATTGCTAATGAGTTTTTGTCAATTGCTAATGAGTTTTAAGCACTCTTGTGTCAGGGGTGCTGATGAAAGAACACATTATGAGTGCGTTTAGGGAACAAGATCTTTTTTTGTCTTTGGAAAAAATCATTTTGTCATTGGTTGATTTATTTTGAATGTGGGCTTTAATTTCAGTGACTTTGGGAAGATTTTTTTTCAAGCTGTTTATTGTCAGTATTTGATAGAAGATCATAAAATGATTGATTAGAATTAAATAGACAGATTTTTTTTTGTGGACATCATTTGTCATTGTTAAATGTGTTATTGTTGAACATGAGCATGCATTTCTCAGATTTCCATGATGATTTTTCGAACCCCTCCCCTCTTTTGACTTCATTTATCAGGTTGACAACTTCAGATTGAAGAGCCTTGTCAAGATAAGAGACATTGCATAATTGCTGTCTAGTTGTCATTTACACGTAGGTGAATATAATGAATTAGAATGCAGATGGTTCTATAAAACATTTAATTTGAGAAAATTTACTTACGGATAAGTTGTGTTAAATTGCTGAAATGTTTTTTTGTTTTTTTTTCTTAAATATCATTTTAACCTTAAGGAATTAATTGCTTCTAATTAAAAAGAAAGCAATCAATGGAATAGTTTATATTGTAAACTTTAGTTCAACTACAAAAATGATTTTAAAAAAATAGAGAATTTCATCTTCATCCAATAGAGGTGTGATTCTTGTGTTTTTCTATCTTCTTTCAAGGCACTACAGTCGGATATAGGCCAGACATCTGTCCTTAGATATCAGGTCCTATTCGCAATAAAGCTCTTCCAGTCTGAATACATTGTCTAGTCTAAAATATATTTTAAAATATAAAGTTTCACCTTAAAAAAATCGGTTGCTTATAATTATAAAGAATGCAATCAAGGAAAAATTTAAATTAATTACAAAATGTTGAAATGCTAGAAAGTGAGAAATTTACTCGTCATCCAATACCGATTAAGTGTCTGAAAAGGTCTTCATCGTTGAAATTATGCTGAAAGATATGCATAACAACATATAAACAACGTTCACTTGACTTAAAAAGCTTACTTTCCATTTCCAAATTTAAAACGTGGTTTATCATAATATTCCTTGAGAAATTATGAACTTTTGTTTCTAAAATTTTCAGCGAGCTCTTAATAGAAAAGTTAAAAAATAACAAAAACTTACAGATTATTAAATGTCACTATGTACTAACAAACCTTATTTCCCTCTGTACTATGTACTAATTTTAATCCATCTCTCTAGATTATAAAATAAAAAAAAAGCATAAGGACCGCCAACGCAACTGCTGATTTGAATGTTCAATTATTCAAATTAACGTTGCTTTTCATAGCCCTGTCACCAGGGAAAATAAAAAAAAAAGCCATAGTTTAAGTACCTTACACTTGAAGCAATGCGATGATTCTAAACTTTATACACAATCTTGAGGTGAAGAATTATCTGGACTTAAGAACAGACAAGTAACTTAAATATTCTAAAAGTTATTGAACTTTTTTAAAAATCATGAATTTGGCGAAATTTTTCCACATAGATGAAAATTATCAAAATCCTTAGTCTCAGTTTTTTGTCTCAGTAAAAGAGCTCAACTAATGCAGCATTGGAGTAAGTTTTTAAATATTAAAAAATTAGACCACAAACGCTTTTCATTTTCAGAAAACTGTGGCTTTCTTCCGTATTGACGTTTTGCGCCATTTTCAAAATAAGCGTAGATAGTGATGGCTTTAGATAGACTAAACCTGACCTAACAGTCATGAGCAACAGTTGCAAACTCACAGCGGTTATAAAAATAGCATATTATTCGCAAAAAAGCGTCATTTCATGTAACGACGATGACATAGTAAAACAGCCTTAAGAGAGAGTGTAAAAACATGTAAAAGAAGTATACAACTGAAAAAAAGATTAGCAATCTATATTTAGTTCGAATTATTAGCTGTTAAACTGTTAGCTGTTGCAGGAAAAAAGACTTGACGGGCCGCTGTACAGACAGCAAGAATGCAACAACAGAATTGAAATTCTGTTGTTGAAATGCTGAACAGGCCAAACTACAAACTTAACATATGGATTTTTTTTTTTTTTGCTGAAATTCTAATTTGTTTGAAAGTTATTACCCATTGACAAAATGGGTCTTGTTTTGGATTTGATTGCGTCCACACACTTTTCAACTATGTTTAAGAGTAATAGTAAACAGTGCGCATGCGTCGTCATTGAATGCGTTGTTATGACGACCGCTGCTGTTTTTTTTTTTTTTTTTTTTCTTCACTAGCAGGCATTTTTAATGTATTAACATAATAATAATTTAAAGTATTTTTATATTATTTTTATTATTAAAGTATAATTACTGGCTTGAAGGTGATTTTAATATAAATATGAATGCTGAGGAAGGAAAAGTATTTTGTGACGTCTTAATACACGTACATAGGCAGGATATAAAAATCAATCCGACGACAAACATCAGTTCAGACAGTTTTTGCAACCCATTATTTTAAATGTTATGGTGTTTAACGGAGAGCAAGCATTAAACCAATGGTTGACCAGTGATCGTAATAAGGTGATCACAACTTTTTTGTTGATTTTTTTTTTTTTTTTTAATTTCAATTTTAGGAGGGTTTTTTTTTCTTTTTTTTCTTTTCTTTTCCTTATTTTATTTATTTACTTTATTTTAGCATCTTTTTTATTTGCTTTACGATACATTTTGCTTTGCTGCACAAAATTTATTACCAGAAACTTGAAATTACGAATGTATGTAGAAAAAAATACAGGGAACTTAACAGGATAAAAAGAATTAATATTCGATAATTATCCCGAGAATTATTAACTGTTAAACTTGTAGGTGAAAATAGCATGTTTGGTCGATCTTTAGCCCACTGAAATGCAACCGAAGATTTAAAATTTGACTTGCTGAAAGAACCATTCTTATTTTTGAACTTAACGCGAAATCTGTTTTGAAATTTAAAATCGTTTGAAAATAATAAATACTTTTCATAATACTTTAGTAAATAATAATACTTTTAACACTTAAATACTTTTTCGTGATTTTTTTTCCTCCAGATTTTCATGCATTAAATATTAACTATTTATCTGTTGTTACGGAAAATTTATTTTTCTCTTCTTTAGTTCTTTATTTTATATTTTACTATTAAAAGTAGCAAAGAAAAAAAAAAGATAATAGATAGCCAGATATAAATCTTAACACTGATAGGGAAAATTGATATTTAGTGTGATCCAAAGGCAAAAGGTACAAAGATTCTTTTACCTTTGGATATTCTCAACTTCCGTTTCTAAAAAAAATAATGAAAGCATAAATGGGCCTAATAAATAACTACACCCCGTTTAAGTCTCTATCAAATACTATTAATTCCATTTTCTTTTGTCTGTCCAAAGATTCGAAATCGCTTTACGATGTTTATCTTTGCATCGCATGAAAGCAACCACACTTTTAGTTCCGACACCAATCCCATGTGAAAACATTAAACCCCCTCCCTCATTTTTACAACAAATTAATATTCACACACCAACCTCACGTAGCAGATCATGAGAGAATTTCTACTTCTCATACCAGCACTTCAATTTTCCTTATTCTCTTGTGACAATAAAAACAAAACAAAAAAGAAAACCTTTACTGAAATGAGCCTTTATACACGATGATAGCCCTGAGGCTAAAAAATATCCCGTTAAGTCCATTTCTCATCGCCAACAAGCAACTTGGCTTACTTCTTCCTGCTTTGGAACAACTTCTCTGGGGAAGGTAGTAAAGATCAAGCGAAATGGTGGGGCTTCCCGCCAATAAGTCCGCCAGGGGAACCTAAATTTAATTATATTTATAGTGACTTCGAAGCGCTCTGAAGTTTTTTAACCTTGTTGAGAAAGGTTTTTCATTTTCCTGTCGTATGAATGGAAGACGATGTCCTTGGTGTGGATGTGAAAGTTTATAAGGTACCAACTTCGGATGGAGTTTCTCATCATTATTAAAAGGGACAAAGTTACTTAGAGTTTCTCATCAAAGACACGAATTTGACTTGTTGGCGGTAAACTGACCTTTTCCTTCAGAGAGAAGGTGTAATGAGTTATTTGTTATAACAAATCTACTGGATGGAATATCTAATTATGTTTTCTTTTACTAATGATTGCTGATTATCATCATCATATATTTAATAGGTTTTGGCTTAAAGGCCAGTAAATTTTTTTAACCGTTAATTTTTTGTGTTAATTCTAACCTATTGATTGAAAAAATACAGCTTTTGTCTATTCATTCTTCATTTTTTTTATCATTAAACTTCTTTAGAATTTTACTTTTTGCGAGTCTTTTGAATGAAAATATTTAAAATCGTTTTCATAATATTAGGAAGCAGAATTTAGAATTAATTTTGTCTTAAAAAAATTTTAAGATGCTTTTTAATATATTTTCCGAAAAATGCAGTTCAATAATTTTTGTCTTTGTTTTCTTTGCATTTTTTTTTTATTATTATTATTTTATTTTTTTTTAGCGAAAATTATTTACTTCTTTTTCTTTCATATCTGTTAATTTTGGGTTAAAAAAATCTTTATTAAGATTTAATTTTTTAATTTAAGCTACAATTTTAACTATTTTTTTTAAAAAAAAAATCATGAATATTTTTTTGCAACGAAAAAAGGAACAACTGAAACAATTGTTTAAATTCAAAATTAAAACGATATTTAAAGAGAATCATTGAAAATTTCTGGGAAAAGATAGAGTCTGCTTTGAATTTAATAGGCTCATTTATAAATAAATTGTATTAATGCTATATGAAGTGCGTATCCATTTCTATCAAGATCATTTTACAATAAAAAGTTAAGAGAAATAATATAAACATTTCTTGTTTATGTAAAGATTCATATACCAGTCTTTATTGAGCTTTCAAGTTACAAATAATTTCGCATAATACAGGTAGAGAAAAAACTTGCACTTAAAGTTGTAGTAACCTTGTCAATATTATTTGTTGGCACTTAATTTATTTAAAATCATTTCGTGTAACATTTCTTCGAAATCGTGCTTGAGAAAAAAAAATTTAAATTATTTTTAAAAATTATAGGGATTATAACTGTAGTAAAATTTGTAGCAATCAGCATATTTAAAAAAAAAATAAATTGATCCCGAGAGCAATGAAATTAAAAATTTACAAAACAATCTTCCACCCCGTGGTGACATATAACTGCTAGACTATTAGTATAATTTATTAATTTTTGAACGAAAAATACTTAGAAAAATTTATGGTGCAATAAAGCTATCTGATAGTTATTTTACTTTATAACATTCGTTGAACAGCCGACCCAATTTTTGGATTTACGACTACCAATGTTCAACTCCGTAGCCTTGTAATTTTGAACCCAATCCAAAAGACAAGAAAACTCATTATTCAAGTATTGGAAGAAATTTGGCTTCGTGGAGGACTTTTTGATGGAATTAACCCGCATTTGTGTTACATGTAGAGGATCACTATGAAAGCCTCCCACGGTTAGCCTGATGGCAAGGGACCCTAACCCATGATCCGTAAATCACTTAGGATATTTCACGTCAACACAGTGGTCGGTGCGAGCCGGGTGCGAAAATTTTATCAACTAGTCATCGCTGGATTCGAAACCGGTTCATTTCATTGGAAGGCGAACGCTCTATCCCCTAGGCCACTACGGCTCAACTGATAATGGAGAAAAAGAGCCAATGATTAACATGACACTCTTATCAAGCATAGAAACATTGTAAAATCTATCAAAGCACAGTGGAGATTTTCATGACTTGGTCACATTGAGAGATCACCTGACAACCCAGAGGTAAAGATCTTGCATGGGAAGCTCATGTGCAATAGGTCAAGAGAGAGACATAAGAAAGGATGATGTTCTGATTGATTTAAAAACTTACACATCTTTAACTGGAAGGTCAAGGTCAGACACAACCCTGTTTGGAGAAACTATGTGCGGTAGGCTAAGGCCCTCCCTAGGCTGTAGTACCACTAAAGAAATAGAGAGAATAATTATAAGTTTTTAAAAAGGGTATTAATAAATTCTTGGTATGTATTGTTGGTGTGTATTCTTTGAAACTTGGTGTGTATTGTATGGTGTGCCTGCATAGGTTGAGTATTAAAAATTAGGTTACTAGCGTCGAAAGGAAGAAAAAAAAATCTTACACACCAGACAAATGTTGATTTTGATGTGTGTGTTTTTTTTAAATAATGAGTTTTTTTTTAATGATGATGTGGCGAAAATTTAATTCATGGTATTATTAGCCATACTATAATTAATTTCATGCAACAGTGTCTTGAGAAATATTGGATTTTTACATTTGTAGATGTATTGAACTTGTTAAGAGTTTTACCAGCTCTGTATATAATCTAAAATAATGTGACACTATTTTATTTTAATAAATTTAACTCAATAAAATTTAATATAACAAACTTTATCATAAGGAATTCTTAAAATATGTTTCTTTATTCAACTATTCGTTAAATTGGTAGGTTTATCCAATTCAAAGACATTTCCATTTTATGTAAACAAATTATATTTTCTATAACATTCATATAAAAAATTAAGTTTTTAAAATTTGTGTGTGTGTATATGGGTGATTCTCACGAAACATGACAATTCACTGTCCTTTGCTCCAAGATCTAATACTTTAATACTAAAAGAACTTTTTTTTAAACAAATTAATAAATAGCATTGCTGTTAGCATTTTAAAATAACTTTGCACTATCATTGACTGTTTTGTATAGTTAAAAAAATTAATTGAACTTCAAAATGTCATTTTCGTGGCATGTCCCAAACAATGTTTCCAATAATAATTAGCTTCAAAACTTCCTATAAATTTTTCAATAACTAAATTTTTTTTATCTCAACCGGTGTAAGCATTTCTAAAGTATACGCAGAGGGTATTATTTACAAAAACTTCGTTTAAATTAATTTTTTCTGTCAATAATTTGTCAGTCCCAAGAAAATCTGTCATTTTCCTGGCTACTTTTATTTAGTGGTTTATAACCAAAATAGATATAGCCAGCAATCAATATCTTATGTTAATAGATTGATTAGATACCCTCCTATATGAACATGTCTTGTTGCATGAATAAAGAACCAATTTTCTGGTTCAAAATCTATTTCAAAAAATTTTTCAAGGTAAGTAGGTTTTTGTGTTGTCATTTTCCTGCCTTATTGAAACCATTAATAACATATACTACATAAATTTATCTGAGTTATTTTAAAAAATCCTGTTGTTTTCTACAGAATATAAACGTCTTAGACCAAAATATTTAATTAAATTAAAGTTATATGCTATAAAATGGCGAATTTGTCATTTTCCTGACTTATGAATGCCTTAACTGCTAATACTGTAAGGAGGGAAAGCAAATATTAATCCAATACCAAGTTTATGCATGATTGTAATATGCTTGGATGTAATCAAAGTTATTTATTTATTTAATGATTAATTATTATCCACAATTTTATTCTGTACATATCAGCAACAAAAATTGTTTTGATTCTTTCTACAGTGGATAAAAAGAATTAATTTAAGCGATTTATGGTCCATCTAACATAAAGGCTTAAGTTGAGTTACTATTAACTTAAAATGACTGTTTTTTAAACTTCTAAGCTACTATGTCATTTTCCTGGCATTCAAGATTTGGTGAGTTTCTATTTTATTTTTTTCCCGAGAAAATGTCAATAAACTACACTGCTGTTTATAAGATATTAATAAGTGTAACTAAAGAAGTATACAAAAAAATTTTTAGATTATTTTGACGACTTTAAATTTGAAGAAATTTTTTAGTCCGAATTGTCATATTTCATTAAAATCACCCATATATATATATATATATATATATATATATATATATATATATATATATATATATATATGTTACGGCAAAAGCCCAAAGTCCGGCCAGATCGCGAATTGGCCGAGAATGGCTGGCCAAAGTCCGAAATAATTGAAACGATAAGTGAATATTTTACTTTGGCGACATTCTATAATTATATAAATAATTCTTATAAATATTCTAATTTAAAAATATAAAAAAAAGAAGTTTTTAAATTGTCTATTAAATAATCATTAATTTAATAATCATTATTAAATTGTCTATTTAATTGTCTAGTCATACATACACCAAAGGTCTAGTCATACTAGGTCTAGTTAAGTGCCACTGCCCAGTATACATTTGTCCGGTATATCCTACACTGATGTTTTTTTAAGGTTCAATGCCACTGCCCGGTATATCCAACACTGATGTTTTTTTAAGGTCCAGTGCCACTGCCGGTGTACATTTGCCCGGTATATCCTACACTGATACTTTTTTAAGGTCAAGTGCCTCTGCCCGGTATACATTTGCCCGGTTTGCCCGGTATAATGATTTTTTCTTCCAACTTTGTCTGATCTTCCCATGCCAATTCGCGATTTGGCCGGCCAGTTCCCGAAATCAAGAAAAACTTCGGACTTTGGCCAGCTAATTTACAGCGCTCTTGGCCCATTTCGTAATCTGGCCGGCCAGATCGCGAATTTGCCGACTTCGGGCTTTGGCCGTAACATATATATATATATATATGATAATTCGAGGCAAGATGAAGGTCATTGTCGTCAGTGAAACAATCTACGATAAACTATTCGAGCGGGATGAGCGAAAACCGAAATGGAATTTTTTGATTGGTTAAGCGTTAGCAAATTGTTTTAAATTTAACTATATGCAATTCAATTTTTTAAATATTTTTAAGATTTTTCTTTATATGCCCATCCGATTGACACTCGTCGTTCAGTAAGGCAGATTTGTCGGCCACACTTTCAGGGGCACTATTATTTCATTAGGTGGACCAACGTTGCTAAGGACAGATAGTACGGAGAATAAATGAACTTCCATGCCTTGTCCGGGATTCGAACCCAGGACCTTTCTGATGTGAGGTCAGCTCCCTGGTCGGTCGGTACATTTTAAAGATAACAACAGTGATATTTTAAGGAAAACATTAGTGATATTTGCTACCTTATAGATTTATTTTATCAAAAAATGTTATTGCACGTAATTTAATTTCTAATTATTTTTCATTTTCTCTATCTGATAAATTCAATGAACAACATTAACGTGGTATATTTATCCGATATTAATATGTTTAAAGTTATCTGATACCACATGTTATTCTGTTTAAAGTAATTCTTATAAAATGTATTTCTATAAAAGGTAATAATTTAAAACCAACCGTAATTAAATTTTAAAAAAATTAGTAATGCGTTCAAATACAAAATTAATGGAATAGTGGTACTAATTCACCTAAGAGAAACGTAAAAAATCTTTTTTTCGCATATTATTCTATTTCAAACACTGAGTCTTTAAAATAAATGAGAAAAAGAACTCAATTTTGTATGTTTTGTAAATTAAGAACTTTCGCCTTGATTTTAATCTTAGTTAAGATTTTAAATAAAAAAATATAACGTTTCTTATACCGAAAAAACTATTTTTTTTAAAATTATTTATTTATTATTAATAAACAATTACTTGTTTTATTAAAAAACAATGTTTTAAAATGAGTAAAAGAACTTTTTAATAATTTTTAGAAACGATTTCTGTAAATGATGAATTTTCGTAATCTTTTTCTAACTCTCAGTTCTAGGCTTTGTTATAAATTAAAATAGATATAATATAATATAATATAATATATGTAATGTAATGTAATGTAATGTAATGTAATGTAAATGAAAAGTCAAAAACAAAACGCATTTGTTATTTTTATTTTCAAAAACAATATTATAATTAGGAAACATGTGACATCCTTTTCTTATTATTAATTTTCAACTTTTTGAACTAAAATTAAGCCATTTCTGGACAACAAGTTTCTGTTGTTCAATAGTTGTTAAAGTTGAATAAATTCATACTTATGTGAGCATTATTGTATGACAAATTAGAAAAAGGGGGAAAAAAAATTATAATATTATTGTATCTTTACATTATATTCATCATTTTAATAATCAATATTATTGCATCTTTAAATACCTACAGAAGAATTATGTGTTCTTTTTTTTTCTTGTAAAGATAAATAATTCCATGATTCCGAATTGATATGCTAACATTTCTGACTTGTTTTTTTATTTTATTTTTAACCACAAATGTAGTTTTTAAGAACCGTTGAATTTTTTTTATCTTGAAAATATATTCTTGGGAATTATTTTTATCATGAGTTACTCAATATAAAAGATTGTGTTTGGCGCGATATACACACACTTCTAATTTGATTAGCCTTAACATTCAATCAATAAGTTCTTCAACGTGTGTCCTAAATAGTAGAAGAAAAGCTTGACTGATATCATGAATTTGTCAAAAATAAGATGTAACTGGTCAACATATGAAGAGATATTGCCATCTGCAGCAGGTGAGAGACTATTTCATCAACAAAACCGAAAAAAGAAGAGAAAAAAACATCAGAAATATATTTTTGACCTGAACTATACTTAGAAGATGCCCAGAAAGATTAAAACTTCCCGGTTTCACAATCACTTTCAACTTGGATTTAGAGAAGGAACAAGTTAAAAAGATGTTAAAATAAAGCAGCATCTGTTCCATTGCAACCATGTAAGCAACATCAGAACATACAACAAAAATAATCAACAATTTAAGGAATAATACTTCCCTTCAGGTTGCCCACGAAGGGAAAAAAAACAGCATAAGGGTTAAATAAAAAAAAAGCAAATAAATGAAGGGTAGCGAAGATGAATATAAAGTTACAGGTGCACCTTGTTCACATTGATAACCAGATTAGTGGCTTTATTCCTCACTGTCACGCAATTGAAGGTTACTCTTGGAATGTTCTGCGCCACCTGTCATCAATACGAATAACTAGTTTCAACGACCATTAATTGAGATGCGGTAATCTCGCGGAAGCCGACATCAGTAGCTTTAGATAAAGAGTTATATTTACTTAATTTTTTCATCAATCTCTTAGGGTTTATGACTCACAAAGGCTAGAGTATTTTCTAATTTTTTTTAAAAAATTAAATATCGTATGAATCGATTGTGTAGGAGTATACTCTTAGTTCTTATATCAAATATCTTTGGTCATAAATCAAGATATATAACTTAATCACTTTGGTCATAAATCAAGACAAATCACATCTGGTCATAAATCAAGACAGTTATATTCACTTAATTTTTTAATCAATATCCTAGAAACTATGACTCGTAATGGCTAGATTATTTTCAAATTTATTTTTAATTAAACATCGTAGGAATCGATTGTATACGCGCTTTCTCATAGTTCTTTAATCAAAAATCTTTGGTCATAAATTACATATACCGTTTTTATAACCGTCCTTGAATAGCGGGCCCGATTTTGGATTTACGACTATGAATATTCAACTCCGCAGCCTTGTAATTTTGAACCCAATCCAGAAGACAAGGAAAGTCCTGTATCAAGTATCGGGAGAAATTTGCCTTCGTGGAGGACTTTTTGATGGAAATAACTAGCATTTTCGTTACGTGGAGAAGTAAATCACAAAGACCTCCCATGGTTAGCCCGACAGCAAGGGGACTGTTACCCATGATCCGTCTATCACTGAGGATATTTTACGTCAGCATTGCGGTCTATGCAGGCCAGGTGCGGAATTCGTATCAACCAGCCATCGCTGGGATTCGGACCTGGTACCTTTAAAGAAAAAAAAGTCGAAAAGAAAGGGGTCGCTTTATTAGATTAGATGAAATAGCGCTTGATAGTTTTTAGAACTTCTATGAATTTTTACTCAAACCTTTAATGTAATAAAATGATGTGATTGTGTATACTTCTCAATTTTCAAACTTTTTAAAGTTTCATTTTTTAACAGAAACTGATGAAAACCGATTTAGCTGACGTTTAAAAGTTCTTTCTACTTCAATTGCTTAAAAACAAAGATACTTTATCAGAAATCTGAAAACGGGCAACTGTACACTATTTACCAACCTAATGATTGCAGAATTGTATTAGCATAATTTTTGTCAGAAATATTAATGGAGAATATAGAACACCGCTCGCTTTCGATCTCAAATTGTGATTGGGCGGTCGCCTGTATCAAAAGATACTGCCAAATATAGTAAATATCTATCATCAGTTTACAGTGAAAATTAACTGTCCGCCTTCATCTCTTCAACAATTAAGTTCGATCGGGAAAGGACTCTTAATGATAGAATCATAAAACTTGTTACACATACTAAACACATATGAAAATTTAATTTTCGATGGAAAGTCATCTCAGATTTAGTACATAAGGCTGTTTTTCGAAGGCTCCGTCATGATATGTAATAATGCTTCTTTTGCAAATAATATGCTATTTACATAACTGCTGTGAGATGGCAACTGTTACTCATGACTGTTAGGTCAAGTTTAGCCTATCTAAAGTCAGCGCTGTCTTCGCTTATTTTAAAAATGGTGCAAAACGTCAATATGGAGAAAAGCCACAGTTTTGTGAAAAGGAAAAGAGTTTGTGATCTCATTTTATAATGTTTAAAAATTCACTAAAATGCTGCATTAAAAATTTAATAACTTTTAAAATATTTAAGTTATTTGTCTGTTCTAAATCTCAGATAATTCTTCACCGTAAGGTTATATATTAGTTTAAAATAATCGCATTGCTTCAAGTGTAAGGCACTTAAACTATGGTTTTTTATTTTCCTTGGCGACCGAGCTTTGAAAAACAGCGATAACAGTAATGGTGGATGCACAAAATGGTGGCCTCTAAAAATTTTTATATGCTCTTTTTAAATATTTTTGGACAATTTTGAATGATATCTATTATAGAAAGCACTGACATTTGATATTTTGTGCATACAGTTTTCAATTTTAATTATTGGATGTCATTTGGGGCAATATATATCATAATAGGAGGCTTCGCCCCCTGCTCGCTGGCGCTCACCAACCTCCGGAACTGCTTTCACAGTTCATTTCGGATTGCTTCGCAATCCAATGCTCGCTTTGCTCGCTCATTGGATACGTTCTTAACGTCTAGCTTTTGTATACTTTTTTGAATACTGAAGTTCCGAAAACTTTTCACTGTAGAAAATTCCTAATTTGAAATTGCAATTGTTAATTTGGGCATTTGGCGATACAACACTTATAGAATTGAAGGATTTGTTACGTCAAGCGCTCAGGTATCATAATTTTGATTTATGTTGCTAAGTTAACTTTAGAAAACTTCTATGACTGGCAACAACATTTTTATTTTTTAAGTTGTTTATTTTTATTTTTGCCGCAGCTGAATTGAACAACCTGATAATGCTCACTCTGGTTATTGTTTCCGTTTTTAAAAGCGCTATATGGTGAGCCACCTCAGCTAGATTTGGCATGTGACATTTTTAGATGCAATCATTGGTCGATTTTCTAACGTTGCCACTCGGGAAGTTGTAATGAGGCTTTTTTTTGGTGCCGTGTAAGAGAAATATATATATAGATTCTCGCTTCGCTCACAGACCCCCACAATTACGTTTGAATTATTTTGGTTTATTGATGAAAGACAGATAGTTAAAAAAAATCTGTAAAAAAAAAAAAAAATCCCGAAACGTTTCGAACATATGGGGCAGCTACGGTGCATGTAGTTTTCATAAACGTTTCTGAATATTTCGGAAAACTTTTTTCTGTAATTTTCAGCTACATTTCGCAGTATTTTAATGTAAAAAAAATCCCGAAACGTTTCTGAATATATGGGGCATCCACGGTGCATGTAGTTTTCAAAAACGTTTCTGAATATTTCGGTAACCTTTTTTTTTTAATATTCAGCAACAATGTCAACAGTCATCTATCAAAAGTAATCTCAAGATAGAATCGAATTAACATGCCTTATATAGTGTATTAGAATTTAATAGTTGTAGTGGTAGCTGCGCTACACCCTGAAACTGAATCAGCGTACATGCGATTCAGTTTAATACTTTTAAAAATAAAAGAAATATTTCTTAATTGATCTGAAACATAATATTAAAGGAAGTTCTCTGAGATTTACGGAAAATTTTTTTGTCGAGTCAAAATTAGTTTCTGAAATTTTTAACAGTGTTGTAACTAAAGTTCTTAGCTTCAGGGGGAGGCCAAAAGAATAAGTAATTTTATAAATAAAACGCAACATAATTTTTTTATTAGATAAAAAGTTATCGCCAAATGTTCATAGAACAACGTCTTTCTGCCCAGTAGATTCTGTGACTATTTTCCTATTCAACTCCCAGCCCCCTCTGTTCTAAAACATCTGATTTTTTAAATTCCAATCCATCTTGAAACAATCATTGTTTAATCCATTTACTAACAGTCACAAGTAAAAAATATTTCACATTGTTCTTTCTTTATAAGATACATTTGCCTTTATATAACGTTATTGAATCCGATATATGAAGGATTTTTTTTAAATCTTTCACTTTGTAGCTTTATTATATATTGTATAAGTTTCTACTATGCAATATTTTTTTTTTTTTTTTTTGAAATATTCTTAAATAAATTAGGTTAATTTTTTTGCTCTTAATTTTTTTTAAAAATTTAGTTTAAAATGTTTTAAAAAAAACTTTATGTATAGAAAACATGATGGAAAAAAATATTCAAAATTAACTGTAGATAACGTAAAAAATGATATTTGAGAAGGCTAAAATGATGCAGACTCCAATAAATTGATATCTATCTCATTTTTTATAATGCATCGATATTTCCCGATCAACGAATGTTTGACTTTATTATAGGTGTATAAGTCGATCCCAGAATTTCGTGAAATTTTGGGGGCCGTGGGGGGTTAGATACGATACACTGATGCGTGTTGCATATTCACAATAACATTTTGCATTGATTTATTTTCATTCATATATATATATGGGGAGAGTAGTTATAGACAATGTCAACCGTCATCTATGAAAAGGTATCCCAACATAGAGTCGAGTTAACATGTCTTATATACTAGTGAATTGTAGTTGTAATTTAATTTTGTGGTGGTAGATACCCTACCCTATAGTACTCCCCCACCAGTATTATATCTGCGATAGAATTCGATGAATGGATACCAATAGTTGAATCATTGCTGTTTTTGTGAGAAACCGGGAGAACTGTATTAAGATCACCGGACTTTGAGTGGTGGTCGTGAGAGCTGTATTAAGTTCACGGTTGTTATCGCTCTTATGTTGCCTTTAGCAGTCGAATGTATGTCGATCGACGTTGTGTTTAATCGAGACTGAGTAGCAACAGCGTGATGAGTTTTATGTTGCAGTTACAAGTAGCAAGCCAACTGTTCAATGTGGACCATCCATCAAAGTAGGCGTTTCCAGATCGAAGTAGGCGTTGCTCTCACGATAGGCGTGTTCATATCAAAGTCGGCGTTTCTGCCAACGTATGCGTGTTCACATCACGTCCGAAGGTCACCAAAGTGGGGCTAGTAGTTTTAGACAATGTCAACCGTCATCTATGAAAAGGTACCCCAACATAGTGTCGAGTTAACATGTCTTATATACTAGTGAATTGAAGTTGTAAATTTGTAGAGGTAGATACCCTACCCTACAATATGTATGATATATATATATGTATATATGTATATATATATATATATATATATATATATATATATATATATATATATATATATATATATATATATATATATATATATATAGTTATAAATGCCAATATTCAGATAAAATAAAACAAATAGACGTTGGTAGCAATTTAAAGTAGACAGACAAGGAAAACTTTTATTTAAAGAAATATATTAAATTATGAGAAAATAATACTTAAATGAAATAAAACTATTTAACACTTGTTGAGGTTTAGAAGGGGAGGACTGGAAAACTAATTACTTGCAGAAATAAACTCTTTTTAAAAAATGCTAATGCTTATTTATTTTTATTATGCTACTTGTGCCGATTTCTTAAACACGGCATTATAATTATCCTTTTTCTTCATGAAATAGCTATTCGAGCTCTTACAAATTACCAGCCACTATCAGCAATTTAAAAATAAAAAAAAATAAAAAAAAAATTAAAAAAAAAAACACGATTATTTTTCTTTAACTTACAGTTTCATTCTAGACTACCGGTTTCTTATCTGCACAAGAAAAGATACCTGCGGTGTTACAAATTGAACAACGCGCAATCATCATTTAGCTGTAACTGTAATCGCCATCTCTTTTAAAAGTAATTCTACTTCTGCTATCCACTTCTACGTAAAAAAAAGAAGAAAAAAAGAATTCCTTTACACGCCATAAAATGCAAATAGAATCAGTGGGGACATTTTAAGACCGAAAATTAGTTTCTCCAATGGTTGAGTGTTGGTGGTCTACGACTTGTATATGGATATATTTTTCATATACGTTCATGTACAAAGTAAGGAAAACATCTCTTGTTTTTTTTTTTATTCGAATTTTTATTATTCTAGCTACTGCATCTCTGAAAAAACATAAAGAAAACTTTCAAATGTTTATATTCTAAGAAGGTAAGAAATGGCATTAAGTTCAGTAATAGTTTTAATATATTATGTACAGTGCGATAAAACTTAAACAAACCACCCTAAATAATTTTTGATCGTTTTCACGTTTTAGGACTCAATCTTATTGGTTCAAGGGTGTGGTGACGTGAAATATATTAATTAATTACTGCAGACGAATTAATTAACGAAACCAGGCACAAAAAAAGCGTTTTCTCTCAATAAACATACCTCTATTTAGACAGATTTAATTTTTTAATACCGAAAATATAGGGGAAATCTGGTAAATATGTTCTTCATAGTTTGAACAGCCCAAAACCTATACTGCCCAAAACACGTCTTTAGTATTTAAAATAAATTTTCTAAAAATTCAAATTTCAGGTGACTGTGTTGATATTTACAAAACATTTTTTGTCGAAATGAAAAACATTTAGGTCTTACGGAATGAGTATAAAATTGTACTCTTTTCGGGAAAAAAGGGTCTGAAACGCAACTTTTTTTATTTTTTATTTTTTTAAAAATCTAATATATATAATTCTCTTACGTGGCTCCCAAATTTTGGCTGAAGTACTTTGTACAACTAAATAAGATTCTTTTCACAACATTTAAATATTTACTTTATTTTCTTCATTTATAGAGTAAACAGTCGGCAAAGAATTCCGTTAGGTTAAAAAGCATTTCGCTAAAAAAAGAACGAATTCTAAAAGAAATAAAAATAAACAACTTAAAAAATAAAAATCCTGTTGCCAGCCATAGAATTTTTTGAAAGTTAACTTAGCAACATAAATCAAAATGACATAGAAGATAGAATGACTAGATCAAAATTATGATACCTGAGAGTTTGACGTACAAATCTTTCAATTCTGTACGTGTTGTATCGCCAAATGCCCAAATTAACAATTGCAATTTCAAACTAATATTGAAATGTACAGGTTTACAATTTTCTACAGTGAAAAATTTTCGGAACTTCAGTATTCATAAAAGTATACAAAAGCTAGACGTTAAGAACATATCCAATGAGCGAGCAAAACGAGCATTGTATTGCGAAGCAATCCGAAATGAACTGCGAAAGCAGTTCCGGGGGTTGGCGAGCGCCAGCGAGCAGGGGCGAAGCCTCCTAGTTATAAATATAATACAATACACCAGTTTTATTTTTTAAGCTCGAAATACAAAGTTTAGAATGTAAATTAAGAATTAAAATAATGATACATGAAATATAACAATTAGGTTGCAAAAAATCTGTATGAAAAACCGTAATCTAACCCAGAATCTACTTAATAACCTATCCTAAAGAGTGGGTAGAAAATTGAAACAATTAATATTCTTTAAAAGTTAGGTTTTGGTATAGATTTAAACTTCACTTTGAACTTGAAATCTTAAATTTATTTTATGTGCGTACTTTAAAAAAAAATTAAAATTTACATTTTCGGAGCAAGACAAAAACGTTTCCAGGCTCATTTCGGGACACATAAATATTTTTTTAATTGAATTAAAAATGTTTCTGCTAAATATTAAGCCTAATTCCCGATGGAAGAAACTTTTGGAGATAGCATTGGCCTACAGCTTGCTGTTGAGCTACAGAAGAAACACCGTGTCAACTTTTTTCATCCTCATAAAATTAAACAAAAACTGTTTTTCGTGACATGCCTTGTTAACCACTGGTCACCAGGATTCCGAACTTAGGAAGCGAGCCCTCTATCAGTGGAGCCACCCCGCTTCCTTGTGATTACTTAACCTCATTCTCCAGAAATAATACTAGATATAATATTATATCAATTTTTTTATTTATTTAATGATGTCTTGTAAATAAAACTTCGACATTAAACAATAATTAAAAAGTGATTAATGATGCAACACATGAAATGAAAGTGCTGGACAGGAAGACATTGACTATAAACAGTACTAATAACAAACGTTTCGGACAGGTGCCGCTTTAGAACGGTTTCATCTTCACCTCTTTGCTCACCTGCTCGATTCACTGAAGGACATTCTTTCTCCAGCTGGGTTACATCCAGATGTTGCGCATCAGACGACAATTTCAGAAGATCACGACCCCATTGGTTTTTCTCAATTCTGATTCCGAAAATTTTGAGCTAAAATGAAATCAAGACGACAGAAAACAGATGCTGATTTACTGAAATGCATGCCGATCACGAAATTCTAAGATAGATGCAAGAGGGGAAAAAAAAGGGTTAGAAAAATTAAATTGGAAGCGAAAACGATAATTTACTATCGTCTGATACATCTTGCGAATTAAAAAACATCTGTAAATGTATAGTTATAAACGCCGGCTTTTTCTTTTTTGTACTTTGAATATTCGCAAATCTAGTATTAATATCTGATAATTAACGAATGTAGTTTGAGTAACCTTAAAAATTAATTTGATAGACTTCGATTTAAAATTTAAAAAAAGGATTAGAAAAAAACTGAAAGTGAAAACGATTACTTACTATCGTCTGATTTATCGTGCGACCTTAAAAAACATTTGTAAATGCATAGCTATAAAGGCCAGCTTATTCTCTGATTTACTTTCAGTGTTAACAATTTTAACATTATGTAATAGCTAGCGAATGTAGTTTGTGTTATTTAAATAAAAATTAATTTAATTAACTTGATGAGAAAAGTGTTTAAAAAATTAGATTGTAAGACAAAAACCGATTTTTTACTATCGTTTTGTTTATCTTGCATTCCGAAAAGTAATAACGTAGAATCTGTTGATTTATAGCTATAAATTAAAGCTAATTAATTCATTTATTTTAAATAATGCGGAAAATTTAGATATTAGTATATAATTTAAAAAAAATTTTTTTTTTTTTAATTTTTTTTTAAAATTTTGTTCTTACATAAAAAATTTTTTTCTATAGAATCATTTAAGTGAAAGAGATAATGTACTTTCAACTCTGACACGGGATTAGACGAAAGTTAGGTACTTTATTTACTTCGCACTAGAACTGCACAATGGGCTATTGGCGACGGTTTGGGAAACATCCTTGAGGATGATCCGAAGACATGACATCTCAATTTTGATACTCTGCACAGGGGATGATTCCCCCGCTTCTTAGACGAAAGGACATTCCAAATTTTCACTGACTTTTCTTTATCACATACTATATCTCGATATCGTTTTTAATTTTCAAAATTACTAATGTAATTTTAAATTTACTATTGTATTGCAATTTCTATTATCCTTATATTGCATTGTAAACTTGATATTGTTGCAGTACAGGTAAGGGTTTTTTTTTCACTCGTAAATGTAGGTTGATAAAATCATGCTCCCAAACTTATCAGAAAACGGCTAAAAAGTTCGAGTTTATCTTTATTTATGACAATCATAAATAAAGATATTGTTTGTTTATATATAAATTATAAATAAACAAATAATGCAATCAAACACGTAGATTCGAAAACTGCATTCATTATATATAAGCTCTTTAAGTTTGAATCGATTATAATGATATTTGATGATCTATCTTGAAAATATTAAGTTGGAGAAAATATTTAAACTTCGAAAAATTTTATTTCATTCATATGCAAGTAGATTGAAAATGCGATGTACCTTGTTATTTTCGCATTCAGATTAATTGCAACGGATATTTGAATAAAAATATTGTCAAGTTTTTAGCCTGACATAATTACGCAAAAAATGAATTTTTTGAAAATTCAACAGTTGTGTTCCCTCATTACTTCTTCTTATAATCAAAGAGTACAAAGATATGCTAATGTCCTCAGCAGAAATATTTGCAACTTACACGCTTAAAGTTTCGAAAAGTATTGCATTTCAAGATCTTGAAAAAGAATAAAATCCTTGGGGATCTTAGAAGCTTTGAATTTTAAGCCTATCAATTCTTTTGTTCCAAATGTTGAAAAGAATAACAAATCCATGTAAATCCTTTATCCAAAATCCGCACGATCTGTACGAGTTCTTTTCAGTGTTCTTTTGTTTATCTTTTAAGAGGAACTACGGCTATATATTTTGTTGTAACAAGAAACCTCATGCTAAGTTTTATAACAAAGTTTATTTATTTTTCTTTTCGCAAAGTCAAAATAAATAAAATTACTCCTTTCTGTGCGGTTTACCAGATTAAAAATATAATACATAAATCTATCCGTTTATTCTTTTGTACGGCGATAATCAAGAATTCAAAATGTTCTTTTGAAAAATAAAATGACAGCAAAAAACCTCACCAATTTCACTCTCAAACTGGTTTTTCTTTCTTTTAAACCGTTATGTTATTTTATCGTTCGTAAAAAATCCCCAATTCCTTTCATGTGTTCGCTACTAAAAGTCAAATTAAATCCAATTCTAAACGAAACAGGAACATATACGAAAACCAAAAGGGAGATTATCTCGCCAAGGGTGGGTCAATCAAGAACCCCGACGGTGCTTGGCAATGAAAAAAGGACATGTCCAGCTGTCGAAATTAAAATTCAAGCCTCGTTTGGTCTTAGAGATATCGCTTGACCTCCAAAGAAAGTTTCCACGGCTCTTTTTTTCAAGTTCTAGTTCGAGTTCTAAGGACTTCCCGTTGCGATTATATAGGTTACTAACACCTGCAGTCTAACCAAGCCTTTCTCTTATTGTCAGAGAAGCAATTATTTTATTTTCTGTGTGGTTTAATGTATGAAATGTGATAAGTATTTTTATAAAATCAGTGTTTGCATAATTCAGATTTCGGTTAAATAAAGATGGCGGGTTGTTACAATTTTAAGAAAGAATAGTTTCATGGCAAAAGCCAACTAATCATTTGCATCTAAAAGAAGAAGCATGATGTCACCATAAAGTGTTACTTACAAGACCATAAAAGAAGAGACGGTACGTTTGTCATCAAGAATCCCCCCCCGCCTCTCACAAAAAAGTTTTCTTTCCACGACACCTTGAATTTTCGGTAAAATTTTCCATTTTCTCCATGTTTTTTGCTCTGGACAAACTTTTAATGAAAAAGTATTTATTATTCGAAAGCGCAATATCTTTTTTTTTTTAAAAAAAAAAAAGAGTGGAAAACAATCATTAGCGTTAGAAGGTTAGAGAAAATCGGGAGACTACATCATATACAGGACCGTTAAAAAGAGACGATGCATGTCAATGAGGCTTCAAAGCCTCAAAAAAAAAAAAAAAAAAAAAAAACTATAAAACCTGAAAAACTTAAAAGCTTTCTTCGCTTGACAACTTAAATTTTAAGTTAAACCGTTTTTTTTTTTTTTTTTTTTTTTTTTTTTTAAATTTACGTTTACTCAATGTTTTTTGCCTTTAATAAACTTTTGATGAAAAAGTATTTTTCTGCACCACAGTATCTTTAAAAAAAAAGAATATAAATCAAGGCTTAACTTTAATTGATAGGAAAAAATTAACACTTGCTAACTTTTAAAATCTCAACGGATTTTTTTCTCAAAAACAATTTAATAACTACGGAATAAAAGTATGCGATTAGTAATTTTGGACAGATGGTATGGAATAATAATGTAAAATTGTCCGCGTTTAGATTTTTATAAATTTACTTTGATTTTAGTGATTTACTATTATTATACGTATTTATTTTTTTAATAAAAAATTTTTTTTTATGAAGCTGAAAAATTCTTTTAACGTAAATTACGCAAAAGGAATAATTATCATAAAGAATCTATAATATTATCTATACATTATACTATATTTTCTTCCTAAAAATTGTGATTCGATAAGTGTAATGTGTTTTAATTGAAATTTTAAAATAACGCATGTTTAACTTATGAGTAAAAATTAAATGAAGATGATTAAAAGCGCAATCAACTTTTCCTCTCTTCGGCCATACATCTTTGACGGTCAAAAGCCCGGTCACAAGGTAACTACATTTTAACCGATAACCTGTTTTTAATTTTAAAAAAAACTTTGTTTCCAAACATAGGAATTTTTAGTTTTTATTACTCGCATAAAAATAAGTTCATAATTTTTACTCATAAGTTCAAAATCCTTAAAAAAAAAAAAAAAAAAAAAAAAAAACGAGCTTAATGCTTATTATTTTATAACTGTCGTTAAACAGTCGAACCAGTTTTTGGGTTTATGACTACTAATGTTCAACTCCGTAGCCTTGTAATTTTGAACCCGATCCAGAAGACAAAGGAACTCCTTAATCAAGCATTGAGAAAATTTTGCCTTCGAGTAGAACTTTTTGATGGAACTAACCTGCATTTATGTTATATGGAGAGAGAAACCACGAAAACTTCCCACGGTTAGCCTGATAGCAAAGGAACTGTGACCCATGATTCGTCTACCACTGAGGATATTTTACGTCAGCACTGTGGTAGGTGCAAGCCGGATGCGGAATTCGTATCGACCAGCCATCGCTGGAATTCGAACCCGCTTCACCTCACTGGAAAGCGAATGCTATATTCCCTGAGCCATCACGGCTCAATTCTTAGAAATTATATTCTAATTGGAAAGCATTTGAAATTATACTCTGTTTCAAGTTGAGAAAAAACTATTATTTCTATATTGAGAGCTTCTAAGCGTATGCAAAATGGATGCCAAGCTCCCAGCCAACGTTTTTCAACATTGCCAACTCTTAAAACGACGTTGTACGTCCTTTTTTTTTTTTTTTTTTTTTTTTTTTTTTGCTTTCTTAAATCGCGAGAAATGAGAAAAAAGAAACTTATCTATTAACAAGTTATAAGAATTAATGATTTCTAAAAATCGTAACAAATATACGATTTTTTTTATTCCCATTTAAGGAAACTGAAAAAAGAATAACAAATATTGTTTCGTGCAGACTATTTTCTTCGACAGTAAAACAAAAGTAAAATTTTTTGATCTGGTAATTGATTTACTAAGGGCAAAACAGTATAAGACGCGCCATTTTAAGTGGACGAATCAAATTCAATGTTCTTGCATCGTCATATAGTTGTTTCTTTTCAAGAACGAATGTTCTCCTTATTTATCGAAATATGTCGCGCAGTTTGAGATTCCAATGACTTCGGAACTAGAACCCTTTCTTAATAATTCTGTAATATATATAGTAAAAGATAGCTTTTTTAAAAGCTTTTAAATTTTTTTGAAAGCATATTTGTATTATTTGATAACGAAATAAAACGAAACAATATACAGTCGTGGATGATTGCTTAAATCCTGTACCGCATTAATGGACTTTTCTTAACTTGCAACAGACTTGCAGTTCTTTGTTTTCAGAAAAGAAAAAAAAATAAAGATATCTCACTATTCTCATCAGAAGATTAATATCTATTTATTCAAAATATTGTTTAAGTGATATTTTCTTTTACAACATTAGTCTTCACAGAATTAAAAAAGTATGTTATTAGTTAAGAATGTTTGGCAGAAAAAACAGATCTAAGCTTTAACTTTTAAGTCAATAAAAATAAACATTGTTTTTAAATATTGAATTGGCGAATATTTAATTATAATTGTCAAGAATCTTAATGTTGAGTCTTAATAGAATAATGCTTCATTGCTTTGTACTTGTTAAATTAAAATTTTAAGCTCTTTACGAAATTAAATCGTTAGACCCTGATTACTTATAACTATGTAAAAAAACTGAATCACATCATTCTGCAAAAAAGAATTTAAAGCTTATGGAAATGAAATTTTTTATCCTTTCTGGATCAATTGATTTGAGTATTTGAAAATTTTTACATTAAAAAGGTTTTGAAAATTAACTGTAAGTAAAATACTTTAAAAAATTCTGGCATTTTCTTCCAGGAATAAAGCTGTTAAAGCCAAAGTATAGAAATTAAATTTTCAAGCACATTTTCTAAAAATATATTAAAATTGACTAAGTTCTGTACAACTCGTAAGTTGAAGCTTATAAAAGTATCTTTTAAAAAATAATAGCTTTAAGTCTCAATTTATTTAAACCAAAAGTAAAGTTTTAAATAAAATAATTACTTCAAAAATTCCTGCTGTATGAAATCGTTTGAAAAATAAAACGTGTTTTTCTCTTTTTGGTATGATAATTTTTTTTATTAAAATAAGTTTTAATAATTATTTGTGGTAAAATGCCCAGTGGTTACACACTGAACTGACATCATGGGCTTTATTGGCGGGGAAAGGCAGAGGGTATGAGTCCCCCTCAATTATTAAAATTTTCTAAAAATCCCTCTATTGCAGACAAATAAAAGAAATATCATGAATCATCGATTTAAATTTATCAAAATTCCTCAAAACAAGAAAAAGATATGTCTACAAAAAGATTTATAAGAACTCTTTTTTTTTTTTTTTTTTTTTTTTTTTTATGTGTGGAGTGTCCCGCAGTAGACTGATCGTTAAGACACGGTTACCAGCAGATCACCGAAGTCAAGCATCACTGGTTGCGGTCAGTGTGCGGGTGGGATCAGTCTGCGTAGGGACCGAGGGTGTGCGGTATTGGTCCTCGTTAAACTGTTCTACCGTAAAGTGCTCGACTTCGCGTGCAGGTCGTCGGGCTACCGAAGCGGGGGTGCCATCCCCCCCGCAGAGGATCAAAATTGTGATGGTATGTCTTCGGATCATCCTCAGGGATGTTTCCCAGACCGTCGCCAATAGCCCATTGTGCAGCTCTAGTGCGACGTAAATAAACTACTACTACTTTATGTGTGGAGCTTAGAAAGCTATTATTACAGTGTATTTTAATCACGTCCCCCTTAAAAATTGTAGACCTGCCGACGGCCATGGCTGATATTGTTAAAGACTAAGGTTTGATCCCCGGTGGAGGCTTGAAAACCTCCGGCTGCAAACAGATGGGTGACAACAGACAGCTTGTCCAAAAAGGGCTCGGTGCGCAATGTTGAACACATTTCCATATTGCCACTATTATGCCGTCGGTCACAGAATTTAGGAGCCCCTTGCTCGCAATCAACAGGTGTGATTTTACTTTCAGTTTTCTTTTTGCCATGTTGTGTTTGTAATGAAGCATTTTCTATTCGAAAAAATTATATTTTTGCCTCCGTATTTAGTGTATTTTTGAATCATAAATACTTAGCATATTTATTTCCTATACTCCGAGATTATTTAATGATAATTTTACCATAAACTTCTAATAACACCCGCATTAATGGATCATAGAAGTTCGAATTTAACTATTCATCAAATATCTACTATTCGATGGCCGGAATAGCCGTTGGTAAAACGTGTTCATGAGATCGGGAGTTCGAATGCCACCCCGAAGAATCCCCGTGTATTAAAAGATGACTGGTGCATGTTAAATCCGTTGCGGTCACAAAGTCCTCCAACTTCTCATAACGAATCAAGACCTCTGGGGTGTACTGAATTGGAGATTGATCGTTCTTTAGTTCAGATCTGTGGATGAATGAAGTATGGAGAACTCCTCCCTGTAAAACGGGCTGTGACATATGTGTGAGATCGTATTCTTGGCCATAGATGGCGCCACTGAAAAACAAGAAACGCAAACTCTGCCTTAAAAGTTCGCTATGATTTCCCTCAGCAGGCTTGCTGGTATTGGTTAGAGACATAAATAAAAACAACGAATCGATTTTCAACTCACGGGACCTGCTCTCTTCCAATATAGAATGAATTTTGTTTTAAAGAGCTAAACTTCTCGGTTAAGTTCATTTCATTTTGTTTTATTTCCTAGACTATGTATTCCTTTTCTTTTTGATCCAATAACTATCTATTTCCATCTTGCTAATTGCTTCAATTTTGTACATTAAAAATTACAATAACGATAGATATGAAACAATATAATTTAACTATATAATAATTTTTCACCCGAATAAATATAAATTTAACGTGACAATTATTTTTCTGATACATAAAATAATTTAAACCACACAAATTATATGACTCCGGACGAATAGAATTATTAACTGACATGCACTTTTTAATATCTTATTTTGTATATTTTCATAAACTCTTTATTTAGCTATATTTTGATTTAGAGATATCTAGTTATGTGCTTACTCTTAGTATGCCAAGAACTACTGCAACGAAAAGATATGGGAAAATATAATTTAACTATATGACAATTTTTCATCCGAATAAATATAAGTTTAACGTGACAAATATTTTTCTAATACATAAAGTTATTTAAATCTCATAAATTTTTCGGCTCAGGACGAATAAAATTATTAAGTGACATACACTTTTATGTATTTTATTTTGTTTATTTTTTGTTACGGTGGTTTAAAGACACAAACTACTATTATTATTTTAACCAGTGATCGTTTATTTTATGCATATATTGTCGAATTAATTTACATACCTCAACTATTTAAAATACTTAAATTAACAATGCTTTAATCAAATACAAATTTAAATAACAAATTATACTAATTTAAAGGCTTTGATTAGTAACAAATAAACTAATTGGCATGGAGAGAACTTACCCATACTGATGTTCATAGTGGAAATTGGTGAACCTCTCTACTGACTCGGTTCTACTCTCTCTACTACTGCCCTTTTTGTTGTCTTTTTTTGGATCTTTTATACTAAACTTTTTGCTCGATAAAACTATTGCTAAATTCTGGAAAGGTCACATAAGAGATCAAACTTGGACTATAGACTTGTGATTAACCCTTTTCGACACGTATTTCTTAACTTTAAACAAGAGTGTTTATTTGTATTTGCTTAAGTTCTATATGTACTAATGGAAGTTTCCACAGTATTTTAAATCCAATCAATTATTTTGCAATTTACGATAAATCTATTTTAAATGTTTTATTGTGATTCTGAATTAAGTGACGATAAGCGTCACATTTTATAACACTTTATTAAGCTATAATTCGATTTGGAGATACTTAGTTATGTGCTTACTCTTAGTATATCAAGAACTACTACAACGAAAATATGTGGAAAAATATTATTATAATTTTACTTTATGATAATGTTTCTTCCAAATAAATATAAATTCTTCACAAATATTTTTCTAATTAGTAAAGTAATTTAAATATCATTAATTTTCAGTTTCGGACCCAGTGAATTATTAAGTGACACTCACTTTTTAGTACCTAATTTTTTTTTATTTTTATAAACACTTTATTTATCAATATTTTGATTTCGGATGTCTAGTTTATATGCTTACTCTTAATATATTAAAAACTACTATAACGAAAAGATATGAGAAAATATATTTATAATGTAACTTTTTAATAACTGTTCTTCCGTATAAATATAAATTTAACGTCACAAATATTTTTCTGGGGGATAATTATTATGTTCACATCATAATAGGAACCGGAGGAACGTAACTTTAATATCTTACTTTTCTTGGTTATGAAGATTCTTTATTTTTATTTAATTTTTTAAAGGCATTCTGGAATGAAGATGAATGATTAAATTCTTACTTAACTAAAAAAGTTTTACTAAACTTAATTAACTAAGTACATCAACAAATTCAAGGAGTCTAAGATATGGGGATTATATGATGATTAAAGCTTAAAGTCCTAATTTTTCTTTTGTATATAATTTTGACGCCATAAATTTTTCGGTATGCATAACTATGATTTTAATGGCAAAAATTTTACCGATTTTGAATAACCATACTTCAAACATCATAAATTTCTATGTACAGCTCCTTCCTACTTTGCGCTAAATTCAGTATTTTATTGTTGTTAATGAAAACTTAATTGTTAAATTTATAAATTTAACGAAAATAAAGTACAGACGCTTTTAAAAAATTTTAAACTTTGAAGTGGTGTTGAACTCTTTATAATTTTTTAGCATTTCTCTGATTTGATGATGAATACTTAAATTCTCAACTTTTAGGGTATCTAAAAATACAATGGCAGGAAAATGTGGGGGTAAGTATCTCTTATACATTTCTCGGAAAAAAAAGAGAAAAAAAAAAACTTCTAGAGCTTTTTTTTTTTGTTAAATTAAGTACATCATTACTGTTGATGAATAGTTAAATGTTAAGCTAATAAATTTAACAAAAATAAAGTACAGACGATTCCAATTAATTTCGGGCCTTGAAGTTATGTTTGACTCATTATAATTATTTAGCACTTTTTTGATTTATAGATGAATAAATAAATGCTCAACCTTCAGTACATCTAAAAATACAATGGCAGGATAATGTGGGGGTAAATATCTCTCAAATTACTGAGAGAGAGGAAAAATTTACGGAAAATGATCTCGGGGGAAAAAAACGAAAAAGAAACACCTAGAACCTCATTTTTGGTAAATTAAGTACTTTATTACTGATGAATAGTTAAATGTTAAACTAATAAATTTAACAAAAGTGAAGTACAGACGATTCCAGTTAATTTCCGACCTTGAAGTTATGTTTAACTCTTTATAATTATTTAGCATTCATCTGATTTGATGATGAATGATTAAATGCTTACACCTTAGTATATCAAAAAAAAATACAATGTCAGGAAGATGTGGGGGTAAATATCTCTCATAAAGTTCTCGGAAATTTTTTGTGAAAAAAAAAAAAAAAGAAATTGCTGAAAAGCAACAAGCACATCTTTTTGGGCGTGTAAGTGGTTTTATGCGGAATTCTGTGGCAAGCGCGACGCGTCTTGTCAACTTCCGATTCCCATTGTTTTGCTAAAAAAAATTATAAATGAATGAGGAAAAAAAAATTCTATCTGATGGGTGACCATTCCAGTGAGGCAAAGAGTGACTATGACATTTCATGGGAACTGCCAATGACTTGGGTGTGACGGATGTTCATGGGAAAAGGTGATCAGAATTCTTATTCAGTGAGGTAGTGTCAAAAAAGTGGAAGAAAAGCTGTTTTATGCCCTACAATAATAGAAGAGACACTTTCAGTTTTTGAAATTCTTTTTTTTTTTTAATTTCTCAAGAAATACTCAGAGGATTATTTTATAACTTTAGAGTTATTTACTTCAAATAATGGAAGAGACACTTTCAGTTTTTTGCATTTTTTTTTTTTTTTTTTTTAAATTTCTCAAGAAATACTCAGAGGATTATTTTATAACTTCAGAGTTGTTTACTTCAAATAATGGAAGCGACACTTTCAGTTTTTGACATTTTTTTTTTTAATTTCTCAAGAAATACTCAGAGGATTATTTTATAAATTTAGAGTTGTTTAACTTCAAATAATTACTTCAAATAATTACTTCAAATAATTATTCATTCGCATTACAGACTAACCTAATTACTTTAAGTTTTAGCAGGCAGTGAAGACTTGTGGCATTAATTGTTTATCCCATTTTTTTAAATTTAAACACAAATGATTTTAAATATCTGACTATTTTAAAATTCGATTTCTCACAAATTATAGGACCAATTTTGTTTCTATATAAAAATTACATTATTTAAAATTATATAAAAATTTGTATATTTTACAATTGTTTTCGACTAAAAAAAAAAATTTATAATTATTAATATTATTTTTGGAATAAAATTATCTTTGAATAAACGAATGCTGTGGCCCTAGCTAGATCTCGGGGGTTTGAATAAAGAAAAGCTTAGTGTTAAATACTATTATTAATTTACAAATAGCACGCGGACAAACATAAATTTGAATAATTATGAAAAGGAGGAAAAAAGAAGGTCCATTCGGTTTAACGTCCTAGCATATACTGCCTGTTCAGATGGCACTGTGGTTTCTTGGCGATGTGGTTGCTACAATGCTATAATTGTGTGCAAAATTTTTTAATTCGCTTGAAAAAATTTTGAGATATAGCAACAAAAAGAAATTAACATTAGGTGTCTAGATTTCTCTCCTGACCAAACTATTGGGACCATATTTTCCAGATTGCGTCACTATCCGTCGAAAAAAAGACATGTTTATTCAGAGAAAGTGTGTTTTTCTGTCTGATTTCGTAACTCAAAATATCGCCTGCACTAATTAATTAGTATATTTGAAGTCACTCCATTGAACTATTAAGGGATTTAGTAAGTGAAATTCCGATCATTTGATCAAAAGTTATTTATGCAGACTCGCTTTTTTTCATATTGCTACACTGTTAGAATTTTCTCAGAAAAAATGGTTAAATAACAATTTATTGAATGGTTACTTTACCGTAGTTAATCAAAAAAGTCAAATAACCGTAAATAAAATGGTAATCAAACTGTTAAGTTTGAGAAAAACTGTTTATTAACTGCTTTCGCCTAATACGGTTAAACAACCAGAATTTTATCGCACGAACTAGAATCACCGAATGAAGCTACTTAGTTCTTTGCAACTGCGTACATGTCATAGCCGAGACGAGAAGGTTTATCTGTCAATCTCATGACCAGTAGAACTGGAGTTCGAGTCCTAGTGTTGACATCACAATATTTCCTCCATTCCCTTCAATCCATGAAGAATTTTCAGTGTCCAACACTCTACAATGCCCATTACCCTAGAAAAGCCGAGCTCCTATGTCTAGCTAAATAAGAAAAAAAATTTTATTACGTTTTTGAAAAATGCTAGCTGTAAATGGCTAAAAAACCGTGTTGTTTTGTATTCATGGTTTTATAACCATACTTTTTCGAAATGGTTTCAAAACCATAAAGGAAAAATATGATCTTTACCGTAAACTTTACGGTTAATCGGATGGACAGACAGCTGCCAGTTATTTTACCATAATTTTAGAATGAAAATTTTAATAGTGTATATACATTTGATATTATAAATAGAGGTAAGGAACTGTACATCTTTACTGGTAGCGGCGTCTTCATTGAAAAATCTGGGCAAAATTACTACATCTGTCTCCGAAATCCTGATTTCACTTCAGTCTTTAGAAGTGAATTAATCGCAATTGAACAGGGAATCGATGCTATAATCAACGAGAGTGACTTTGGAGATCTTTGGATCCTGTCGGACAGTCGCAGCTCCCTTCAACACCTACACAATTGGACTAAAGTTGGAGACAAAACAAGCATCTCCATCCTTCTTAAATTTCAACTTATTTCAAAGCACCACGACGTACATCTTCAGTGGATACAATCCCACGTTGACCTCTTTGGCAATGAGCAAGCGGATCGCTTGGCCAAGGAGGGCTGTAGTCATTCAACACCTTCGTCTTCAGCCCTAACCTACTCAGAGATTCAGTCCAAAATCAAAAGCCATCTATCAAAAAAGTGGAGGATCCCCCCCCCCTCTCACCACTGGTATGCGGCCAAGGAACCGGGCTCTTCACTTGTTCATATAAGTAATAGAGCGACTCAAACAGCAATTTCCAGATTGGCAAGTGGACACACGAATCGTACTTTGAAGGAAGAAAGACTTATGCAGTCTGCTCCAAATGTGAAGCCCAGCAGGCCTCTGCTGAACATATCCTTGACTGCTTGGACCTTTCCAAGGAGGACGCTACTCCACTTCTTGTCATCGACTTTTTGAGGGTCAACAACCTACTGGATCTTGTGTGACTCCGTCAGACAAGTGGAGGATAAGTAACAACAACAACAACAACATCTTTACGAATTTTAGGAAAACTGAATTTACTGGAATAATGTCTTATATAATTTTTTGTGCGATTTTTCTTCATAAAATATATTTGTGACTTTGAAGGTAATGTAGAAAACCCAAAAAATTAAATCCGAGGAGTTAACTTAATTTAAATATTTTAAATTCTCAATTTAAATATGAAATATTTAAATAAATCGATTTCAGAAATAATTCCATGTATTTATAAATTAATGCTAACAGTTTTAAATATTGGAAAATACTATTCACAAGTTTTTAGACGTAGTTATATTCTTAATTTAATTAAAATATATTTTTCTTTATAAAAAAGACAGAAGATTTAATCCCTACAATGAAGATAAACATTGCTAAAGACTTTAATGGAATAATGACTTACATGATTCTATGTGTGATTTATATTTCAAAAATATATTTTTGACTTTAAAGGGATGCAAAGAACACTAATTCAAACCGAGTTAACTAAATTCAAATATTTTAAATAATGAATTTAAATATGAAATATTTAAGTAAATTGATTTCAGAAAGAATTCTATGCATTTATAAATCAATGCTAACAGTTGTAAATGTTGGAAAATACTTTTTACGAGCTCTTAGACGTAGATATATTTTTAATTTAGTTTAAATATGTATTTTTCGTTATAAAGACACATAGAAGATTTAATTACTACAATGAAGATAAACATTGACAAAGATAAACTTTTTACAATTATTTATATTTTTTTATTTTATTTATTTATTATTATTTTTTTTGAAATTGGGGAAATGAGGGAATACACCCACTCTCAGGAGAAAAAAAAATCACCTGTTTCTTCTTAAGCAGATGCATAAGCTATATTCAAGGTAAAATAAATATTCTTAACCGAGGAAAAAGATTTCTAGGCTAGACACATTCTTCTTAATCTGTCCCTCCTCCCTCAAAAAATAAAAAAATAACAATTTGAGAATCTTCATCAGCTGTGGCGGAAGTCATGTCGCCAAGTTGTTTATAGATGGTCTTTGTATAAAATAAAACCCTGTCATTAATTCGGTGTTAGTTTCTTTCTAAAATTGTAAATAGATTCAATGTCTAAATATAATAAATAAATTTTGCACCACATTCGTAAAAAATAAGAAGCAATCCAGTTAAAAGCTGTGTTATCGACAGCTTTGTCCAGATTTGCCAGCGGTCATCTGAGGACCCTTGCTTTTCTTGGAGGTCGCAAGGTTTTCCCAGTTTGTGCAAAATGTTCTTCAGATTTGGCCTCCCCAGACCACATCCTGGACTGCCTCCGCCTTTCCTGGGACGATCTGATCAGGGAGCCCTTGAGTTTTTTAGACTTTTTGCGTGTTTATAATCTTATGGAACTTGTCTAGCTGTCGCTAGCCAGGAGGATTTGTAAATAAAAATAAAAATAAAATAAAAAAATAAAAATAAAAAATTTTATCGAAGACAGTTAACTAATTAATTTCAGAAATTTCAAGCGATTAGAACTTTATTTTTGGGACATAAATATAGTTTATACGAACGTCAATATGAAACAGTGCCATATACTTTTGATTTGACGAGATTTTAATTTTTAATTAATTGAAATACAGTTAATTTTATGTATAGGAAGACTCATAATTAATTAATTGTATACATTTTGTTCTGTAAAACCTTTACTTATGGAAAATAAATAGTTTCTACGAACATTTGTAAGGGAAACGGTGCCATATATTTTATATTTTAATTTTTTAAGCGTTATCTCCTTAACTCAAATGAAAATACGTTTAACTTGCGTAGTGGTCAGGGAGCTGATCTCACTTCAGAAAGGTCCTGGGTTAGAATCCCAGACAAGGCACGGATGTTTTTTCATTCTCTGTACTATCTGTCTTTACTGTGGGAGTGGAGCAATGTTGGCCCGTCTAATTCGTTATCATGTCCCTTATAATATTATATCATGTCCCTGAAAGAGTCCTGGGTTCGAATCCCGGACAAGGCATAGATGTTCTGTACTATCTGCCCCTACTGTGGGAGCAATGTTGGTCCACCTAATAGGGTGTCCCTGAAAGAGTGGCCAACAAATATAACCTACTGATACCTGAATGACGGGTGTCAATCGGATGGACATTGAAAAAAAATTATAATTTGATAGTTTATATATATATATATTTTTTTTAGGGAAGACTGCCCAGTCTCTTTTTTATTTGTGGAAATACAGTTAAAATTTTTAAGTTACTAAAGACAGCTTTTTACTTTAAAGACAGATTTAATTTTTGTTCATTAATACTGTGAAACCTTTATTTTTGGAACAAGAGTGGTTTTTACCTATATCTCTCGATTGAATGTTTCCATGTACCCAAAATACATTCGAGCTTTGAAAATTTTTTCTAGTTTTCGCAGTGAAGTTTTTGATTTTAATTATAAATGTGACCAAAATGTTAGACACCGGTTGCAGGAACGAATCCATGATTACCTACCTATAAGATAGTTCAAAAACTTTCACCTTAAAGATGAGAAAAAATAAAATATTATAAAGTTAAGAATTTTGGAAAAATATTATTCATGTTTAATTTTGAAAATTAAAATACATTTAATGTTTTGAATAGACGTTCTCATACTTTAACATAATATCTTTTGAGTTACGTACTTTCGTTTGTAAAAGTCTTTAGAGAACAAAAAATGATGTTTTAGTAATATTTTATACTTAAAAAAATGGGGAAGACTTATAACCATAAAATTCTCCGCTCTTAAACATGTTCTAAACTTTTTCTTAAATATTTAACTTCGTGAACAAAATTATAATAGTTAAAATTGATCATGATCATATTATATAGATACTTAGAATAATAGATTAATGTTAGATCAATAAATCGATATCAAAATAATAGATATTAGAATATTAGATCATATAATATTGATATTCATTGAACCAATTTTTGCGATAAATGTAATTGGTGAAATTATTGTCTGTTTTAATGAAACTTACTGTATTTAATTTTTTTCTTCAATAAACATATTTATGTTTAAAATTAGAAAATATATACTATATATATATATTATTTTAAAATATTTGTTATTACTTTGATAATTCTCTTTTCAAAAATGATAAGAATATTTTAGAAGAAATCAATTTTATGAAAAATGGAAGGAATTTCCTTAAGGAGGACAATAATTAATGATAATTAGCAGGGTTCACGCCAAATTTTCTACAAATTTCGCTGAAATCATACGCATAAGCAAATTTGTCGCCTATTTGGAATTTACAAAATATTAACGGAAAAAAAAAAAAAAAAATTCCAATCGAATTCTATGCATTTAAAAAAAAACTTTGTTGAACTAATTTTATTATTCTACGCGTGGTTTTAAATTCAAATGTGTGGTATTCAAATGAAATGGAATAACTGAAAATGTCTGGTACAATAAGTTTTAAATTTAAATGGTGAAATTTGCATACAGTGATATGCTTTGCATTCATGTACAGACAGTATAATTATTTATCAACAGAACAATATTTCTTGTTCTTTTAGAATAGACTTTACTTAAAATTATATAATTTTTAAATAATTAATTATCAATATAATGTTTTGTTTGCTCTCACTTTCTCTGTTTTCCTCGTTTATTTATTTTTTTGGTCTCAACATTTTAATTTCTATGTCGAATCTATTTAATAATATCATTTTAGATTTTTTTTCACTTAAAATTAGTAAATACTAATCTTCAATTATTATAAGATAATGAACTTAATTAGTTTTACGGTATTATAGATGACAATTAATAATTTATGATGAGTACCATAACATGTTTCATATAATTGCATTGTCTCAAGTTTGTCTACCATATTAAGTTTTAGAACCGCTAAATAAGTACCTAGGTGTTCCTATTGGACCACTAAAATTTCATTGCTAGTGTAAACCTTAATAATTAGGTATTCATAACTGATGTGTTATTCATACATGTAAAATAAGTAATAAGTAAGCAATTATTTACTTTTCTAAACTAATTTGCTATTCACTACTTTCACTTACGATGTACGTTTATTACTGAATCAGGGCTTTAAATTAACAGTGGCCTGTTGGTCCGAAACCATTAAAGTTTAATTCAGACCAACATAAAATAATTGTCAGTGGTCCCCCGGTACAGCAATCGATGCAAAGGGATGTTATGCTATTTTCGTTTTTCGGTTTTGCTTTGTGTTTCTGCCACAAGCAGAACACTTTTTGTGCGACTCGTTTCGTAGCATATTTCATCAGAATTGTGAGATTATACACTCTTTATAATTGTTTCCTTAAACTCGCTAACATTTCTTCATTAGTATTTCATATAAAAGGCCGGGATAGCCTGGTCGGTAGGGCGCTGGGCCCATATCCAAGAGGTCGTGGGTTCGATCCTCGCCGGCCGAAGACTCCCCGTGTAGTAAATGGTGACTGATGCACGTTAAATCTGTCGAGTCTCAAAGTCCTCCATGTTCCGATAACAAATCAATACCTCTGGGGGTACTGATCCAGGAGTTTCCTTGTCTTCTGGATTGGTTCAAAATTACAAGGCTACTGAGTTGAACATTAGTAGTCGTAAACCCATGAAATTGGGTCGGCTGTTCAACGACGGTTATAAAATAAAAAAATAGTATTTCATAGAAACATATAAACGAACAGGAGAAAATGTTTATGGACCAGTAATATCTTGTAGTTACCTTCGGACCCCTGACTAATTAACGCAATCAAACGTAAGTAACTTAGTTTAATTGAAGATATTTTAGTTTTATATAACTGAAATGAGAAACTTAACTATCTTAACTTTATCAAAATAATCGGAATTTTTGGAATGATCTAAATAATCGAAACGAGGCAGAAATTTTTTTATTTTGAATCGATACCGATTATTTTGATATAAATAAGATAGAAATGAACATATTTTGTTAATTTTTTATAATTTCGGTAGGTTTCTGAACCTCTGTTTACACCCCTATATTACAGAAGACAAGTTAGAAATTAATTTAAGTTATACATACCACTCTATCTTACATTGCCTGCCAGTAAAGTTTAAACAGGTTCAACACTATGCATGTCACTAACCCAATTTGTTAAATCCTAAAATGGATTTCAATTAATTCGGTTGTAAAAGATGTCTGTACAAGCAATTATCTCACAGCGGTAGATTTTACAGTCATCGTCACGGACATGCATCCCGAATAATTGAAAACAGTTTTCTTTTTGTGTCCTACTGTTAAATCCACCAACTGCCTGGTGTGGTGATATGTTCGTATGTGTGGTCTTTCATTGAATATCCTGATTTGCTTGCCATTAGGCTATATCCATTCCTTAAATAAAATTAAACTATAATTTATTATTTTTATTTTGATATAATTAAGACACCCAACTTATGAAATTAAGTATAAAAAAATCAATTCCAAGAATTATTCTGCAGATTTTGCGTTGTGTCATAATAAACAAAATAAATGATAGTCCCTGTGTTGATGTTTATATTTATTTATCGACTAAACATTTATTTATCAATCGATCCTGATAAGAATTTATCGATTTGAAAAAAGGTATCAGTCAGTATATTGTTAATGGTGTTTTCTTTTTTTTTTTTTTTTTTTTTTTTTTCGCTCTTTACAAAATATAAGAAAATGTGTTTTCGCTTTATTATTTTTTGTTTTCTTTTTCGTATCGAATTCCATCCCGTAATAATCATTATTTTCGGCTCTTTTCTAAAATTCTATTATAATAATTTATTCCATTTTCCATAAAATTTTTTCCTCATTTTAGGTATCTTAAAGTAATACTGAAAAATCATTTCACAACTAAAAAAGTTTCGAAATTATTTACATTTTGAGTTGTGTTTCGTTCCTGCAATCCATTTTTCTTGAAGATACCAAACATTTTTCAAGAGATAGAACAGAGTTATTTCACAGTGTCATTTGGAATTAATATGCAAGTAATAAAAAAATAAAATTTCCAAATATGCATTTGGAGGAATCGTCTTTTCGACCGTTGAAAATACATAATCGAAACAATTATCACAAAGTCAAGCTTTTTTTTGTTTTGTTTCTTTGTAAATTTAAATATTAAATTATGACCATAATAAAAAATCTTTGAAACACAAAGCTTTTTTTTTTTATATTTTTATCTAAGCTAAGTTAGAAAACAGAAAGACACCTTGAAATATCCTATGTTTAGCCTAAAATATCCAACAGGATTTGGAAGAAAAAACTTTTTCCTGAAAACAGCTTTAATTAAAATTTAATTTTATTTTTGATAAGCAGAGTTCTTACCTTAATTAAATTTCAGAAATTTTTCAATTTCTTTTTTTTTTTTTTTTACAAAATAAAGACAAATTTGAGGATAAAAATTGCAATATTTTTATAATACACTAACAGCTCTTCAACCAATTGTAATGCATAAATATCATAATATTTTTATCTAGATCAATAATATGATTACCTGGGTTTTGAACTAAAATATTTAACGAAACATAATAAGTTACGAAACCCTGTAATAAGATTAATGTTACATTTATTTTCCATTAGTTAAATATTGATCTGTTAACAATTCTCAACGTCTTTCGCCTTTTTTTTTTAAATGAAACCCGCATTTCATCTGATTCATTTTCAGTTAATGTATGTAATAAATCAAATCACGAACTAGAGTAATTGCCACTTCAGGCCTATAGATTCAACTGTCTGGCATTAAACCCAATTTTAAAGCTAGTGTTGTTAAAACTACGTGATTAAAAAACTTTATTGTTTATTCATTCTTAAATCTTTTCAAAGTAATAAATAAAATTTCAATTATTAATTAAATTAAACAAATAAACATAAACAAACTCACTCATATGAAGTAGAGTAAAAATAAGAAAGATCTTTTTAGTTGTCATAATGGTAAAAATAGAATAATTTAAAATTCAGTGCTGCCATCTATGAAACTAACGCTTCAAAACTAATAACATTTGATAAATGTTAGAAGCATAAGCACGGAATCATAAAAAAAAGTTTATAATAATAATAAAAAATATTATTTTAATTGAACCATTCAAAAAAAATTATTAAATTATTTTAACTATTCAAAAATTTTAATCTTTATTTAAACCCATAAAGAAAATTTTAAAAAAATATGCATTCAAAACAACGTTAACGTCTACTCGAAAGGGGACAGAAAATTTCTTCGTGTTAAAAATAGTTCACGTTATCAGTTTATAGATTTTTTTATTTACGAAAATCTTACAATACGTAGATATTCTCTATTATCTACATCTCTGTGCGTTTCCTAACTTAAATTTTTAACATGAATATGTAATTTTATAACTGCTATACTTATTTTCATAATAAATACAACTTGCTACTTAAAAAAATAAAACAAAGCTATAAATGTTATAAGCTAGAAAATATTATAGAGCGAAATTCAAAAAGTAAACTTATTTGTTGCACTATTTAGAGAGGATTGCCAACAAAATAATAGGATCAATCAAGACAAGTACAATCGTATTTAGTGTTTTTACAAACAATGGCCTATGTTTTATTTATTAATCAGAATATTAAAACAAATATTAAAATCGACAGGAAATGGAAACTGATTGCTATTTAATTTTCATGCATGTTGGAACTACAAAGCTTTTGGGATATGAATAGATTTCACTAGGCAAAACAAGATATAAAACAATAATAAAAGAGGCCTGAACTATTTTTAAATACAGTGTCTATATCGAACAGAAAATTAAAATAAGTAATAAAAGGAAAGCAAGGTTAGGAAGAATTTTTTTTATTTATTTAAATACACTTTTATTTTTACACTTGCATGTGAAGTCATCTGATCAAATGTGTTATAATTTATTTAATAGTATTTAAAAACAATACAACCAAAATAGTTAAATTCACAACTCTTATCTAGGATGGAATATAGGAACTAAATTCTCTAAAAACTGCTAAAAAAATTAAGTTACTTTGAGCTGAGCAAGTTTTTCTACCTATTTTACATAAGTTTTAAAAGCAAAAGTAGCAAAAAATAAATGCAGTATTTTGAAACCTTTAATGTAGACATATTTTACATACAGCCAATGGAAAATTTTAAGCTTCTTAACTCTTAGTCTATCTCGATTTATTATTTACATACATCCCATTTTCATTATTTATTTGTGAAAAGCCTTCATTGTCACTTATTTCTTTTGAAAAAATTTCATACAGTTATTAAGAAAATTTTAAAAAAACAAAAGCACAATTTTTAATCGTGCCAACCTTAATAGAACTACTAGGAATCACATTGAGAATAAATATAATATACACTATTTAATTGCTAATCAGGAATTTAACATGGATGATTTTTCCTCCAAAACTCCTCTTGTTCAATCAAGGATCATTATATATGGGTGGATGTGTATTGCCATAGGAGGAGGAATTACTTTATTTTCTGTTTTAATCTTCGAACTTGTGGGGAATTATTTATCGACTATGTCAACCTTCATCTATCAAAAGGTACCTCAAGGTAGAATCAAGTTAACATGTCTTATATACTATTGAATTCGTATTTATTATTTGTAGTGGTAGTTAGTTACACCACATTACTCCCCTTCCAGAATTTTATCTGGGATAGAATTCGATGAACGATTACCACTAGTTGATTCATGCTATTAATATATTTAGTTAATTTTTGCTCATTATATTTTTTTGCAGCACTTTGCTCATTATTTATTTTTGTAGCATTTCGCTCATTTTTTTCTTCATTATTGTTTATTGACCGGGAGACTTTAATTACTTCACCGGATGTTTTTTTTTTTTTTTTTTCGAGCATTTTTTTTTTTTTTTCTTATATTAACAGCAAATCGACTGTTTTAATGTGGATCATCCAACGAAGAAGGCCTTACTGTTGAGATTTCTGCGAAATAAGCGTTACTGCGTGTTCAAATCACGTACGGAGGTCACCAATGTGGTGAATTATTTATCGACTATGTCAACCTTCATCTATCAAAAGGTACCTCAAGATAAAATCAAGTTAACATGTCTTATATACTATTGAATTCGTATTTATTATTTGTAGTGGTAGTTAGTTACACCACAAACTGTTAAAAATTTTTAAACTTAGAAACTTCATGGATTTCAAAACTGCGTTAAATCTAGTGCTTAAAGTTAACACTGTGGAATTTGTAAATCAGTTTTTACTACCTAAATGCGAAGAATATTATGAAATCGGGAACATCATAATACATTCCCATACATCTCAGCGAAGGAGTAAAGGCTCTAACACGGAACCGGTCTTCTCCCTAATGGCGCATTGTTACGATGTAGCGAATTTCCAGTGATACAGTCAGGAACAAAGATCAAATAAGCAATATATCCCGAAGCTGTATAACTTTCAATGTGTCCTCTGGCTCCCATTTTCGAATTTTGATCTATAGGCATTAATGGCAGCTCAGAAAAGGTAGCTTGTGACTGTGCCACGGCGGTGGAGTGGCGTCGCACACGTTATACAACCACACACCTGTTTGCAGGGCGGGTTTGTGCTCACACTGAGAGAGAGAAAGTTACACCCATATCTACGGTGGGATTCGAACCCACAACCAATGGCCCTGTAGTCCAGTACAGTAACACCACTAGACAAGTAATCGGCTATATATATATATATATTATACAATCTATCAAAAAGATATAAATAAAAATATAATTAATATTGTTGCTGTTTGCTACGTTGCCTTAAAGAAAACTGACACTTTTTTTCGTTTAAACATACGTTTTATAGTTGATGCAGCCGATGAATTAACAACACTTTTTATGATTCCCAGCAGATCACCGAAGTCAAGCATCACTGGTTGCGGTCAGTGTGCGGGTGGGTGACCACTTGGATCAGTCTGCGTAGGGACCGAGGGTGTGTGGTATTGCTCCTCGTTAAATTGTTCTACCGTAAAGTGCTCAAAATTGTGATGGCAACGGATCATCCTCAGGGATGTCTCCCAGACCGTCGCCAATAACCCATTGTGCATCTCTAGTGCGACGTAAATGAACTACAACAACACTATTTATTATTTTTATCTTTTTGTTTATATATATAACGTCGTTGCCGAGTGGAAGGATTAAAACAGGTCTCAGGCAGGGAAAGAAGGTACAAAATTTATTTATTAATCATTAGACAGAGAACAGCTATAAAGAAGTGGTCACGAAAAGTTGTGCTTCTCGATTATAAGTTAGGGAAAATCTTGCAAAGTAAATCCGTAAAATGTTTTATTTTAGGGAATAAGTGAAGTCTTAGCAATTACAATTGGTTTATTTAATAGGACACGCGATTCCCACAAAGAGTAAAGGGGAAAATGTCTTACATTTTAATTAATGCACGCTTGAGCCGAAAAATAGATCTGAAAGACAGGATGTGAATTTAAAAGTGTGAGAAAGTTTTTCGATTAGAATAATAAAATAAAGAAAAGGATTTACAAAAAACATAAAAAGATCAATTGAAGCTGTTTATGTTGCATATATATAAATAGGTCTAAAACATTTTTTTTTTATTCAACAATGAGTGTAATGTATATAAAAGTCCAATTTAGTTGCATTTCTATTACTTTAAAATTTGAATGATCCAGTCATATTTAGGAAGTCGGTTAAAGTATTTATATTTTTTTCTTTTACATTTTATTAATATTTATAGATAATTCACAGGGGCCATATTATTTGTTTTGGCTTTAAGGGCCATTCGCATTTGAATCCTACTTCCCTAAGCATACATATATAGGTTTAAAAAATAGATATAATATTCAAGTATGAATCGCAATTGCTATCTCATGTGGAAGTTCTCCCTAGTTACGAATAAGTTTTTCCAATTTATGTTATCCGTTTCTTACAAAATAAATGTGTACACGTATAGCTAGAAAATTTATGTGTACTCTGTATTTTATTTTCAGTTTGTTAAATATTTTGTTTAAAGATGAGTAAGTTATCTAAAAAAATAAATATCACTTTGTTAATTTTTTTAATGAGTTAAATTTTCAATGCAACTTTTTTTATGCTAATGTATTTTTTGTAAATTTCAGATGGTAAGTTTGTTTTTAATAAATCATTTCTTTAAAAAACTAATATTTAACACTAAAATAACAAGTACTAACAAATCACCTAATAATATCAGAAAATCAAAAATACAGTAAAATGTATGAAAAAAAATCCTCTGATCTAAAATGTATTTTTGAAAACTTACAAGTTTTATTATTATTTTTTTTTTTTTTAAAAAAGCCAATTTGAAAATGCAATATAAAATGTTCATGACTACATGCATAATTTTCATAATGTAGTTCGTTTCATAAAACTTTGTGTAATTGATTATTTATTTGAAATTGAAAATTCAGTAATCTGTAAATAATAAACATTCTCAAGAAAAAATTATTAGGTTTATTTTCTAAATTATAATAACTTATTTTATTATTAGGTATGAAAAAATGACATCTGTATTAAAAATCTTGTCTGATAAGTATCTTTAGTATACTATCTAAAAATTTTGAGTATTCATAATTAAGAGCATTTGATAGGAAAAGTAGTATGCTATTTGCAATGTTGAATAAAATATGAGATGATTTATAATATAATACACTATATTATTTTATTTATAATATATAAAATCATTAGAATTTTAAAATAAATCCAATTAATTTTTTGTGTAAAACATTGAGAGAAACTCCATTTTTAGAACATATTCATTGCATTATTTTTTATTCCCAATTTTTAAATTTATTAACTATCATTTATTTCCTTTATTAATATCATTTTAGACCACCTCCCAAAAAAAAGAATCAATATTATTTTTAATCGCTATATAGTGCTACTGCATTATAAATAATCCATAAGCAGAGCAAGTTGCTGAATTTGAATCGTTTAGTATAATACTGCACCATTGTATGCAGATATTTTACTTTTTATAAGAAGCTACCTGCTCTAATTTTCAGGTAAGGATATATTTAGATTACACGTGTTTAATTTCACAGAACACTGATGTATGAAATATTATCGAAAGTTTATTTCTTACTTTTTAAACATTATGTTATAATACAAATATTAAATAAAGTGCATTTTCTATTAACCATATACAAAATAACATATACCATATACAGAATAATAAAATACAATAATTTGTGCAAGACATTTAAAGTTCACTCAACCATTATAAGAAAAGGACTATAGTGAATAAATATCTCAGTCGCACACTTCCACAAACATCTCATAACGAGAAAATTATTTCATGAATATTCATGATCTGAAAAGTAATTACAAATGGCACAATAAAATTTTTTGCATATTTTATTATTTAGCATAATACAGCTTTTAGAATTTAAAAAAAAAAACCTTTAATAATAATTAACTAAATTAGATTTCTTAATAGTTTGAGTTATCTTTTGTGTTATTTTTCAAAAGTTTCATAAATTAACAATATAAGACGTTCAAATTTGATTAACAAAATTTATATCAATTAATCATTTAGTCATGATATTCAGTACAGAAATATTTCTGTAACATAAATATAAGATTTATAAAATGATATAAACTTAGAAAAAGTTGTTTAGATTTAAGTACAAGAAATTAATTTTAGGAAGCAAATATTACTTTATCTATATGTTTCATATTTGCAATTAAACCGAATTTACTTCAAAACATTCATTTAATTAAAGGCTGCTATTTAAGTTTTTTATTATTATTATCATTGAAAAATATTACCAACAACTCAGGATTCTATTGCTGAGAGAATAAAAAACACTTTATAATCAATAACTAAGGTTACAACTTCTACTAAGATGTGTTTACAAGAATGCATTTTAATTTTAAACCACAACTTTTCAATACTGGAGCTTCTTTGACAGGCATTACATAAGTGTAAAAACAGAAAAATACAATGAAAACTGCAATATAAAATATTTTGAAGAAAAAAAAAAAACATTTCAGCTTCATTAACTTGTGTTAAGTCTAATGACACTTCTGTGAAATTAACTTATAGTGGAAGCAAGAAGAAAGTTTTTCCTCAGTGAGAAATGGTCTATGTTCAAGTCAGTCACTTTTTACATATGCTTCAAAAATGAATGCATCAGTATGAATCAGAATGCGATTAGAAAGATTCATTTGACATGTGCGACTCGACAGGGGCAACAAAACAATGATTAGTTCGATTAGCTCTTGTTAAGAAAGACTTATTACATAGGCTACAAGAATATGGTTTCTCAACCAGTATGAACATGAGTGTAAATATTCTGATCACTATTATTTTAAAAAAACTACATCACATACTTCCATGATCTGCTGTGTTGCTAGTAGAAACAACACTGTATTTAGTCAGATGACATTTCTGAGAAAAACTCTCACAAGTACAACAAAAATGTTTCTCACCAGTGCAAACACAAACATCAAAGTCAGTCTTTTGAAGAAAAAAACTCTTTTGAAACATATTATAAAAATGCAGTTCTTAACCAGCATGAATAAAACTATGATAAGTTGGATGCTCTTTAGGTAAAAAAAAAAAAATTTTTTTTTTTTTTTGTATACAAGAATATGGCTTCTAAACTGTGTGAACATGAATGTGACGAATTAGGTAATCTTTTCTTGAAAAAGTCTTATTACATATATTACATGAAATTTTCCACCACAAATGTGCTTATTTAGAAGAACTATTTGTTAAAAACTCTTATAACATATAGTACAAGAATAAGGTTTATTCCCCAGTATGAACAAGACTGTGCCTAGTCAGTTGGCGTCTCTCTGAATAACTCTTATTACATATACTACAAGAATAAGGTTTCTCACCAGCATGAAGACGACAATGTCGAGTAAAATTACCTATGAAAAATCTATATGAAAATCTCTTTATACATTTACTACAAGAATAAGGTTTCTCACCAGTATGCACACGACTATGTACAGTCAATTGACCTTTTATCGAAAATCTCTTATAACATACACTACAAGAATAAGGTTTCTCACCAGTATGAATACGATTATGTAACGTCAAATAAGCTCTACTTAAAAATCTCTTATTATACTTACTACAAGAAAAAGGTTTCTCACCAGTATGAACACGACTATGTACAGTCAATTGACCTTTTACTGAAAATCTCTTATAACATACACTACAAGAATAAGGTTTCTCACTGGTATGAACTCGAGTATGTAGCGTCAATTGACCTTTTATCGAAAATCTCTTATAACATACACTACAAGAATAAGGTTTCTCACCAGTATGAATACGATTATGTAACGTCAAATAAGCTCTACTTAAAAATCTCTTATTACATTTACTACAAGAAAAAGGTTTCTCACCAGTATGAACACGACTATGTACAGTCAATTGACCTTTTACTGAAAATCTCTTATAACATACACTACAAGAATAAGGTTTCTCACTGGTATGAACTCGAGTATGTAGCGTCAAATAAGCTCTACTAGAAAATCTCTTATTACATTTACTACAAGAAAAAGGTTTCTCACCAGTATGAACACGACTATGTACAGTCAATTGACCTTTTACTGAAAATCTCTTATAACATACACTACAAGAATAAGGTTTCTCACCAGTATGAACACAACTATGTCGAGTCAAATTACACTTTAATGAAAATCTCTTATGACATATTCTACAAGAATAAGGCTTCTCACCTGTATGAACACGATCGTGTTCAGTCATTTGACCTCTTTGTGAAAAACTCTTATTGCATATACTACAAGAATAAGGCTTTTCACCTGTATGAACACGATAATGTACAGTCAGTAGACTTCTGAGTGACGTCAAATAAGCTCTACTTGAAAATTTCTTATTACATTTACTACAAGAATAAGGTTTCTCACCAGTATGAACACGACTATGTACAGTCAATTGACCTTTTATTGAAAATCTCTTATAACATACACTACAAGAATAAGGTTTCTCACCAGTATGAATGCGATTATGTAACGTCAAATAAGCTCTACTTGAAAATTTCTTATTACATTTACTACAAGAATAAGGTTTCTCACCAGTATGAACACGACTATGTACAGTCAATTGACCTTTTATTGAAAATCTCTTATAACATACACTACAAGAATAAGGTTTCTCACCAGTATGAATGCGATTATGTAACGTCAAATAAGCTCTACTTGAAAATTTCTTATTACATTTACTACAAGAATAAGGTTTCTCACCAGTATGAACACGACTATGTCGAGTCAAATTACTTTTTAATGAAAATCTCTTATGACATATACTACAAGAATAAGGGTTCTCACTTGTATGAACGCGACTGTGTTCAGTCAGTAGATCTTACTGTGAAAAACTCTTATGACATATACTACAAGAATAAGGTTTCTCACTGGTATGAACTCGAGTATGTAGCGTCAAATAAGCTCTACTTGAAAATCTCTTATTACATTTACTACAAGAAAAAGGTTTCTCACCAGTATGAACACGACTATGTACAGTCAATTGACCTTTTACTGAAAATCTCCTATAACATACACTACAAGAATAAGGTTTCTCACCAGTATGAACACGACTATGTACAGTCAATTGACCTTTTATCGAAAATCTCTTATAACATACACTACAGGAATAAAGTTTCTCACCAGTATGAACACGACTATGTACAGTCAATTGACCTTTTATCGAAAATCTCTTACAACATACACTACAAGAATAAGGTTTCTCACCAGTATGAACACGACTATGTACAGTCAATTGACCTTTTATCGAAAATCTCTTATAACATACACTACAAGAATAAGGTTTCTCACCAGTATGAATACGATTATGTAACGTCAAATAAGCTTTACTTGAAAATTTCTTATTACATTTACTACAAGAATAAGACTTCTCACCAGTATGAACACGACTATGTCGAGTCAAATTACACTTTAATGAAAATCTCTTATGACATATACTACAAGAATAAGGCTTCTCACCTGTATGAATACGATCGTGTTCAGTCAGTAGACTTCTGAGTGACGTCAAATAAGCTCTACTTGAAAATTTCTTATTACATTTACTACAAGAATAAGGTTTCTCACCAGTATGAACACGACTATGTACAGTCAATTGACCTTTTATTGAAAATCTCTTATAACATACACTACAAGAATAAGGTTTCTCACCAGTATGAATACGATTATGTAACGTCAAATAAGCTTTACTTGAAAATTTCTTATTACATTTACTACAAGAATAAGGTTTCTCACCAGTATGAACACGACTATGTCGAGTCAAATTACTTTTTAATGAAAATCTCTTATGACATATACTACAAGAATAAGGTTTCTCACCAGTATGAACACGACTATGTCGAGTCAAATTACTTTTTAATGAAAATCTCTTATGACATATACTACAAGAATAAGGGTTCTCACTGGTATGAACTCGAGTATGTAGCGTCAAATAAGCTCTACTTGAAAATCCCTTATTACATTTACTACAAGAAAAAGGTTTCTCACCAGTATGAACACGACTATGTACAGTCAATTGACCTTTTACTGAAAATCTCTTATAACATACACTACAAGAATAACGTTTCTCACCAGTATGAACACGACTATGTACAGTCAATTGACCTTTTATTGAAAATCTCTTATTACATACACTACAAGAATAAGGTTTCTCACCAGTATGAATGCGATTATGTAATGTCAAATAAGCTCTACTTGAAAATTTCTTATTACATTTACTACAAGAATAAGGTTTCTCACCAGTATGAACACGACTATGTACAGTCAATTGACCTTTTATTGAAAATCTCTTATAGCATACACTACAAGAATAAGGTTTCTCACCCATATTTACACGATTGTGCTTAGTGAGATCTCTTTGTAAAAAAACTCTTATTATACTCTTCTTATGCTAGAAGAAGAGGATTTCTCACCAGTATGAAATTTGCAGTGTTTAGTGAGACTTCTTTTTGAATAAATTTAGTTTCATATATATTACAAGAATAAGGTTATCTTACAGGATGAAAACACTTTTACCGTATATGTTTACTTTTCTGAGAAAAACTTTATTTACTCATACTGCACAAATAAGGTTTTGTAACAGTCTGAAGACAAATGTGAATAATTTGAAGAAAATTCTAATTACACAAAATGCAGGAAATAAGATTCTTGCTTATATGACCTGTATTAAGTATGGGTCCCTCTTTGTTAGCATTAAAAACAAATCACTACACTACCAGAATGCTACTCAAAATATTGTTGTAAAACACTTTTGCATGTGTTACTAGAGTAATAATCATAAGTGTAGATAAATTGTGTCTAAGATCTCTAGAATAACAATCATAAATATATACTGCAAGAAATGAAGACATACATCCACTTTGCAATGATATTAAAATAGAAATGAATAAATATAAGAAAAAATATATATTTTTTATTCAAAATAAAACTTCTGCTTTTTTCTTTAATTGAAACAAATAGCTATAACTTGATAATGGAAAAATAATTAGCCATTAATTAAAATGAAGGCAATAAAAATAATTTTCACTACAAAAGTAAGACATTTAATAGCACAAAGAGGCCTTCATTAAGACATATTACAAAATGATCATGTTGTAACAAATCACTTACTTTGACTAAATTTAAAAAAAAAGCAAAAAAAATTCTGTAGAAATATGATCACTTTATAACAAGATTATGATTCATTAATAGGTGCATCTGTGAAAGGATCCATTTAAATTATATTAAGATGCAAAAAAAAAAAAGTCCACAAACTTTAATATTTCTATTTTACCATACATACAAAATTAAATTATTTCACTTTGTTTTTTTACACAAAAAACTGCAGAAATAATAAACCTCTTTTTGTGTAGGAAATTCCTTTAAATTTAATAATACTATGAATGAATGCATTCTTAAACACACTGCAAAATGAATGTCATTTGTTATTAGGAAAACTTCTTACAAAAATAAACAGTAGTTCTATTTAGTATTATGAACATGAAATTATCAAATTAGATTTCATTTACAATTTATTTCACACGCACATTACAAAAATATGGTACAAAATATATTTTTAAGTCAGACAATATTTTTTTTACTTTCACTGATTTGAAAGGTTTGACATTACAAATATAGATAAATATATATTAAATTGCTAACTTTTGTATCAATGATTCATCATACACGATAAAAGCAAGCTCTTAGAAATTAGCATAAATATGAGAGGGTCAAGAAAATGTAATTTTATCTAACAATTTTAAATTGCACCAACTGAATATAAAAAAAAATTTTTTTAAGTGTTAACAAGAAAATCACAATCTCAATTACTTATATATAAATATCAAATCACATGTGCTTTATGAAAGTAAGAGACAGTTTAATCAACTGTAATTACATTCTATTTACAACTTTTTAATAATGCACTACACGGAAAAGTTCGTCTAAAGTGTTAGTTAGATTATTGCAAATTAATTCCATTCTTCATGATTAATTTATCACGCCTTCTTAAATAAATTATTATTATATTATGAACATCAAACATTTAAATGAAATTACTTCTTAACTTTATACTTTTTATTTAGAACAGTCATTAAACACACTAGGAAACATTTAAGCAAAGTGCAAACATTAAATTTTTATGAAAATTGCCACTATGTGTCACACGTTGCCCAGATACTTTATACCGTTAGTGCCACATCAAAGAATGTTATTGGCAAGACGGAAAGATATTGCCTACAATAATAATATCTCCTTCTGCCAGGAAGCATTTAACACATACGGCATGAATAGTTTAGTAATTACATGAATCGAACAGAAAACACTTTTTTTTAATATTTAGGTACGCACAGCAGAAATTTTATTCGCTGTCAGCACGAAGAAAATGTTATTTTCCATCGATTTTTGTTTTCAGTATAAAGAAGATATATCATATGAATATGATCTGCAAGGAAATAACCCTCTTAAAGCTCTTTCTATAGATTTCCAATTATAAGAGTGCAATTCACTTTACATTAATAAGGGTTTTGGATACGCAGTCTAATAAAGAATAAGAGTTGAGAATAACGTTCTATCTTGTCCCGAAGCACGAACTAATCTTCTAAATCAAAACATGCTTCCACGTGTCCAAGTGAAATACTCGAAATACTTTCGCAGCTTTTAGCTCGCTTATACACAAGGTCGAAAAAGTAAGTGGGTGATTGTTGGTTGAAGAAACGGCGCCAATAATAATTGGCGATCGAAATGGGCTGCAGGTGGCGTAGAGCAGAACTCTCTACCTATGGCAACACTTCACATGCGTATAGAAAGTCATAGAGGAAGGAAGTACGTTAGTTTCTCTCTTGATTTTCGTATAGATTTAAATCTTTTAAGTTAGAAAACTATTTGGAACTAAAAACTACATTAAAGATAGTTCTAAAGAAATGCATCATGGAATTTAAAAAAAATATTCCTATTAAATAAACAGGAAAAATATTAAGAAAAGGGAAAATATCGTAGTACATTCCTATACAACTGAAAAGAAGAGGAGAAGGAAGGGCTAAAGGCATGAAACCGGTCTCTCCCCAGATGGCGTATTCGAAAGTTGCGATCGCCAATTTTAGAAGTCCTGTGACTGCTTGACTCACAGATATTCGCGATCGAAATGAACTATAGGTGGCGTCTGGCCAAATTCTTTGCTTACGGCAAATGGAGCTCTAGACTCGCAGCCATCGAACGAGCTAGGAATAGAAAAAAGACGTCATTTTGACGTCACGTTTCTACTCCTAGAGAAAACCTGAAACCTCGCGCTTTCGAACGGATTTTGCTAACGGACCCAGTGGCGTAGCGAAGGGTGGGCAAGGGGGGGGGCATCATGCTCCGGGCGCTACTCACAAAGGGGCGCCAAATGGTCCGCAAAACAAAAAATTGCTGGATAATTTTTATTTTTATTATAATTGATTTCTGGAAAATATATTTTAAATTTAGTGCCAGTGTAATATGATAAATTGTTATTTTGTAAATAAAAAGGAAAAAAAGAAACAATAATAGCCTAAATCAAACTTTAATAATATATTCATAATAGAAATGGCACGTCTTTTCTACTGGCAGGGCTGACTCGACCTGTGTCTGTCAGCACTTCCTTATGGCATCTACGCTGTGTAGTTACATAAATTATCTCCTTTCTTGATTTGTCTGATAAAATAATATGTTATAATAAATATTTGAAGAGTACAAAGTACAAACATTCTTTCTTTCAGAACACTATATATTTTTATTTCTATAAAAGCAATGTAGCTTTCGCTTGTTAGTTTAAAACGATAACAATAACGCTCTAATGTACTTATATGTTATGTACAGTCACGGAAAAAAATATCCGGAAAATAACAACTAAAGGATCGTCTATTTTTCAATATAGATACTTCTCAGACACACAACAAATACAGCGTTTTGCCGTTTCTAGGAAAGGAACAAAAACGCCGTATTTTTTTGTGTTCCTGAGAATTATGTGTATAAAAAAATAAATGATTTTTTATTTGTTACTTTCCGGATACTTTTTTCCGTGACTGTGCATTTTTGTGACACTTGCGACAGGTTGTGGAAGTCCGCAACAAATTAGGGAAATTCCCGAAATATTAATGTTTAAGTTATTTTGTGAGTGTATTTTTCAGTTTTGCATCCTTGTCATCGCGCTCTGTTTAGAATAAAAATGAAATGTTATTAAATATTAAATGTTATACATTAAAAGTTTAATGTTAATATAAATTATAGTGTATATTTCACTGTGTTACTACCTTTAAAGTTCAAGGCATTCTTGATAAGTAATAAAACAAATAATGAAGCCATGTTAAAAAACTAGCACTTCAAGATGGTACAAATGTAGGAAACCTATTATCTTTACTTAGACTTGTAATAATCTTAAACATGCCACAGAAACTCCAAAAACTGTCTCATATTTGTCAACACAGATTCAAAATGAATTCATTCATCTTCTGGCATCTACAGTTCGAAATAAACTAATAAACGATATCAAAAGAAATAAATATTATGGACTTTTGCTTGATTCAACTACTGATATCTCTCATCGTGAACAAATGTCTCAAGTCGTTAGGTATGTAGATGTTGATTTTATGAATAAAAAAGTTTCCATCAAAAAATCTTCTTTGGATTTTATTGAAATACATGCTAAAGATGCAGCCTCGATCGAAAATGTAATTTTAGAGAAATTAAATTCCGATGAAATTTCATTAACAAACTGCAGATCACAATGTTACGATAATGCTGCCGTGATGGCAGGTCCCACATCTGGCGTTGAACAAAGAATAATGGGAAAAAAAATCATAAAGCATTATTTGCAAATTGTGATAACCATTTATTAAATTTAGTAGGAGTTACTGCAGCTAAACAAGATGCATGTTTACATGTTTTGGAATATTTGAAAACATATATCTCTTTTCTCACGTTCAACGACAATTATTAAAAAATACTTTAACAAAAACTGTCGAACGTGAATCTGAAACACGATGGAGCGCCGGAATACAAGCGGTTATCGTTATCGTCGATGGACTAGAGAATATAGTAGAACTATTAGAAAAATTAGCAGAGGACACTATCACTACAAGTGACACCAGAAGTGAAACTACAATTCTGTTCCAAAATATACTAACTTTTAGTTTCATAACTTTAGTTTCTAACTTTTAGTCTCATAACATTTCTGGTATGATAAGGACTGGATTTAGGGAGGATTGATCGTGTGTAGCTCAGATTACAAGATCCTAGAATGAATTTCAGAGAAGCGTTCCATGATTTTGAATCATTAGCAACTGAACTAGCCGAAATTCGACACAAGCTCTGTGAAGAGGCAATAGAAAAAATCGAAGTCTCTTTGTGAAAAATGAGATATTGATACAACAATACGTGTAAGAAGACGCCGCAAAATGCCCGGATAATTGGCTAGAGATGTTGGTCTTTCCGCAGAAAGTGAAATTTCTCGCGTTATGAAAAGCGTTCTTGATCGTCTCTAACAAGAAATATGTACACGATTAAGTGACCTTATTTTCAAATTTGGATTTCTATTAGACATTGAAAATTTATTAAACGAGGATAATGTTGATAGCAACCTTGAAAAAAATTGTTTAAACATTTGAATGAATTTCATAATACAGATTTCAATGGAATAGAACTCTTTATCGAGATACGTGACTGCAAAATGTTACTCCGCAGTGGAAAAGAAATTGAACCTAGAACTCCATTAGAATTTCTTACTTTTATAATCTCGTATGGAGAAAATGTTTTTCCAAACCTGAGAGTGGCACTTCAAATACTCCTGACTATCTCAGTATCAATTGCTAGCTGCGACCGCTCATACAGCAAATTAAAATTAATTTTGACATATCTACGATCAACGATGGGAGAAAATCACATAAGTCACATAGCATATTTGAGCGTGGAAAGAGAAAAATTTGAAATGACCAACTTTGATGATATTATTGATAAATTTGCTTCATCAAAAGCAAGAAAAATTTATAAATAGTAATTAGTTTTATTAATGTATTGTAATCATATTATTATTAAATATATGTATCTCCTTAGATAATAAATATTTACTTTTTTATTGTTTTAAAACTACGCGTTTTTAAAATATTTCTTTATAAATATATAAAATAAATAATAGGTATCTTTTGAACTAATTCTAGAGGATCGTATACATTTAAAAATCTAGTTTTGTTTTCTGAACTGCATTTTATGTCTCAAATTTAAAGCCTAGCTTGAGCCTATGACTTTATTTACTTTACTTTATTTATTTATTAATTTGCGAGTATATTTTACATATAATATTATATGGTTTTCGAAAAGGGAGGGGCGCTAAAAAGGTATTGTGCCCCGGGCGCGGGTTAAGCTCGCTACACCACTGAACGGACCGCGATCTTCATGTTTCCTCCCATCTATCGTAGAGTGCCTGTATTGAAAAGAGTGATGACAATATCTAAGAGCGCATGCGCTGCCGTCATATTTTTATCCAAGGGGGTTGCCAGATGATACACCGAAATTGGCAACACTCGCTCATTTAGTGTTATTCTGAAGGTTCTGTTATTCTAAGAGTATATACTAAAGTATCAATAATATAAACTTTAAGATTGGAAAGCTCATGATATTACAGATTTTTTAAGAAACATTGTAAAAAAAATTAGCATCTCACATAGTTAAAAAATTAACGTCAATGGAAAAAAAAAGAAAAAAAAAAAAGACTTATGAAAAGACTTCAGCTTTAAATAAATGCTTTAAATAAAATATAAAAATTAATAATGACTATGTTATTAATTTCAGAAATAATAATTAATAAAACAAATTACATAATTTATTATTATTTATTACTTTTTCAGGAAAAAATTATCGCATATTCACCTAAAAAGGTATTGCAACAAAAATTTCGATAATTAGTTGAAATTTAAAACAAACTAGCATTTTATCAAGTTAGTAACGAAAAGTAAACAAATGCTACTTGGCGAACATTGTAACTCGCCAACATTTTTTAAAGTAATATCGCCAAACTCTGCACTTCTGAAGTTTTGATAAACAGATGCTCAAATCTTAAAATTTATAAGTAATTTAGATAGAAATTATGTTTATTAAAAGTAAATACATTTATTCTTATATAATCGTTAGTTATTTCATCACCTTGTTCTCTTTACAATGAGACAAACAAAACTTTATATGCATGCAAGTAAGTAATAATAAGGATAAATTCAAATAACTAATAACTATCCAAATTTTCAGCCATAATTTTTACATTTTCTGTAACTGTGAAGTTTCTTATTGAAAAAAAGTAAGTAATGAACTTATTACATACCTTTATTAATTCAGAACATAAATTTTTTGAGGCAGATAATTTTCACTCCGTGTAATTCCAATGGCGAATTTTCCACTCCGGCGGTAAAGTTTTTCTTTCCACCAATCAGGAATCGTTTCTCCTTTGTCCACACTCTTTTACTGTAATCTATCGGATGTCTTTCACCGAACAATTTTCTGGTGAAGGCGATTCAAACGTTCGAATAGGATGCGTTTAACGCTGGGATTAAATTAGATTTCCGATTTTCAAAGATAATTTTTACCCAGATATTTTATGAATATATATATTTCAGAGATAATTTTTTCTCTCACAAATTTATTATTTCATATAATAAATGGATTAAATAATTAGTTTCGGTTTGTAGCAGAACTTGTAATAAAATCTATAATAATCTTGCACGACTTTAAATAAAACGTGAACATTTTTTCTGTTCCAAATTTTTGTGTGTTCTCAGCCATAATATGTTTAGTATAATTATTGCCATGTTTTTATTAACTTTTATTTTAACTACCTCGTAATATTTTCAAAATATTTGCAGAAAAAAACGCAATTTTTTTCTTTAAAAAATTAGTGAGTTATAACTGAAATTAGTGTATAATAAATAAAAAAGATTACTATAACTAAATCGTATATAATATAAATAAGAATTATTATAAACTGTATACTTATTTTTATTCCGCTGTGCAATTTTCTATCAGAGATTTGAAAGAACGGAAGCTTTTAGTATATGATCGCTTTTGTAATTTTTATAAAATAGTTGATTAGTTTAGATGCATAATTAAGAAACATAATTTCATTTATTTTCAATTGTCTTTTGAGTTGGGTAAAATACAAGTGGGTATTAAAAAGCCTGGAATATGAAGAACGGGAATTTTCCCGATGTAATCGTTTTTGAATTATTATTAAGTTGCAGATAAATTTAGATACATAATTAAGAAACATTTTTATTATTTTTTTATTTTTCTGTTCATATTTTAAAATGCGAAAATTTCCCCTTTTATTTTCTAAGACAAAAAGATATTTTTACTCTTATATCTTTAATACCAAAATATATTCGACAATTTATTTGTTGAAAAATTATGTATTATTTTTAGGAAGAAAATTTGTTAAGATTAAGATTAAAAAAATTCTAAAATCACCTTTTTAAAAAATTTTTTGTTAGAAATAGCATTAAAAAAGTAATTGAATAACAAAAACGTTTTAGAGTTATTTCTTAATCTTCTGTTTGACATTTGACCTTTTTAAAATACTTACTCTTTAATAAAATGGTAAATAACAAATTTTAGGGCGAAAAAAAAACTTAAGCATAATTTACTTTTCTGTTTTGAGATTCTCCATTAAGTATCAGCTAAGTTATTCTAAAGATATTCACTTATATTCATTTTCTATTATTAAACTAGCGTTATTATGTTTTTATTCAAATAATACTTTAAATTATCTTAATGAATGCGATTAATTCTACTTCAAAAAGTTTTTTACGCATTTATGCGACGTGTAGAAAAAGAGAATTTCTTTTGAATTACTTTTGCATAATTCATTTGCATGCAGAATGTTAAATCATAAGAAAAAAATATCCTGCGTCAATCAGGAAAAACAATTGAGAGAATTTTGTTATTAAAAATGTGTTCAATGAAAACTAATTGAAGATATTTGCATTGTCTTAAACTACTTACACGAATTTGTAATGAAATAAATTTACGAATAATTCTTATGGCCGGACCGACAGCAATGAAATTGTATAGCTAAAAGTTCTAATTCCCAAAAGTTCTAACAAAGTTGTTACGACTTGGTGCCATTGTCTTCTGAGTTGGATTCAATATAAGAGCGTTATAAAAAGACTGGAAAAAAAAGAAAGGAAACTTTTTCAATAAAATTGTTTTTGAATCATCATAAAGTTGCTGATAAATTTAGATGCATAATAACTCTTTTTTTGTACTATTTCTTTTCTTTTTTTTTTAATTACTTTATTTCTAAATTTTTATACCCCCCTTAATTTTCCCATTCTAAATATTCAAAGAAAAAACTATTATATTTCTAGTCTTATAACTATAATACCGAAATACATTCGAAAATTTGTTTTTTTAAAAATTATGTAATATTTTAAGAATAAAATTTGTTAAAATAAACAATAAAAAATTTCTAAAATCACGTTGTCTTAAAAATTTTGTTAGAAATTGTACTAAAAAAATGCTTGACTAAAGAAAACTTTTTAGTTATTTCTTAAACTGTTGTTTGATATTTGAACTTTTGAAAATACTTATTGTTAGTATTACAAGTTTTAGGGAGAAAAAAAAAAATCCAGCATAATTTTTTTTTTCTGTTTTGAGAATTTTTTAAAAAATATTAGCTAAGTATTTAAAATTAGCTAAGTATTATTAATTTTTTGAATAATAACTAATATATTCTGTTTAATTTAATAGTGATTATTTTACTAGTGTCTTTTTTTTCTATTCAAATACTATTTTAAGTTATCCTGATTGATACAATTAATTCTAATTCAAAAAGTCTTTTACAAGTATTTTTTCGAATGACTTTTTCATAAATTATTTGCGTATATATACCATGGTAAATTGTATAGACAAAAAAATAAAATCCAGCATCAAATATAAAATCAATTGAGGATATTTTGAAATTAAAAATTTGTCTAATTGAAAGTATTAAAAATATTTCTAACGAGTTAAATTTCAGACACGAATTTGTGATATAAAAAAATATCACGAATCATCCTTATGGCTAGAACGACAACAGTGTGTCACTAAAGGCTCTAGCATGAAATTCTTAAACAAATTATGGCATCCATGTCTTCTGAGTTGGGTTTAATGTAAGAGGGTAATAAAAGGCAAAAATATATTAGTAGCAGAGAATTTTTTCCAAATCCAGTTCAATATAACACAACGATTGAAAATACCATTTTCTAAAAAGAGATAAATTATTAAATTAAGAAAAAAAAATATTGCATTGTTTGTGTTGCAAATTGTAATTTATTATAAAAAATATTATATAAGAAAAGAACATAATGTTTTTTTTTTTTTTTTTTTGAAAAACTAACGTACAATTTTGTTTATTAAAATGTATAAGTTCGCAATTGCGAAAAAAAAAAAAAAAAAGAATAGTCATAGCACACAGAAACAAAAAAAGAGAGAAGAATTGAAAAATCAGTTTTTTTTAAAAAATTGTATTGCAATTTTTTTTTCAGATTATTTAAATTAACATTTATTTAAAAAATGCTAATTTAAAGTTTATTTCATGTATTCTACCTATTTATTAAAGCTTATTTATTGCACGTTATTTTGATACTCATTGTACCTTTAAAACTAAAAGATTTTAGTGGTATAAATCTACGCATTTTATGAATTGCAAATATAAAATAAAATAATTACAAATAATAGAAAGTAATAAGATAATCATAGTTTCATAATAACATTTTTATAAATAATAAAATAAATAATAAATAAATAATAAATAAATAATAAATAAATAATAAATAAATAAATAAATAAATAAATAAATAAATAAATAAATAAATAAAATAAATAATAAAATAAATAGATATATTTATTTCAGACTACATAATAGTCGAAATGAAAGAAGAATTCATTCCTTTTCAGAAACAACGCTGTGAACTCTGAGAAAGAGGTCACGACCCCAGGATAAACAAAAGTCATTGGTCACTTTCTCATAGCTATCGATACAGAACGTCACTTCCTAGGGGGAGGATCCAAACCTTTGTTCGAGAGCTGGGATTCCCTTCACCGCTCTCTTCCGGAGTTGGGAGTTTAGGATTTTGTTTTACTATGTTAGAGGGACAGTGATGACGTATTTCATGACGTCAAACCCCGCCTCCTTTCAAACTCGTTCCAAACATTTTTTCGAATGAACCATTTATATGGCATTTCCTATGTGAATTTAAGACGGCAAGATTTTTAATTTATTATTGAAATAAATAACTTTATATAGCGCTTCTAAGGAACTTATTCCTAATTTAAGTAGTTTTCTTTATACGGGGTAACAGTAGATTTTACGAGTTAAGTGCATTAAATGCTATTAGCATCAATATTTGCTTTAAGCGTCAATATTTTTACCTCTTGTTTCATGTTTATAATAATGTCTTATATTATTTAGAATTTGTTACTTATTCTATACCTACATCTAATTTTTTTCTTTAGTTTTGGAAAGGCATGCATTGTTTTACAACGTTCTAAAATTAATTTTTAATCTATAATTAGATTATATTTATCAATACTAACGTCTCTTTATTTAATTATGTCTGATGATTAAATTTGTAGTTATTGTAAACTTTGTTTGCTTAAGATTTTCTGATTATTGCTGCTAATTCTCATAAGCTTTAATTTTTAACTACTAAATAGGAATAAATTATGTAACTAACTTATTTAATACGCATACATATGGTTAAATCTGCACAGAGTTTTAGTTTAAACTCGGATTTATTTTGACTTGACATTTTTTCTTGTTTATGTTTGCCAACATCATCATTAATTAGTTTTTAACAGTAGTTTTATGCATTAATTTTTTGAGAAAATTCAGATACCTTATTCATATTAGATATATTAATATTAGATTATTAATATTAGATTATTTCTATTAATATTATTAATATTAGATTATTAATATTAGATAATTAATATTAGATTATTTCTTAACGTAACTAGTGTAGTGCTATGTTAATGTGTAGTGTTATGATAGTGCAGGGTCAATACTATGTTTAGTTTCCAGAATTTTAATATATAGAATAGCTAAATTAAAGCAAATTTAAGAATTTATGAGAATTTATTTTATTTAATTAAGATTTTTAATTAAAGAAAAGCATTAGAAAGCTTTAAATTTCCTATATTTTTGTTTTAATTTCAAGTTCTATATTTTGTTTAGATGACAAGATAAGGAGCCATCAATAAGCTCATTTATCATCAATTTGTCTTAAAATCTCAGATTCCTACTTATTCGATAAGAAAGTGAAACATAAATTATTTTAGAAATCTTTAAAACATACTTATCCCATACATAAACTTTTATTTAACATTCATATTTATTAATCTATGTATTCAGATAGGTGTTTAAATTTTACTTATTTACTTATTTACGGATATTATTTTCAAATAAATATAATTCAAATTTTTAAGAAATTTTTTTATTTAGAAACATAACTCTTTTTTAATTAATGTATGTATACATATTTAGTTATACAGCTTTTATATTTGGCAAATGTTACTGTTATCACTTTTTATGGAATAAAATTTGCATTTGACAGTCTAAATCAAAATTTTTTAAATTACCTTCATAGTAATATTTTATTTGTTACAGTGCTTATGTTGAACGTAACATTCAAGTCACCATTATCCAAATTTATTTTTAATTTCATAATAACTACAGTTTAATTGGTTGTAAATATATTTTAAGACCTGTCAACTATCAAACTTTTGTTTAAGTTTTATATAATTTTTTTTTTTTTACTTCCTATCATTTTAGTAAATTTACCAATAAATTTGAGCTATTTTTAAAACGTGTTAATGTTTATAAATGTTTTATAATTTTCACTAATTTATCTAACTTTAATCATGCTCCTTACATATTTTTTTTAATTTGTTTTAAAATTTTCATAATTATTTACAATTAATAAGTTGTCTCAATGTTATAAAAAAAATTGATTCAATATAATATACATATTTTAAGAAGAATTAAATATAAATTAGAAATAACTTTTTCCAAATAATAAAATTCACAAATTTCCGATTTCCAGATTATAAATAGAATTTGTATGGTAAATATTAAATACAAATTCTCCCAATCATATATACAAAAAGTTAGCTTCTACAGCATTCTCTCCTCTTTCAATCAATTTAGGTTCATCAGAGAAAAACTTTACGATATGGAAGAGCTTAATTACACTTTTTCTTGCCATTTCAGTGGTTAAATTCGACTCTATATTAATATATTCAAAGATATAGTTGACCCACTTTTAACTACATGAGAAACGCCATAGTGTTTTCTCCGTTCAGAACAAAGTTTGGAACGACGAGAGCTTGTGACGTCGTTGATGACGTAGGACTAACCCTGTCTATAGAATAGACTCCGGGAAATAGAGACGTCACCGTCTGCGTTCGAAGGCTGCGAGGTTAGGGGCCCAGAAGTGTCCATCAGAGATGCAAAGGACAGAGCTCCGACGCCAAGTTGTTTTCGGAGTACGGAGCGCTTTTGAATCAAAAGCGGGCATATGAGTATTATGTGGTCAATATCTGCGGGAGCACCGCATCTACACTTATTATCTGGTGCCAGGCGAAAGCGGAATAGTTTAGCTTTTGTTGGATGTTCTCGTTCGAATTCGAGAAACGGTTACGTTTCCACAGGGTGATTCCCTGCACAATTGATACAAGTTGGTTCTGTAGTGACGCATACTGAGAAGGCATATGTGCCACTGCAGTAAGAGCAGCTTTGATGCTTGGCGGAGCAATTTTTTGTTGCATGGTTGAACCTAAAACATTTCGAGCACTGTCTAGGTCAGTCATAGAAAAGTGTTGGCTTCACGAGGTTGTACCAAAATTTTACTTCCGTTGGTATTGAAATTGACGTAGATTGCGATAAGGCATGTCTCAGATTGTGTTGAAGAACTTCTTTTTGTAAATCTGCGAATGCTATGCACGGTTATGTCGTTATATGATAATTCAGATGCCAGTTCAGTGAGGGAATGATAAAGAGGAATTTCTTGTAGTAGGAATTTTGAGGTGATGATTTCTGTTAAGATGCTAGATTGGGTTTGAACTCCCATAATTTTGGTTAGTTTAGAGATTTCGATTGCAGTGTTCAAGTTTGCTGTTTTAATAAGAAGTTTACCATTTCTAGTGTGCATACAAGATATTATATTTCTAGGTTCTGTGACAGCTTTAGTCAGATCATCTTTAAGTATGATAGGTTTCTTCGGGAAAGAATTGTGTCCTATTGGGGTAAAAATTATTGCGTATGTAGACACTCCACCGGCAGAAGCATATTCAAGTTGTTCAGTGACCGTATCATTGAATTTCAAATTTATTTCATTGGACACTTTAATCTTTCGAGAGTAGTATAGGTTTGTAGACAAATCCATCTCTTCCTCCCTCATGTTGAAGAAAGAAGGGGAAATTATTATACTTGAGAAAACTTGAAACTTGACTTTACCTTGTTGTCGCCAATAGTTACTTCAGCCGGCACTAGTGGGCGGTACACAAAATAAGAAAATCAATTTGGTGATATAAATAATCTGAGCTTCAGTATTCCAATGTACTAGATCAGGGATGGCGAACCAAAGGCACACGTGCCATTTATGACACGCGACAAAATATCTTGGGCACGCCACCGATCGCAAAGTTCACTATGAAGCATATTAACAATTAAATTAAAATTCATAAAAATAAATAAACAATTATTAACAAAAAATTAACAATTAATGCAAAAAAAACAATTAATAACCATAAAAAAACAAGCTAACAATAAATAACTAGCAAAAAAAATTCACAGTCCTGCTTAAACTAACATCTTACAATCTAATATTATTTGTCATCTAATCTGCAACAACAGAAGTCACACTCATGTTGAGTTGAATTACGCGTATAACTGAGACATTGCAAAATGTATTTTTTTTATAATAAATGTAGTTTTTTTTTTAGTAAATGTAGTTATAAAAGAAGTAGTTTTGAGTTGATAGTATTTCGTATTATTATTTTCCCAATAATCACGAAGTCAAAATTATTTGACGGCACGTCTATGACCTCATTAAACAATTTTTTAGAAAAAATGGCACGTTTGTCCATAATGGTTCGCCACCCCTGTACTAGATAGTAGTTTAATCCAATAGGTAATATTTCATCTGCCCACCCGAGAGGGATGAAGACAGATGTTGGCACTAAGAATTTCAAACGAAATTTTCACTGACGAAAAAATGTCCAACACTCACGACTCCGAGAAGTCTAAAATCAGCAAAGCAAACAAAATTTTCTCGCAATCTGAACTAGTTTTGTAGGGCAGTAAATCAGTTTTGGAGTTTTTACTGCTTGACTGTTGTCAAGCTTGGAGCCTAAACGGGAGCATCTAATGATTGTGCAGTCAGTGCTTAATACTTAGATAAGGTAGGAAAATCAACCTTCATGATATGAGAGCACCTGATTTTGATGTCAACTTTGAATGTGCTTCTATGTCGTTTGTCAGTTGAAAAAATGTCCTGCTTTAATCTTATAACGTTAGCATTTAGAAAACTTCAAAATACTTTTGAAAATGAAATAAAAAGTAATGATGAATGGTGAATAACTAAAAAATCTACAACGTAGTAAAATAAAAAAGAGAAGGGAGACTTTCAACATGGAACTGTTGTTTTTCCCAGATGGCGCAATCTAGCGTTGCTATCGCAAATATATGCTATTCAAAAGGACTCTATTTCTAGAAGTTTAGATCAAATAAAATTTTACTTCCTCATCGTTTCTGCTGAAAGTAATTTTTCCGACATTAACTTTTACTTCTATTTTGGTTTAAGATCTGCAAGATGGCGAATTGTTTGGTAATTGAAAACGTGGGAAAATGTGCTTTCTTTAGAAATGATGAAATACTAATTTTAAACAAAACTGAATCAGAAGTTATTAAAAAACCAATAATATTAAAATGTCCTTCAATTTGTTCCAGTTCCGAAGCAACTAATGGAAATAGAAAAAATAACAAGTCTGAAAGTAAACAAATCCATATTTTGTCTGCAGATATTTCGTCATGCGGCAATCTTTTAGTTATTTGCGATAACAATTATCTTGTCAATTTGTGGAAAAATGACAATATTACTTGGAACATTATAAACACTCGTCATTCTGCTCGTAAATGTCAAAAAGTTATTTTTAGCAATTTGCTTTCAGACATCATTCTAGCTGATCGGGGTGGTGATGTATTTAAATTTTCCTCTTCAGAATTGAATAACGAAGGAGAATTTATTTTAGGACATATAAGTTTTATCACAGATATTTGTATATCATCAGACGACAAATACTTAGCAACTTGTGACCGCGATGGTAAGATAAGAATATCTAATTATCCTAATTGTTACAATATCCACAGTTATTGTCTTGGGCATGCAATGTTCATTTCTTCGGGGTTTTTTCTGAAACATTATGCATTTGTATCTGGATCTGGTGACGGTAGTTTAAGGTTATGGGAATTAGATGGCGTTGAGAAAGATTGTGAAAACGTATGTCAAAATATAACCTTTGATGATGGTGATAACAAATGTGAGAAATTTTCGTTTATTGAAGATTCCGTTAGGGATGATTTGTCTAAAGAAAGTTTACAGTGTTCTATTCAATGCTGTAGAATAGATGTGAAAAGAAATTTATTAGTTGTAGATTTTCATTTTTTAAAAGGAATCGCTTTGTACAAGGTTTCTGATAGCAAGTTTCAATTCAAGCAGTTTATGAATTTGTCATATAGAGTTAAGGAAGTTCTATTTTTGGAGAATAGCAATTTACTGATTGTATCAAAAGATGTACCCATAACATTTTGCGAATTTGAATTTGACAATGAAACTGGTTGTTATATGCTATGCTCAGAAGTTTCAGAATTTACAAAAGAAGTACAAAAATTTTATAATGGTTTTGAAAATGTTTTGAATTTTGTGGAAGATGAACATATGTTGTTTAAAAAGAATTATGATAATGATGATCAAGATGATCATAAATCTAAAAAGAATAAAATATAACTGTCTTGTTAAATATGTGTTTTCTTTCGCTAATAAATATAAATATCAATGATTGCTTTTAACTCAGGGGTCTGACCAGGCCAAATTTACTACTGTTTAGCAGTACCTTCACAAATTCAACTATATAAGAAAAACGGTAGTTGCACAAACTACTTTTTCTTATAATTTTATTTTTGTATCCCGTAAGAAATGATAAATCCATATTTTTACCATATTTTTGTGTTGATTTTTTATATAAGTTTTAATTTTCACAAATTTTGTCTAAATTTTCACAAAATAGGTACCTCTCAGAAAAACCTATACAGACCCCTGTAACTGTAATTTTATTAAAAATGTTTTTTAGTATTTCTGGCAACAGTACTTTGGGATTATTCCATTTTCGCCAAACCCGATGTTATAGACAAACCTAACAACTAGCTCCAAAGGATTTGGCGAGCGTTGGCAGGTTGACGGGATAATCCCAAAGTACCCTGGCAACTTTTTGGAAAGTTGATAGCAAAATTTGTTTTAGTATGAAATTATTTTGATTACTGAAACGTATGATTCTAGGGATACAACGTTTTTCAGTTGAACGTTTCTGAAAAAAATTTCTTTCGGCTATCAGGAGCTTCTAATGGATTTAGTTTTTACATCAGATGATGATAATTTAAGTACTCAATAGTTCAGAGTCTGGGATGAGATTTTTTGTCTTTCGAATTTCAGCCTTTTTATGAAAAAATTCGATTCTCCAAAAGTGTTTTTTTTTTCTTAAACAAATATTGCTCTTTTTCTGAAAATTCAGTCGCCGAAATAAAATAATTATATTTACTTCCGATTTTCAATTCTTATTTTACCAGATTTTAATATCAAACATCGATTTACACATCTTTAAAACCCTATGTAGTGATTAGTATTCACTTGAGTTTAAAATCCTATTTCGTGATTTTTTTATGAGCGTGGGTGCCACTCTTCAGTCCTGAGGACTGAAATCAGTCTTGAGAAGAATCAATGGACTAATAAATTTTATCAATTTAATTAAATTATTTTTCTTATTTAAAAAGTTTTTTGGTCGAAATAAAAAAATATATCTTAATGAAAACATATGATATGGTAATGATGTCAGGACTTTTATTTATCTTCTTTTTGTTAGCTTCACTCAATCTTAATGTCTTGACAAATGGGATTGATTGAACTTCATCTACTTGTGTAATTAAATTTGTACTATTGCTGAATATAAATCTGCTTGAGTTTGCTTCCCCCACTCTAACCTATTGTCATGCTGGCCAAAGTTAAATCAAGATTTTTTTTTTTTAAAGAAAGGAATTATAGTACTAGAACAAAGTATAAATAACGGTGAAGTGAAAAATAGAGATAGGAATGGTTTCAGGTTGTTCAGTACTAGTTATAAAAAAATATACAAGGTCAGCTGTTATTTTCGTTTTGTTTGCTAAAAATACATAAAATAAAGAAAAACATTTTTAGAAAAAATAATCAAACGTTTGATTTAATAAATAGGCTATTATCAAAGAAAGGTAAATTTTGGTATCAGTGAGCTATATATTTCTAAAAGTTTGGTAAACAACGCTAGACAGTATTATTTGGTCAAAAAATAGTTCAGTCTTGAATTTTTTTTAGAGTGGCACCTCTGTTTATGTGGTTGTAATATCAAACATAGATTTTCATATTTATATGTCATTTAAAAATTAAACATTAAGATTCATATTCATGTGATTTAAAAATTATGCATCATGATTCGTATTTGAGCAATCTAAAAATTATGCATCATAATTTATATATTCGCATTTTTTAAATTCGATATAGAGTTTCATATTCACGTGATTTGAAAGCCTCGTATCGGGATTCATATTCTCTCGGTTTAAAATCAAATACTGCAATGCTTATTCTCACGATTTTTAAATCATGCATGTGATTCATGTAAAATTTTAAAATTAATCATCGGGATTTATAACCACATGGTTTAAAAGTCGCACTTTTTTGTCAAATTTGTGGATATCATTGCCATATATTCATTCTTGGATTTCCTCTATTTTACTTTCTGACTACTCTCATCCCTGTCAGAGTGTAAAATTTCAGTTCTGAAGATACTAGCAAAAGTAAAATTTTTGTTTGCCTTTTCATATTCATGAAAGATATGAACTATAATATTTGATCAAAATAATATTGAAACAAAAATAAGGTTGTCTTTAGGCTGCAGTATTTCAGAAGAAAATTTTGTAAGTGAAGAGTGTCTTGACATATTTTATTTTAAAATAGAAATAAAATTTTATTGTTTGATATTGAAACACTTCCATGATCTACATCAAAAGGACATAATAATTAAATTCAAAGCTACGTAAAATTTACTCACCAACCTTAAATATAATTGTTTGCCAATGGCAAGTAGAAATTTCACACTCTGGTTAATAGTTAGAAAACAATATCAATTTAGAATAAAAGAACAAAGACTTGTTCTAACAATATTATTCTATAATTATTTTTTTTTAATGTTTCCTTACAGAAAATAATATGTTCTTCAATTGGTATTTAACCAACAAATTGGGTCTTTTCTAATTCTTGAGTTTAAAATTTTTGTTAAAAAATCAATATGATTTTATATATTAGTTTTTAATAATTGCAAAATAATTTTAACAATTTTAGTTAGAAATATTAAATAGTTTAAAATTGTTTTAAATACATTTTATTAGAGTTTTGAGTCATAAATGTAAAAGTAATAAATATAATTTAAATAAAAAGTTTTTATTTTTCCAGTCATGTTTGTATGTTTTATGTTAAGGGTCTTTATCTTAATTTGGTTGATTTGTTTATATATGGACCTGATTTATTTAATTATTTTTACATCTATAATTTGATTATATATAATTATTTTTGTTAAATATGTGATAAAAATCATTTTTAGTATTATACTCAAATGATTCAAAAAATTAAAGTTAAAGAATAATTTGCTATTAAGATTTTTTATTTATTTGTTAGATTACTTATTTTATTGACAACACTTGAATTAGATTTATGATGTTTTGAGTGTTATTGCAATAACTTAATTAATGAACTTCAAAAACTAAAAATCTAGGTTTTAAATTAAAGGAAAGTATCAGCTTTTTTAATTCATTATCATTAGTGTTTATATTTGTTTACTTTAAATTTCTGTATTTCTATGCTGCCGTTTTGCAATTTAAGAAAAACTAATTAAATTTTAAAGAAAAACTAATTGTCTGTATTAAATAAATTTTAATGTAAAAAAAAAAAAAAAAAATAACTTAAATAGTCCTGATAATTTGAAGAAGAAAAATCATAAGTTAGAGGGGGGGGGGGAAGCAAGCCTATAAATATAGCCTTGGGTGTAAAACCTATAAATTGAGATTCTTTGGCTGTCAAATCATTTTTTAACACTTTTAATTTAAATATTAAATTTGTCAGAGATAAATATTTTTTGTTTTTGACAAATTCATAATTTTGTATTTGACAAATTCATTTTGTATTCTTTCACAAAACCACAATTCTTTATAATTTAAAATGTTTTCTTTAGAATCTCATTTTCCTATTTGGAAAAAAAAGGGCATTAAATGAAACACAATATTTTGATTTATAAAAGAAAATGTTCTGTAGTTTCGAAGGTGTTAAGTTCATAATTGTTATTCATTTTGAAGTCAGTTGAAATGGCTCTTAAACTATTTCAAAAAATGACATTTGGCATCATAAATAAATAAAAAAGGATTGCTGCAGTCTTAATGATAAAGTATTCTGGCCATCACCAAAAGTTTAAAACTCACATTAATATGAAATTTTATTTTCTTCATTGCAATCCTTTCTCTCAATCATTTTACTAGCCCATAGTTAAATATTTGAGGTAATCTTTTTCATTTTTACTTTGAACAAATCATTATTTTGAATGCTCTTGTAAGGAATTAGTTAATTATGTTCCAACAATTCTGGAATCATTTTACGGAAGGTGTTTTATTATACATTTTACTGTTTTTAGATTGTTGATAACTATCTTTGTTTTTGCATGATTTACGTAAAAAAAAAATTTTTAGTGCCATCCAAATCAATTTAAACTGTAATAGAATTATAATGTAAAAACAGACAGACCTTTTGTTTTAAACCACAAATTACATAATTTTATTACTTAATATTATCAATCACTATTTCTCCTAATCTAACAAAGTGTCTTCTTTATTTTCAATCTTTTTCTGAAAGGTTTAATTCTGTGCATCAAAAATATCTAAAAATTGCTAATCAAAATTAAACCTATTATAGGTCTAATTTTGATTAGCTTTGATTATCAAAGGAAAGTGGCTTTTTTTGGATAAAAAAGATATTTGGAATTAGCTTATTTTTGCGGAAACATTAATTACTTAAAACACAATTTACGATTGTCAAAAAGAACAGTAAATTGCAAAAATAATTAAATTTGGAAAAATTGCATTTAATTACATCTTTTTTCAAAAGCTCATAAAATGATGAATTTTTTTTTATTCATGGTGTTTAAGCCTTTTTAATTCATTCTTCACCAACAAATAAAAAAGGTAACAAATTTAATGAAATAATTGTTAGAATAAAATATCCAAATTTATTAACTAGAGGAATTATTAAATTTGTCATGATTTTAATATAATTTAATCTTATTTTGATTTAAATTCACAAAAAATGAGGAATATACAGGGTATCTGTACACCTGGAAAGTCATGAATTTCGGTATTAAGCAAGATTTGTCATGAATATTTTAACTATTTTTTTTAAAAGATCAGGATCATGGTCGCCGAAAAATCGAATTTTTAAAATGGAATTTATCTCCCCCCCCCCAATTTTAAGGTGTTCAGAATATTTGAATTTGTAACAAAAGCCCACTCACAGTCATATTTTATTAAAATATAAAATGTTTTTATCCTGTTCTTTCAAAAAATGAAAGAAAGAACATCATTTCTGGGGGGGGGGAAGCAAGCCTATAAATATAGCCTTGGGTGTAAAACCTATAAATTGAGATTCTTTGGCTGTCAAATCATTTTTTAACACTTTTAATTTAAATATTAAATTTGTCAGAGATAAATATTTTTTGTTTTTGACAAATTCATAATTTTGTATTTGACAAATTCATTTTGTATTCTTTCACAAAACCACAATTCTTTATAATTTAAAATGTTTTCTTTAGAATCTCATTTTCCCATTTGGAAAAAAAAGGGCATTAAATGAAACACAATATTTTGATTTATAAAAGAAAATGTTCTGTAGTTTCGAAGGTGTTAAGTTCATAATTGTTATTCATTTTGAAGTCAGTTGAAATGGCTCTTAAACTATTTCAAAAAATGACATTTGGCATCATAAATAAATAAAAAAGGATTGCTGCAGTCTTAATGATAAAGTATTCTGGCCATCACTAAAAGTTTAAAACTCACATTAATATGAAATTTTATTTTCTTCATTGCAATCCTTTCTCTCAATCATTTTACTAGCCCATAGTTAAATATTTGAGGTAATCTTTTTCATTTTTACTTTGAACAAATCATTATTTTGAATGCTCTTGTAAGGAATTAGTTAATTATGTTCCAACAATTCTGGAATCATTTTACGGAAGGTGTTTTATTATACATTTTACTGTTTTTAGATTGTTGATAACTATCTTTGTTTTTGCATGATTTACGTAAAAAAAAAATTTTTAGTGCCATCCAAATCAATTTAAACTGTAATAGAATTATAATGTAAAAACAGACAGACCTTTTGTTTTAAACCACAAATTACATAATTTTATTACTTAATATTATCAATCACTATTTCTCCTAATCTAACAAAGTGTCTTCTTTATTTTCAATCTTTTTCTGAAAGGTTTAATTCTGTGCATCAAAAATATCTAAAAATTGCTAATCAAAATTAAACCTATTATAGGTCTAATTTTGATTAGCTTTGATTATCAAAGGAAAGTGGCTTTTTTTGGATAAAAAAGATATTTGGAATTAGCTTATTTTTGCAGAAACATTAATTACTTAAAACACAATTTACGATTGTCAAAAAGAACAGTAAATTGCAAAAATAATTAAATTTGGAAAAATTGCATTTAATTACATCTTTTTTCAAAAGCTCATAAAATGATGAATTTTTTTTTATTCATGGTGTTTAAGCCTTTTTAATTCATTCTTCACCAACAAATAAAAAAGGTAACAAATTTAATGAAATAATTGTTAGAATAAAATATCCAAATTTATTAACTAGAGGAATTATTAAATTTGTCATGATTTTAATATAATTTAATCTTATTTTGATTTAAATTCACAAAAAATGAGGAATATACAGGGTATCTGTACACCTGGAAAGTCATGAATTTCGGTATTAAGCAAGATTTGTCATGAATATTTTAACTATTTTTTTTAAAAGATCAGGATCATGGTCGCCGAAAAATCGAATTTTTAAAATGGAATTTATCTCCCCCCCCCCAATTTTAAGGTGTTCAGAATATTTGAATTTGTAACAAAAGCCCACTCACAGTCATATTTTATTAAAATATAAAATGTTTTTATCCTGTTCTTTCAAAAAATGAAAGAAAGAACATCATTTCTGGAGTGAATTATCTTTTAAACTTCTGTGGTTTCAGAATTTTCTTTCTTTCTTTATTATTTTTATTTTATCAATTTAAAATTCTGGCTGAAGTAAGCCAGTCATTGGCAAATTTTTTTATTCAGAAATGAGAACAGAAAAATCACTAGTATTTCTTTCCTTTCCAATGAACAAGAAAAGTATCTTAAGAATATAATTCTGCAAAAAAAATGAAACACAATAGGGCTAACACAATAGATTGAAGAAAAAGATTCCCTTTCTCCCGATCCTTAGCCAAAACCTGTCCTATGCAATGACTCCTACTTAAAATAGTTATACCTCGTAACCATAGTCACCACCATGGGTCCAGACGAATGGCTTGGGGAATTCTTACTTTAGACAAACTAGAGAACAGCATATACTCAACAAGCGTTCAAACTTCATTTCATAAAAAAAGTTAAAATTTAAAACTAAGTCTTTAAAAAAAAAAGAATACAAAGACACCATTTTCATTATTATTTTATTTTCGTACTGAGAAAAATACTAAACATCAAACTGAAAAACTGGTTTGTGATGTAACAAAGACAAAAATTAAAGAAGATTCAGACATCAACGAATCTTCAAGATTTATTTATTGTCTGTAGTTCTTCTTAACTAGAATTTTTTTTTTTTTTTGATGTCCCAAAGAACAGTTTGCTTCATTGTGTAGTTGTGGTCTATTATACACATTAAATAATATGGAAACAATTTTATAAAATAAAAATTAATCTTTTAATTAATCTTTAAAAATTGAGAATATTAGTCACAAGAAACAAATCAGGAAAATACAAAATGTCTTAGTAGAAACACTTTTAAATCTATATATACATATAACAGGAATGCCAAACTGCAGTTATTTTTTCCCATAGTAACAGAGATACATATCTTTAATAACTTTTTCTGTAGTGTCATATTTTTTTTCTGTAATATTCAAGCATAAAAAAATATCCTATTGAATAAATATTAAAACTATTTCAAATTTAATTATCAAACAAAAAATAAGCTTAATAATTTGTATAAAAATGAGCGTTTTCCAATAAAAATGGCCAAACATTATTCTTAAATAGAACGAGAAAAAGAAATAGGTGTTGGAGTTTTCTCGTTTTTAAAATCTTTCTGTTAGCAGAACAAAAGTACATAAAAATAAGAGAAAAATCAGTAGTAGTTTGGCATTCCTATATACATACATAGTTTAGTATTTAAAGGTTCTTAAAAACATTATTTTTTATAAATCTAAAGCCATATAAATTGAAACAAGCGTCAACTGAAAATGTAAAATACCATTGAACAAAGAACAGGGTAAATATGCTGCCAAATTTGCAAATTATTCACATTTTATTAATTTTCTTTAACAATTCCTTCTTAAAAGCATTTGATTTTGTTACTGATTACCATACTATTGCTGTGTAACAAAAATGTAATATATTTTTGCTTTTATGCATTTTAAATTAAACATATGCTGAATGGATTGTTGATAATGAAGTAAATTATTAAAGTAAATTCAATGTTAGCAATCAATTTATTTCTTTTGAATGTTTTCAGATAAGGATATGATTATTGTATTTATAACCTAAAATCAAATTAAATTTTATACCAAAAATTTACAACTATTTAATCCCTTATGTTAAAAAAAATTGTACGTTCTTCAAACGCTATGTAACTATTCTAAAATGAAAAGAAATTTCATATTTGTATAGCTTAATTTTGTTTAATAAATTTTTTTATCCATATAGTTTAAGTGAAACACATCAAATTTTTAGATATTTTAAAAATACAAAATTTTGTCAAAAATCAATCTTTATACCCATTTTATTAATTTAAAACTTCAACTATTAAAAATCAACAAATGTTTTTGATATAGGAGGTGCTATTTATACATATTAATATTCACGTTATTGAAGAAGGACAAAAACACATTTACTTATTTTAAGTATATAAACATAATCATATATTTAAATCTACTTTATTCTTCAAGAAAAGATAAATTATAGGGGGACCTTAATATTTACTCTTTAATAGTTAACTCGGATCAGGTTGAGTTCTCGGCATTTCCCAACACAGCAAACAGGTTTCTGTGATGTTATTCAATGAAGGAGTGATGCTGATAAATTATAGGGAAACCTTAATATTAACAGTTAATCCCGAACTCAGATCAGGATGAGTTCTCGTCATTTCCCAAAACAGCAAACAGGTTTTCTTGATGTTATTAAATGAAGGAGTGATGTCGGGTATGGAAATGTTTATACAAATTTCCAAGTATTAAGACAGTTAATGCAACTTGTTGAAAGACTTACAATATATTATATTTTACCGTAAAAAAACAAACAAACCGAGAAATCACTTGAATGGTGAAAAATATTGTGGGAATAATCACGTTTATAATATTTAGACACACCATAAATTGAACTCAATTGTAAATGTTTAAAAAATGTCGATTTGAATGTTAAAATGAGTAATAAGCCATTTTTTCCCAATATATATATGCTAAATAGCATCAGTTCAAGAGCTTCTAATTAATTTAAATTAGCACACAGAATTTAAGGACTTTCTTTGTTCAAAACTATTTGTCCAATTTAAACATTTTAAATTATCAAATTAAAAAGTTATAAAAAATTACAAAAGTATAATTCAGAACCCTTAAACTATTCTGAATTATATTTTTACACATAATTTTCACAACTCAGTAAGCAATCGTGTTTTTTCATGTCAAAATGTACTTGATACTGCTAAATTGATCCCTTCTTATGCACTTTATTCAAAATCCACAATTCAAGGAAATCAATTTCGAAAGAATATTAAAAAAATTCTTGTTATCAATTCATGTATTGCCTTCCTTATTTTTATGGATCCTTAAAAAATGCAGTACTCATATTTTATGCTTTTATTATTACAACTAATTGGGATGAATAAGATTTTTCTAAATTGGACAATGATTACTATATGAATAAAAAACCTCAATCAATCATTTTGATAATTTTGTGAATAAAACAGAAAATAATGAATACCACTTTCCAATCAATCTTTGTAATAAATAAATGTATTAGGCAGAATTTATTAAAACAATATTTATCTATTACTTTAATTTACATTTAGCATAAGAAATGCAAATTACTTAAGTGTTTAATAATTGTATAAAATATTTCGTATTTATTTTTAATCGAAAATCAATTGTAATAAAAGGATTTATTAATTTGCTATAAAAGAAGTTTAACCCCTCTATATATAATTTAAAACTCACTTTTAAACAATTAAAATATATCCAATTTAGTAATAATAATAAAACGTGTTACTTAAGTATTAACTTTAACACAAAAATATAAGAAATCTTATAAAAAATTTTCTTTAAAATTTGCTTGAGGTCATTTAATAGCTTGAAATCATCCTAACTTAATGAAGTTATGTCCATAAATATAAACTGTTTCTACTAATAAGTGTACTAATAGTAAAACAAAAAGTGTTAGTTTTTTTAAAGAAATGTTTTAAATCCACGAGTTTTAGCAACCATTTCTGAAAGATGTCAAGCTAATTTACACTCTAATGTAGCACCATAACACAAACATTCACATTTGAGCTTTGAGGAATAATCCTGGCAAAATACATTAATTTATTGAGTGTAACAGCGTGTTTAGTCTAGGTGCATAAAAATTGTAAAGCATAAAGTGACATGCTTAAATATGAGGACACAAGGTTAATTACTACTTAATATACAATTTTTCTAGCTCAAAATGGAAAACTATTCATCAATTTTATAAATTTTTTACTTATTACCTTATTTTTTATGGATATTTTAATGTGGGTGTTGGAATGGTAACAATTTATAAAGTAATCTACTTTTTCAAAATGTAAGATAGTTACATGTAATTAGAGATAAAAACAAAAGCACTAAATAAAAGGAGAATAATCATAAGAGAAAAGGCATGAATAATTCTGTATTTTAATAATTTTTATTGTCATTTCATCGGAAGAAAAAAAAGAATAATGATAAAAATTAGAATACTGATAAAAGAAGAGGTAAGAATAATTCTGCATTTTAATAATTTTTACTGCTATTTCATCAAAAAAAAAAAAAAAAAAAAAAAAGATTGAGAGCAAAAATGATGATAAAAGAAAAGAGTAAGTAATTTTGATTTTAATATTTTTTATTGCCATTTCATCTATGAAAAAAAATATTAATAAAAAAATAAAATAATATTACGAGGAGGTGTGAATAATTCTGTGTTATAATAACTATTAATAGCCTTTCAAAAATATAATAAGTGTTGCAATGTTAAACGGCTTTCTAAATTTTTTTTAGTAGAATAAAATTTTAAAAAAATTTCCCTCATTTAGGTGAACCAAATCTGTTTTAAATCATAACCATCAAACACTGGTAATAACATAAGAAACCATAAAATTTTTTATCATTAAAAAATGAAAACTACATTACAAACTTTAAAAGAATTTTAAGAGAATAAAGAATATATTCATTTCATTTGAAAATTTTAAATCTTAATTTTTACAGTTGTCTAAAAGTTATAACTTCTAAAAACTCATTCTCAATTTAAAATTGATTTTGATCATCTTCTATTTTAAAAAAAGTTACTTGCAAAATTAAAAACGAAAAGCCTTTGTTAAAGAAGAAAAAAATTGCTAAATTCATTTTTATTCATTTAAATAAAATCAAAACATAAATACAATAGAGTAAAAACAGGGATGACGATTTAATAAATCGTTCCTTTCATTAAAAAATAAAAATGACAGTAATTTAAGAAAGCATTATAAAATCATATTAGAGAAAGATAATTCCCATTTGAAATTTCAAAGGGAAAAATTATAAATTTAAAATAAATAATAAACAGCCAAGTAAAAGAGAAGGTTTCTAAAAAGTTTTAGTTGACTTATTATGGCTAAATTAAATTTTATCGATAAGATGCACAGAAATAAGGATAACTGAACCAAAAGTACTGAAATCTTAAGCAAGCAAATATTAGTTAATAATAATGCATTATTTTATTACATAATTAGTTTTATTTCAGTAATAATTTTGCAGAGCTTCATAATAATAGATTAAATGTACAGAAAAAGAATAATTGTCTCTTAATATTAAGGCTCCCAACTATCCAGTTTAATGTGACCTAAGAGTAGACCAAATAACAAAAAAGTCATATAGGATAGTTTCACTTCTTATCAATTCATCTGTATTAAAAATACATGCTACACATTTCAAGATAAGTAATGAATAAATAACCCTTTCATGGCCACTTTTTTTTTTAGTACTGTTATGTTAAAAGTTTGTTGAGATTGATTCATAAAGAGAAATTCATCAAGATTATTTCCTAAAATTAAATTGATTTTCAAGACCATTTTTTGGTGGGAAGGTGGGTTGTAATTTTCAAAATTTTATCTACTGTAGAGAATTTGCTTATAAATAGTCGAGTTTATAAATACAAATAAACTCGACGAGAGATTATCAAATGAATAAGCATAATGCGTAAAAGATTATAGCTCCCGTGTGTCAATTACTCTTCTTGGCTGCACTCTAACCTTTACTGTTACCCACATTTATGTAAACAAAGCCGTCTTCATTGGTATTTTCTTCTACTTTTTTTCTGAAGTTATCAGCATATCACTGCAAAAATTATAGGTGGGAAAACAGCTTCCCATCCATTGATGAATTTAGTGGAAAGTATACTTCACACAGCCTTATATAAAGCTAATGAACTACAAAAATGTTGATATTATGACTAAAAAGTGTAAAAACAACAGGCGACCGCTTAAAAATTTTCTCATTTTTTACTTCCCCACCTACCAATATCTACAAACAATAGCACTCGTCCTATACTCCTAATTTTTTTTGCCAGTCCAGATAATCAAGAACTGGGTAATTGGGAGCTTACTATATATATAAACAAATCTCAAGTTATGCTGCAATTGTATTTGAAACATACAAAGCCTTTCAAGAACATAAATTCCAAGGGAACTTCTAAACTTGAATTTTTGCATAATTTAGAAAAATCACATATTTAGCCTGCTCTATGAATATCAATTCGGTATTATAAATTAAGATTGAACAAAAATGGGAGAAAAATAGGTTTCTGTCAGTTTCAAGTAAGTAAATTTTATAGTAAAAACCATAGTCATTTAACTAGTTAACACTTTTGTTGTCGTAAAATAGAGTATATCTGTGTATGTAGTCAATTTTGATCATAGATCTACTCAATATCGCATATACACATATGTTCATAGAAATATGTTAAAATTCAACAAAGTATATTTTTATCATTTTCATAATAATAACAGTAAGTTACAAGAAAAAGGAAAGAACAAATTTAATAACAAGAGTGGAATATATAGGAAAATTCCAGTTTTGTTGGCATAATCAGAAATGAAGAACAATAAGAAAAACCCTTCTTTAAATATGCATTTATACAGACATGTGTTCTACTAAGGGCTAAAACAACCTGTAGGACATTAAACATTTTGTCATAAATCAGCTATTTAAAATTTTAAAAAAATTAAGTTTTCTTCAACATTGATAAAAGTAAATATTTCTTTTAAAGTTTCAGCTTGAATATTGATTAAAAGGGAATGAACAAAACTGCAAAAATAATTGATAAAATTAAAGATACATATATGATAATCAATTTGAAAACAAAGCATTTCAATTTTAAAAATTTGATAGTTCTTTTAAAATGTTTTTACTAAAACTGTATGAGACATTTCTTTTCAACCCAAAACTATAGTTCAAATCTTATTAACTTTGTGGAATAGCTTTGCAAATATAAAACAGTTGTCAATAGGTATGATCTACCTATTTTTTTCTTTAAAAACTTTTTTTAGTTCCTTAAATTATTTTATATTTTAGTCTGTGGAAAAATGTATTTTCAGTGCTAAGATTTTTTTTTTCTATCAAGAACTATCGTTCACATCAAGTTAACACTGTAATAGCTTAGTAAATATAAAATAATTGTTTATAGGTTTGTTCTAACAAATAATATAATATATAATAATATTTCATATTCAAAATAATATATATTTATTATTTATATTATATTTTATAACTTGTTTCTTTTTTTCACAAATCTCTGTTTTCTTAAAAACATAATCATAGTTGCAGCTTTAAATATTACTGAAAAAAAATATGATGAAACCAAAATTAAGGTCAATCAATCAACGATAATAATTAACAATTTAATATAATAATCATTTTCACTCTTCTAATAAATAAAAAAGAAACATCTATAAAAAGAAAATTCAAAAAAAAAAAAAAAATTATAAAATAAAAACAATGCAAATAATTGTCAATACATTTAGAATGTAAATACAATTTCTATTTATGAAGCCTAAATATATATATATACAGTCTTTGTTACTATATATCAAAGCTTTATTTATAAAGGAATTTTTTAATGAATGAAATTATATTTATATGTTTATACAAATAATTTTTATCTTATTTTAAAGCTAGCAACCCTCCAGCTAATTTCTCCTGTCAAACAAAATGTATTAGAAATCAGACAAGATAGGAAAAATACACTTATTGGACTTTAAACCATATTTATCTTAAAATAAACTAAGAGGGATTTCATCCACTATTCAAATGAAGTTTACCCATTTACCTCAATACCTGTTCTCATCGAATCTATGATAACTGTCTTAAATATAATAACGTTTTAACAAAAATAATTCAGAGAGATGGCAACACAAAAATCACATGACATGAATGTTTAGTGTCCCACAGTGTAAAGAAATTTAACAAAATGTGCGTCATAAGTTTTCAGAGAAGTAGAAAACAAGCTTTTAACACAATCAATCTAGCGAAATACTTTTAAATAAAAATACCCTCCCAAAAGTACAATAACATGAACTATAAAAGTTTCGTTTTCTACATTTAACCGGAAAAACTTGCAGAGTTTAAATGTTTTCTCTTTTATCACACCAAGGAATGAAACTAAAGCAAAGAAAAGCACTAAAAGCTTATTTTTTTCTTATCCCTATGCAATACATTAATATCTGCTTCAGATCAAACAAATTTAATGCTTACTTGCTTGCAATTTTCTATACTCTACATATTTTATCACACGCTAGATACATCTTGGAATATTATCAGAAAAACTTTAAAATAAAATTCGTAGTTCCTATGAAATTATACACATTATGCATAATTTATTTAATCAATTATAAAAAATTTTTAAGGAACATATTTAGTTTCAGTCGATTATTCGTATTCATTTACTTAAATTTTTAAAAACAAAACACAAAAATACACATTTAACAAGTTGGAAAAAAAGATTTTGTAAACATGCTAAAAAGTAAAGAAATAAGTTATGTTATTTTGAAAATCTGATTCCAATTTATTTATTTTTAATATAAATTTTTAACTTTTGGTGAAAATGATATATGCAATGAGATTAAGAAGGTGGTAATCAAGTTTTGCACAGTTATGTATATAACCTTTCAACAGGTTCTTAAATGTCGTTAAAAGTTAGGCTATTTAAGTTATTCTAAAGAAAAGAAAAAAAACCCATTTAAATCATGTCAACTTTGAAGTGAACACCAAACTTCATATTTTGAGATCTAGGATTATTAATTTAAAAATAGAAACTACTGTATCTTTCTTAAAACATATAGTTAAGATGATTAGTGTTTTTTAAAAAAAAACTATAAACACATAATTATCATTATTCCTGCTTCCCCTGAGTTTGGTGCTTAAAAATAATTGCATATTTTTAATGTTAGATTTAGATACATTCTTGCATATTGCAATTACTTTATTTTGTTCTTAATTTTATTATACCTTGAAAATCACTTTTATTTTTCTATTAAAAAAATAAATAAATACAGCAAAATTGAGGAATTAATAAAAAAAAATTTATTTCAGTTTTTTTAAGTTATTATAACATAACAGTAGGATAATAGACTTGATATTTCAGCTTTCAGGCATTTTTAGTGTTTAATTGAAAATTAAAAGTGCCACGGATTATTAGCATTGAAAACTAACATACATGAAACTTAATAAGTTCTGATTTATAACAAAATATAAATTATATGACGATTTTATTTGAGCTATATATTAGATCATATATTTATAAAGCCATACAAAGCATTTACCTAAATTATTTTTATGACCAAGATGAGGATTAATAATTCATTTATTTTATGTTTAAATCGACATGCTAAGTTATTTATAGGGAAAATATTTGAGTCTTCTTTTTATAAAAAAAAAAAAAAAAAAAACATTGAAATTTGTAGGTAAAACTTAAAAATTATAATTACTCTAAAGAGTAATTATAATTAGTATATCTATAAAATAGCATATCAGAAAATCATTGGTTTGTTTTTTTAGTGTAAATTTTTAAGAGTTGTATATAAATTGCGCTTAGAATAAGTACTAAAATGTTGTTTCTCATCATAATATTTGTTCAAAAAAAATTTTTTTTATCCTCCCTAAATAACAAATATTAACACAAAAAATAAAACATTCCTCTCTTCCCTAATAAAAAAAACTACTATTTTTATTATCAGAATATCTATCTTAAACCATTTTTTCATTATTTCTGGTAAAAAAAAATCTTTATGAGCTGCATACTAGTTCAGCTGTTACTGCTCCATTCAAAATGAATAATTAGTTTTGTGCTGTAAAGCTAAGTGTATAAATAGTCAAAATTTTGATTGAATGATAAAATATGAGCTATATTTCACTAATTAACTATGCTAATTGAGCAATAGATAAGTATTAAGGATAAAAAAATGCAAGGGTGGATTAATTTGTTTGAAATTAGATATCTTACAAATCATTCTATTTTAACTCAATATAAAATGCTAACAGCCTTCACAACCAAAAAAATAACATAACAGCTATAAATTATTATGAAAAAGAAATATTATGCAATAGAATTAGGTATTATATTTTACATTGAATTATTTTGCGTATCAGCTTATTAAGAAGGCCCAGATTTTAATGATGTTTGCATTTTTGAACCTTTTTGCCCCATTAGGGAATTTTTTGCATTCTAGTGAAGTGGCGCCAAGGTAAGGCATATCTGAGTGCCGGAACTTAGGGATTTGGCGAACTCGGCGTCGGTTGTTTCCTTGGGCACAAAAACCCAGGGAGGTCTGAAGGAGATGCAAAAGGAGGAGAGAGGGATGGTGAGTACGTCTTGTTTTCCCTCCATTCTCTAATTGTTTGTTACTTATTTTAGTAGTTATCAAGAATTTACTAGTAAAATGTAAGGAAACTGTAATTTGCAATGAATAAACTTAAAATGTATTAAATATAATTCAGTAAGATTAAATCTTTTAAAATTTTTTTTTTAATGTTTGGAAATTTTAAGAAGTACTAACTCAATATTACAGCTTTCACACATTTTAACTGAATTATACTATTTAATACATTACAGCTTAAAAAATAATCCTTCAGAAAATCAAATTCTAAATTGCCTCTATTTTTATTAAGACACACTTGTCATCTTCTGCCTAGTGAATCCACACTGCACTAAACTACATTAATGTTTGTAAGAGTGAAACTCAGAAATTTTTTTTAATTACATGGAAATTTTTCTAATGATATTTTAAGAGCAATTTTGTTATTTTTTAGGTGTATAAGAATTTATAACGTTATTAAAATCTGGGCTCTCATTAAGAAAAACTCATTTCTTTTGTAATTAAAATATATAAGATTTTGACATTTTTCCAAAATGTTTTCATATATTGAACAAGAAATATCAGTATTTAAATACTTTTCAACCAATGTTTGTTTGGAAGTTTAGTTATGAAAACGGTAATAGAAAACAATAGGCTGATAGCATGATAATTTCAAAACTTTGAACAATTCAAGGAAGCCAACTTGTAGCAGTGTTTTCCCATAGAAAAAGAAATAATTGTGCTTCCAGTAGTACTTCACATAGCTATGATTTACCATGCTAACAAAGATAATTTTCTAAAGTACTATTAATAATCATAAAATTAACTATTTCATTGCTAATTCAAGTTACAATGATAGATTGATAAATAAATAGTAACTTCTATTTTTTAAAATATAGTGTTTGCCACCAAATAAATAAAAACACAAAAAATCATTCACAACTTAAAAAAAAAAAAATTTCTTGAAAATAATATGTCATTTAACATATCACAAAAGTGGATTCTGTCAGAGATTTTTATAGTTTTTTGTAATCTCAAAAACCGTATGGAAAATTTGGCACAGTTAGCCTCCCTGTATAAGTCCAAGTGAAATATTGTTAACATAAAACACACATTAAATCTAAACCAGTTTCATTTAATTGTGTGATAAAGAGAGAAAACAAATGTAATCATTTTTTAAAATTTTATACAAGCGCTGATTTCATTACCTAAAACACTTCAAACAGTATTGATCTAACTTTACATTGTGTTAATGAACAATCTAACCAGAGTTCCTCTCCAAGAATATACAAACAAGCTAACTTTGGTTGCATTCAACAATATATTTTTTTTTAAACTTTTTTTATTATTTGTGTTTCTGTTTTGTTTTGTTTTTTCATTGAGCAATGCATCCGTTATTGCTCTGTCTTGTCCGAGAGCAAGACCCCGGGACGCTCGTTGCATTCCGAGAGTTCCGTCGGGTATATATTTGTATAGTACATCACCAGCACCGAAAACTGCGGAGAAATCGAAGCACAAGGTGCTTTTGGCACGTGTAAGGCAGTGAGACACTGAGAAAAAAAACTTTTTTCAATGTGTGGTCCTGAAAGTTTTGAACAATCAATCGCTTTCAGCAACAAATATAATATACACACCGGGTTAAAATGCTCAAGATGTCCGCTGGACGCTCGTATTGTTCGGAATGATTAAAATTTACAATTCCTCAAGGCAAATAGCAGACTCCATTGCATTTTTTTCACACAGATGTTCCAAAACGACTAACAAATGATGACTCATAAAATTCAAATGTGTTCTTACAGAATGATATGGAGGTAAAGCAAAGTTTAGTTGTTCTGCAAGCACCAAGACATAGCATTTTAAACACACTTGAAAGTGTGCTGAATAATCTTTTCAAGTGAAGAAAAAGAAAATAACCAGACACAAGTTCCATAATTATAGATTCATTACAAGAACAATTTTGGACTAAGTGCAAACATACAGCTGTGTGCATTACAAAACACTTTTCTTTGTTACCAAAAAACATTTACTCCATTTGAAAAGTAATAATGTATGTTTTTATTTCTTTTTGCAATATTATCACAGTTGCAAATTATTTCGAACTTTGCAATGACAAATTTATTCGATAACTCAACAAATTGAGACCATTTCCACTACATAAATTATAGTGATTAAGTTATTTCTAGTAACTAAGTTCGTTTTATTTAATTTTTCGAAAAATATAAATAATTAAATTAGAAAGGAAAGAATCAGCACAAGGTTTAATTACGGCTAATCACAAAAGAGTTAATTTATTCTCAGAAATATCAAGCAGCAATTTTGGTCATTAGCGTAAATAGACATGAAAATGTGGAGCGCACATTTCATTGCAAATTTAAATAGTTCCAAGTGCTTCTTTCCCTGAGTTCTGAGTTGATGCATGTTTTGATAATGTGTTGGAATATTTTTTCTTGGAATGCTATTGCCATTGAAGTAGTAAAAGAAATGTAGATAAGAAATATGTTGAAATTTTTTCTTGGAATGCTATTGTCATTGAAGTAGTAAAAGAAATGTGGATGAGAAATATTTTGGATTATCTTTTTTCTTGGAAAGCTATTGCCATTGAAGTCATAAAAAAATGCTGATAAGAATATATCGAAGTATTTTTTTCCTTGGAATGCTATTAACACTTAAGTCGCAGAAAAGTCCATCTTTGTAATAAATGCAGATATCTTAAGATCAAATTGGAATTTAGTGCACAATTCGATCTATTATTCATACTCAAAGTAAATACAAACAGAATATACACAAGTTTATCTCATTAAACTAGAATAACTCTTGCTTAATCTTAATGCTAGTTGCAGAAAAGTAAGTTTCATTTTGCAATGGAATCGATTTTATAAAGGTAAGAATGAGAAATTCAAAACAAATCTTCCGTAGGTTGAAATCGAACCATATATTAAAATTTTTTTTTGCTGCATTAGAACATTGTTCTAGATAGCACATTTGTACTTTATGTAGGAAAAAGAAACAGGACACTTGCAGCATGCTTTTTAATTTCGGACCATTCTACGTGACAAAAAGTTTTGAGCTTGGTTATCATTTTTTGATCCACAGTACTATGCACATCGAATGCAAATAGTAGTTTTCTTTTTAAAAATAAATATATTGAAATTCAGAATCTGGCAAATTTAGTTAGTTTGCTGCATTTACTTGTGACAGCTGAAGGCCATATTAGTGCACAAAAGTAATAATTCACAATAGCATTTAATTTCAAGTGGCATCTAAAGTAATTATTCATGAAGAATATTTCACATTTTTTTTTCCAAAAATAAATACATTGTAATTCCGAATCTGGCAAATTTAGTTAGTCTGCTGCATTGACTTGTGACAGCTGAAGGCCATATTAGTGCATAAAAGTAATTATTCATGAAGAATATTTCACAATGGCTAAGTGTATGAGGTGGGTCAAGAGGGTGCATGGTCAGTCCTATTCTCTTTATATAGGCTTTAGTTTCCTATTTTATGGAGAGACTGGACGGAATTAAAATGTTGTGGGAGGTGGGCATAATTTATCTTCAGCTTCTCATCTCTAAAATATGTTCCCAAGATGGTAGCTAAGCCATTGCCAAATGGCTCTATTACGTTCGAAGAAGCTGAAAATGTAATAAATGCCATTTTGTTTTCTCCAACACCGCTGAGACAATCTTCCAGCACTGATTTTTGGAGCTTAGTTCTTCCTGGTGGAGTGTAGACACCCTCTCAGGAAGAGATTGGTTCCAGGCTATGCCTAAAATGATTTATTGTCTGCAGATAACTCTAAAATTCTGTATTGTTATACTTGATATTCTGCTTTTCTTGTATCTAAAAAATAACAATAATTCATGTTAAACTAAGAAAGTGCAAAATTATTACAAATATAAATATATAATGCAAATACAATACACAAATTAAATTTGAAAAAATATTGCAAATTTTAGGGCAATTTGTTATATCAAAGCAAATGAATGAATGAATAAATAAATAAAAAATATAAGCACAGTAAAATTTTAAAGTTTACATATTGCCCCTACAAAAATATGAAACTTCTCGTTTAACAGTGACAGAAAGTTTGAACAAAATTACATTTTAGATATTTAAAAATTTTAATTTTTTTGATTCTTACTCTAAATTATACTACAGAAGTATATATATATACTGATTTTTCTTCTTTTTACAATATGTATATATATATAAATTGTAAAAAGAGGAAAAATCAGTTTGTTGTGAAATAAAGTAATTGTTTGTTATCTTGAATTAACATAGGAATTAAAAGATAAAAAAGTAATCATATTAGTTTTCTTTTTAACACAAAATGAATAAACAAATAAAAAGAAGATTAAATAATTTTTCTAAATGTAGAAAAAAAATAGGTTGTTGATAAAAGAATGTCAAACAAATAGATCAATATACTTCCATTTTGAATAACTGTTTTGGTTTAGTAAATGTTTGACAAAATTTTGTCCATACATTATAAGTATGGATGAAATTAAATATTATCATCATAATTTTTTAAAATTATTATTATAAAAAAATAGTTTAATTGGGCAAAAGAAGTTTTAAGAAGTTTAATTGAAAAATACAAAGCATTTAGTCAATAATTCTAAATAAACACTATATATTTTAGTATTTAATTAGCATTATTAACTGAAAGCTTCCTTGATTTGTTATTTCCATTATACTTTTAAAAAGATAACATTATGGTGTTTAATTAAAAATTAACCATGTATTTTAATGACTTCTAAAATTATGTTGCAAACATAAAAGAAAATTTAGTTTTGTAATTACACTACTTGACAATTGCTAAGGAACAGTTACATTTATCAGAATAATTAATAATAGACGTTGATTGATAAAATGAAACTAAGTACATATTTAGTAGAGACAATGTGCATTTATTATTATGTAAAATAGTTCGGATGTCGACATATCAAAAAATATTAAAATTAAAAATAAAATAAGATGCTCATTGGACGATTTCCTAACAGCCATGAAAAATGGGTCTTCTTGCCAGAATAAAACAGAAAAGAGTACCTGAGTAAGATGTGTGACTACCACGAACACTAATGCACAGTTTGAAGCTGTTATTCATACTGTCCAACTAAACTATCAAAGAGTCCTTGTGGAGTATTTTCCCACTCCTCTAGCAAGGCGGTTATCAGCTCTTGTACAGTTTACAAAGGGCATTTTCTTTGTGAAACATTTCTACCAAGGGCATCCTAGACATACTCTATAGGAGTACACAGGCTATTGCATACAGTCAATATCTTTACTTTCTAGTGCATCCGATACCTCTGCGCACTTGTGAGGTCGCACATTGTTGTCCATAAATAGAAAGTCTCGACTTACCATAACCCTAAAACAATAAACAAGACCCAGAATAATTTCTCTGCAATACCACTGCAATGTAACATTACCTCGCTCAAACATGTTTAGCCATTGCGCTTGATGCCTGCCATTACCGACACGCCCGGGCCATACTGATTATGTTCATGAACTTATTGTTGTGCATAACATGTTCCTCTTTCTCTCCGCACTATCTGGTAGCCAGTATCACTTGTCATAGTGGATTGGAATTCATCAGAGAACATCACTATGGACCATTGCTGGTGACCCTAAACAATATGTTCTTTTTATCAAAGTAATCTTTCTCAACAATGGCGTAGTTAGAGAGGGATCCATCCAACAGGTTTCCGTACATGCACACCTACTTGATTTTATCACTGTGAGATGGTTCTAAGAGAAACATGTATACCAGTAGTGGCTGCAAGGTCTGTAGCCATCTGCCGGGGAGTGACATTTCTGATCCTTTCTGTTACTGGGGATACATATAGTTACTCTTGAGGTGTGGTGCTCCTACAAAGACCATGGCATGCTATCGCAAAGCATTTTTACCTTCAAAGGGTTTTTCTTTCAATCGTGAGATGACACTCCCATTACTGTGCCAACAGTGGTGACATTTTGACCTGCTTCCAGTCATCTAACTACTTGTCTACGATCGTGAGAATTCAAATGATATCTTGATAACATTTTGCACTTAACTATAATTTTACAGAAATAAATTCAGCAACCTATGGTGCTATTTTGGTTAAATAACATTATGAAATTTCGAATGAAGGAAGAAATTGTGCGCACTGCCTTTTATACAGATAACGGGTACTGCTCTATCATGCCCTTTACACTTGATTTTTCTGTTATTGGTCGGCTGTCAAGAATGTTCTTTTCCATAAATCAGTTGTTCCTTAGCAATACTCAAGCAGTAAGTAATGATATCTGCTATCAAAAATTATGTATATTGTGAATTTAAGAAGTATATTTTATTCTGTTATTTGATTTGTAAAGCTTCTATAACTCTAATAATTATGTTAATGATATTACTTTTAGGATATAATACTGGGTGTTGAGACATTGAACTTTTATATATTATAAAAGTAATTTTTTTTGATGTGTAGTACTCTGAGCTTTTGTATTTTAAATAATTATAATTGTTTTATACTATAGTACATTGTCATGAATGCTGAGATTTTTTGTTTTATGTAATTAAAATTGGGCTTTATATTTCTTTTACATTTTTTCTTAATTTTTAATTTTTTTAATTTGAAATCAAACAAATTAAATCAAGGCATTGTTTTATTCCAAAACCTTTTTGCAAGTATTTATTTTGAAAAACTAACACATTTGCAATAAGAACTAGTTAATTATTTTATATGGCTCTACTAAACAGATATTTTCTAATCTACAAGCATTGCAGATAATATAAAATGCTTTATCCACTAATGTGGGTATTGGTATGTAATCTTACCTATAGTGCAAGCTTCCTCAATTGCTATTTTGCACAGAAAAAAGAAAAGAAAGTAAATTAAGCACACAGAAGAATAACAACAAGAAAATAGAATGGCATAAATATGTAAAGTATTAATATATATGAGTGGCAGTAGTTTCTTAAAATTTCATTATCAGCATTCTAAATCATTGATGGTCAATGGGTCAGGGACTATTAAATCTTCCCTTGGAACACCATGAAATAATAATCACTGGTGTGTGGGACCATAAACCTGCCTTCAACAACAAGCTCATTTAGTTGAAATGGTATAATTAAAATTAGGATATAATGGGATAATTCGACGTAGCATTTCTGTGGCATATGTTAGTTAATTTTTTTCGTTGTTGAGCTTTATGTTTATTAACTATTATATAATTAATATTATATGATAATTTATATATAATAAATGAGCTTTATGTTTATTATTATTATATATAATGGAATGATTTAATTTTAAGATACAAAATGCAATTTAAAAGACAGAGAGCACCTTCTTTAAAAAAAAATGTTACATTGAATAAAGAAAAATAAATACCACTTGACTAAAATAAGTGAATTAGTAAAATTCAGAATTGGTGAATGATAAATAACGAGTGGCTAGAGTTTAGTTTGGAAAATAGTAAAATGTATTGAACAGTATGCATTATTGATGTTTATTTTTTTAAAGTTTTACTTGGATAATGGCTGCAATTTTGTACATTTTTTAATAATAAATTTTATTTTATGCCAAATAGATTTTTTATTTTATTCAATTGTTAAATCAATTAGCTATAATTGATCAAGCTATATAAAAAAAAAACTTAATTTGGAGTGGACGAGCAATATTGTTTGTGGACCGGTACATAATAATGCTTACTGATCCTTCAGACCCATAATTTTTTTTTTTTTTTTTTTACAATTTGTAACATTGAGTATTAAGCAGGAGAGTATTTTTTAAAGGCTGATACAAATGAAAGAAATATACTTAAAAAACAAATCTACCTAAAGTGATTATAAATAACTTTATACTACAAGATTATAGATTTTAAAATAATATGGAAAGCTATTTTACACAGCTGAAATGTCATTTTAAATATAAGGGTAAAAAAAACGGATCTTAATTTTGAGTTTTTCTATTTGATATTTATGAAATTATCACTTTTGTCAGAAAAATAATAATTTATTAGATTATTGTCAATAAATATATTTCACATGTTTTAGAATGATTTACCTTTGTTGCAAATGACTTTTACATTTTTTTAATCATTCACAAAAAAATAACTTTTTAAGATATTATTAAGTATAAAATTTACTATAAACTTTCAATAACCATATTTCAAAAGGAAGCAATATTATTATTAGACATTAAATCTATGAAATTTAAGAAATTTTTTATCCAGCATTTCTTAAACAAATTAAAGAAATCTATGAGATTTCTTAAAAGATGCTATGCACAAGATATAGCTTTAAAAACATTTGATAAACTTCTAATTGAAATTAGAAAACCTTTCTTTCTTTTCACGGAAAATGTTACTCATCCTTTTAATTTGGACTGGGATATGGGATTCCCAAAACTATAGAATAATTTTATTCCTCAGAACATTTTTTAACCTTCAAATCAGAATTTAAAAAATAGGTAAAGGGGTAAATCCCTAACTTTAAGGCCTTGTTTTGTTAAAAATACATATTATTAAGAAATATGAAATGAAGCTATTTTATAAAAAATCTGATTTTCTAGCAAAAATGGTGTTTTTTCCTTCTTTGCAATTACAAAAAGTATTTCCAAACAGACCTTTATTTATCATTTAATTTTCTGATTTGTGAATTATTTGAACTGTTATAGAATAAACAAAAAAAAAAAAAAAAAAAAAAAAAAAAAAAAATTAGAAGCTCAAAATAGGAACATATTAATAAAAAATGAAACCTACAAAATAAAAGGTAATTGCATTAGTTTTTTTATTAATAAATTATGTTGATAAGAAGTAACCCAGAGTTTTAAAAAAATTTTTAAGCCCTGGTTATATACATAAAAGTAATACATAGAAAACAAACGTGAACATAAGTAATCTTGTCAAGTATTAGAATAGGTAATATAGAATATCAAAATTTTGCACGCTTAAATAGGAGTTATAATCCTTACATTTAAATATCAAATTTCTATTGTAGAAATCTATAACTTTTTAAATGATAGTTAATTAATAACTAGTGAATAATATGAAAAGTTTGATTAAAATATAATTAAGTTAATTGAAGGTTACTTAAAATATAATTTAAATGTAGTTTTGGGAATACATATTTCCATACAAAGTATATATATCTTTCATAATAAATGCAAATTTATTTTATTTCTTCAAATCATGATTAGTATAATGCTTTTTTAAGTAAGGTATACAGTAAAAACATTCAGGAACAGTTACATAAAATTCAATTTTAAATAGACTTAATAACTTAAATTTTTAAAATTTAATTACTTACTAATGTGGGATGCACTAAAAAATAATAAAATTTGATTTTCAACATTATTGCAATATTTTAATGTAAATTGAATAAACTATTTCTTTTTTGACAATTTTTAAAACTTAAGTATTTAAAAAAAAAATCCAACATATTGACTCATTACACAGGTTTAGAAAATTAAGAAAATTACATTATAATGGAATTGTGATACTTTACACGAAGCTTGGATAAGTGTCTGTGTTAAAATTGTTCAGTTTTACTTATTAAGATGTAAGTTTTTAAGGTATAAAAAGCTCACTAAACATGTGCTGGATAATTAGTGTTAACTATTAAATAAATTATCAAATTGAACTTGACGAATGACAAATTCTTTTTGAAAAAAGCTTTTTAATTATAAAAACTGGATTCAGAATTATATAACTCAATATATGAAAAGGTTGAATAATAAGGAAAATGTGTTTTCAACAGTTTAAAATTTAAGTTAAAAGAAATTTCCTTCAAAGTGTTAAACTATAAATTTTCTCATTTTAAATGTTAATTAAAACAGTAAACTAATTAAACACTAACAAAAAGTACTATTAATTAATTTAAAATGTAAATTGGATTTTATAATTAATCTGCACAAAATGTGGAAAAGTTTCATAATCTGGAAAATGTGTTTTATACAGTTTAGAATTCAAATTGAAAGAAATTTAAAAGACATTACTTTTTATTGATCATAATTTTGAATTGCACAAAGAATATATAATAATTTTATTTTATATTTTGCATTTCAGCCTAAAAGCAATGTCACTTAAAAACTTTCATGTTATGTTATTCACAAAATTATAATTTTTGTTTCAATTCGACAAAAACTAAGGTTATAAAACTATTGACAAAAATTAACGATTTCTGTAATTTGTTGTAGAGGAATGATTGAAGACAAAGGGTAAGTTACTATTTGTAGAAAACTATAAATACCAACTTATCGAAATAACATTTTCCAGATTATGAACATCCCTAATTTTTAAGAGCTTTTAATTCGAACTCTTTAAGCAAAAGTATGTTTATTTAAGGTAAGTAAATTTTTGAGTTTAATCAAATTTAGCTAACTTTGGTCTGTCCCCTCAAATCATGATAAAATCTGGCCATTTGGTTAAAAGCTATTTGAGGTGTTATGTTTTTAATGTATGCATAGTGATTAAACATGACACTAGGTACACCATGCTTTTAAGTACCATTTTTTTCCTAACCATATATGCTTTAATCATGTATGATAAACATAAATACTTAATCTATTGAGGTAAAGATTATCATTTGGTATGCTCTGAGTTTTTAATTATAAAAAAAAATTAACTGCAACATACTGAAGATATAGATAACAAGTTTTTAAATTATAATATAAAACCCTAAAAACTATACTTGCAATAACAGAAAATGCAGATATAAAAAAATTGGATTCTAATAAATTTATTCCAGTAAAATATCCAACCAATCAATTCAATGGGTTATTTCATGTCTAGTGAATGATAGTGCCAAAGCAATATGGAACCAAAAAATTTTGTGTGTTATTTCATGTTTAGTGGAAACTGATATCAAAATAATATGGAACCAATAAATTTAGCAAGTTGGAGTAATAGGGAGACAATCAATTTAATGTCTAATTGACACTTGGATTGAAATAATGCAGAAAAAATAAATTTTGTGGGTAATTTCATGTCTAGTAAATCAATTTTTAGATACACCATTATTTTGCCATTTTAATTTTTTTAAAATACAATTCAATACACAAGTATTAAGTTCTGGAAAAACTTTGACTTGACAAAATTTTTGAGCATATAGTTAATAGGTAAATGCTGTGCAATGATTGTATTAATTTTCTTTAAGCTTTGCAACCTAATTATGAAATTACTATCAATGATTTTTGAGGCAGCAAGTTCTAATTTATATAATCACAAATACTCAAGAAAGTGTTTTCTTGTTATTATTATCTTGTTATTTCTTGTTAACTCTTGAGACTATTATATTTTGTTATTAAGTATTTTTGCCTGCAAACTACCCCTGAAAATAAGTGATATGGTACCTTTTTTCTTAACGCTAATTATATAGATAAGCAAAAAATATGAAACTGTTATAAAATAAAGAATATCTCTGGGTTTTTGCATAATGCTGCTAAAAAATTTCATTAATTTCACTAAGATAATTTTTTTCCAACAATCAAATTATCAATACAACAACATTGACCTATTCAATACCTACACAGAACTTGAGATCAAATTCATTATTGTAATAAAGTTGTGTCAACTCAACAAAAAATAGAGATAATTCTGCTCAATTGAGAAGGTTTACACAGAAAATTTTGTCTGTGTAAACAATACATTTGGACAATTGCATTTCCTATGTTAAAGCTCTTTATTAAAACTGGAAATCATGATAAAGTAATGTTTAAGTCAAAATAAACAATTTGTTTAAAAAAACAGTAAACTGTATGCAACTTATAATAATGCAAAATGTTTAATAATCAGAATAATATTTTAAAACTTACAAATCTCTAAATTAAAAAAAATTCAAATTTATTCAAAATTTTGTATGTTAATAGGCAATACAAAATATAAAATTGAATTTTAAACAACAAAATATGCATCCTTCATATCGCGCACAATTAAAAAAAAGTGTGGAAGAAATTCTGCATTTAAACAACAAAATATGCATCCTTCATATCGCGCATAATTAAAAAAAAGTGTGGAAGAAATTCTGCATTTAAACAACAAAATATGCATCCTTCATATCGCGCACAATTAAAAAAAAAGTGTGGAAGAAATTCTGCATTTAAACAACAAAATATGCATCCTTCATATCGCGCACAATTAAAAAAAATGTGGAAGAAATTCTGCATTTAAACAACAAAATATGCATCCTTCATATCGCGCACAATTAAAAAAAAGTGTGGAAGAAATTCTGCATTCAAACAACAAAATATGCATCCTTCATATCGCGCACAATTAAAAAAAAGTGTGGAAGAAATTCTGCATTTAGTTTTCTGTTCTTATTTAAAAATTATAAAACTGAAATTGTGTATTAACAGTGAGGCAGAAATTTTCGGCTTTAACGTTACCATAACTGTGTCTGAAAACTATAGTTCAATATTTGGTAACATCCTACTAATAATATTATAACAAATTTTAATCAATCATACTTAATATATAAGATCAAATACAGTATTGGCCAAACTATTAAAACAATTAAACAACTTAAAATAAGCATGAATGTATCATATATCAAAATACTGTGCAGCATTCATTAATTCAGTATAAGTAAAACCAATTCCATTAGTCATAAAGAATATTACAGATAAATTAGAAATACACCGCCATGCAAAAGTTTAAACCACCACAAACAGCGGAAAAGAAATTAATTAATAAAATTTTTTTTTCTCATCTAAACTATTTTGATTTTTATTAATTTGATTAGTAGAATATAGTGTTTTATAAGTTTGAAATATCTTATAAAAACATATATTTCAGTAAAATATCAACCATAACTGCATTTAGGGATCAGCAAAAAATTTAAAATAGAGCTTTTACTTACAGGTGCACAACCTGCGGCCCCCAACTGTTGGCGTGCGGTCTGCAGGAGCTTCTGAATGCAAATAATTTTTTTTAGATAAATAAAAAATAATTGAACATTTTGAATCACATATTTGAGTCATCACTTTTTAATGTGCACAATTTGCACAGATTCTATTGTAAATCTATGTTTTTCTTGATCGCTTATTCATTGCTATGAAATTCCACATGGTTTTAAAAGACCCAATATTTTTCATACGATATTACAATAAACGAATTTCGAATGTGAGTAATTTTTGCCAATTTCATTATAAATCTAAGTGAGGTTTAGATAGTTTTTCGGCATTTATAATTACCAATTCCCATATGAATTTTAAGATTCTGATACATTTATTACTATTTCTAAGTTTTAAATCTAATTTATCATATTTTGACTTTCTTTATTTGCACCGATTTCATCATATATCTAAATGTTTTCTTAAAGGCAGTTATTGCCCCGCTTTACCACATGATCTAGTATTTTTATTACAAACCGCACATTTAAGTAATCACTTCTTGACACAATTCGCTTTTGCCCATTTCATCGTAAATCCAAATGACGTTTAGATCGTTTTTGACATTTGTAACAACTAACTTCCCTCTGGTTTATTATGATGGTGGTTAAAGATGTTTTAAAAAATGATAGAAGTCACTAAAAAAAGAAATGAATAACTATAGAAGTCACATAATCCGAATTCCACACATCTAAAGTGTCCTGAGAAGAATAAAGAAGGTAAGTCATAAGCAGGAAATTTCTTTTTTCCCCCTTGTACGAAACTTTTTTTTTCCTGATATTTATTTATTTAATCATGTCTGTTACTGTTAAATACAAATAATTGGGGATTAGAGCCCTAAATTATTTGTAGTAAATTATTCTAATAATTAGGCCAACACTGTATGTAACCAATTAATAAAAAACACATGGAAATCCATAAAAAATTATGTCTAGACAACAAATAATATATAAAGAAAACAAGTAGTAGCCATGTTTATAAAACATTTAAAACACTGATCTAAGCCATCAGAACTTACTATGTGAAAACTTATATTTAAATGGTTTTTTGATTGCAAAATAAATTAAAAAACTAAACATGCTACACAAGAAAAAAACAAAAACTTAAGACGAATTGTGCATCAAAATGTGAAAAATGACAATTTCATATGCACAAGAAGGGGCAGGACAATTAAAGAAGACTACACCAAGATTTACAAATTAAAAAATGAAAAAATCGGATCACCTTTTTTTCTCCTTTGATGACATGGGATCCAGTTGGATGGAAGGAAAAAATTTAAGTTAAAATTCCAGACAATAAAATAAAAAAATATGTTATAAAAAATTAGGTGCTCAGACAAAAAACTTTTTGTGAAAAAAATTAGGCAGTACCAATTAACAAAGCAATTAAATTAAACCCTTGCTCCATATAGAAATTAGGAAAACTTAAAAAAAAAAAAAAAAAAAAAAAAAAAAAAATTTAAATAAACATAATTTATAACAAATACTTCAATGAACTTAAATATTCAATAAATAACAAAATGTTTTAATAGTAAATAAATAAGATTTAGAGAATAATCTATAAGAAAAATTGTTATTTATGATTTAAAAGTTTTGCTAGTAAGAAAGTATGTTGTTCTACATGAAATGGCCATTTTGTATTTTAATCAATAATTTTTTGTAACCTATATTAAAATGCACTACCAAATCAGCACTAAGAATAAGTTTTAGCAAGCTGTATGAACTGCATTGTAATTAGAATGTTCTCATGTCAAATTTATTTATAGTCTAATTAATATCTATAGCTCTTTATCCCCCAAAAAGGTGTGCTGCAATAATTTAACATAAGAATCAGTTTTAGCATGCTGTATGAACTGTGTCATAATTAATATGTAATTGAAATTAAAATTGGATATTAATCAGTATCAAATTTATTAATACGTAGTATTGTTAATTATTAAGATTGAAGGTGGTTGATTGGTAGTGCTCTTGTGCCACAGGTCTGATGTTCTATCCTCAGATCGGGTTAATTCAAAGCGTACAAGGTTGACCCAGCTTTTTATCCCTTCAGTGGGTAGATAAAATTAGTACCAAGTTCCTTGAGGACTAAACAAAGAAGGTTCTGCATCCGGCAAACCACCCAACTGGAACATCTGCTCCTGCACTCGAGAGCCCAAAGGCAAGAAAACTGGGATGGGCACACTAGGCCTTGGCTCTTCATAAGCTGACACCCCACTGAGTTTAGCTCTAATTTTATAGTTAATTATAAATAATAATTTAGATATTTTTACTCTATATCTAGGTGTACAAAATATCTGCACTAAAAATAAGTTTTAACATGTTGCATAAGCTGTATAATAAGAACGTTCCATATCAGTCTTATTCATAATCTAGTTAATGATGAATAAGACTAATATGGAACAATATTTAAACTTGTAACCTATATTTAGATGTTCATATCCACATTTAAATATCATTAAGAGTATATGAATAGACACATCTTGCGGCACTTAAGTTAAATTTTAGCAATTAGCATCACAATCAGAATGTTTCGTAAGATTGCTAAGCATTTAAATCTATGTTTTTAAAGTATTGGCAAGCCAACTACATTTTATTGGTATTTTTGTTAGCCCAAACTGCCAGTTATGTTATTTAGTTACATTGCAGATAACCTCACATATCATTAAACCAGTTCAGCATTTATGGCCATTACATATAGGACAACTATTAAGTTTACCTTTTTAAGTAGCCAGAATATTAAATGTTCTTTTTTTAAAAAAAATACATAGATAGTTTTAAGATTTAACAATTGTATAAAAACTCAACTCTCACTTTTTCAGCGGCACTGGACTACCACCATGGGAGTGTCCTCCATTTCTCGCATCTGCCATTGTTGGACATGCCACCATCATGTATGCTGTTTGGAGATCAGGAGAGGAAAAATATGAACGTTAGTACACTTTGTAAAAGAATCATTATAAAGAATCAATAATAAACCCACTTAAAATCAATGGCATTCACTATAGAAGAACTTGACAAAGGATTATTTGGTTTCTTGCTGTAAAACAGATACAATAGACAATTCACTCGCTAAAATGCTTCTTTTTTTTTCATACAAGGTGAATTCCAAAAATTCAGTGAATAGTCTCATGGAATGAAGAAAACGAGAAACAAACAAAATACTTTTACTGAAACTCAAAGTAATCACCATAAGCTACAATAGACTTCAATAGACATCAGTTGTGCAACTTTGTTTTGTATTGTTTAAAACATATTTTTGGCAACTTTCTCTCTATCTCTAAACTGTTTGAACTACTAAAAAACAAAAAATTACTTATTACTGCTTCCACACCATGCACTTTCATTGCCGAAGTGTCTACAAATATGCAGAAAAAAATTCTCTGACTTTTCTAGACTGATTTCATCAATTTCCCCACATCTTTGTAATTGGTGCATAAGTTTTAATATTTACTATATAATTATACCTTATTCTCATGCATAGAATTTATTCCAAAACACTCATATTTCCTATTAGAGTCTAATTAAACAATTTTCTCTAAATAAATTATTACAATGCCAATTTTTTTGGAAACAATATGGAACTTTTAGGTACCTAAAATTTGTTGGGAGTTTAACCTTTTAACAGTCATGCCAGAAATAATCTCGGATTGCAAAATGTCATGCCAGAGTTTTACTTGGGGTAATTTTTTTCTAGTGCATCCTATTGTTATACCCGAATATATATTGGGAGAAGTTTATCTCGGCGTCATCTCTTTGTCAAACCCAAATCTATGTCGGCAAAAGTTAATTTTGATACAATTTAGAACAACAGATGGAAGCCTCTTACTGAAGGTTTCAAGGGATAGAGGCTTATGTTCTAAGTGCCCGGGATTTTTTTGCTCCAAAATGGCGTCAATGGTTTGTACTAAACATTTGATTTTTGCAATAAAAAAATTGACAATTCATGCACCCAAATCATCAAAACAGTTTCACAGTTAAAAGGTTAATAAAATACCCTGACATTTCCCAGATTAACAAAAATTCTTAATTTTTCCCAGTTCTCTCTATTTTATAGTCACCCTGATGACATTTCATGTGTTTCTGTAGTTGTTTTGCATAATTTGAAGCAAAACTAGTTATTTCTTTGCACACCTTCGCAATGGGACTGATTTAAATTAGTATAAGCACAGATCCACTTAACTATTATGATTTGGATGCTAAGGTCACTAGTTGTCTAATTTTTCCCCTGCATCTGTATTAGCACAATATTCTAATCAGCAGTGTTATTTAACCCACTGACGGTTAAGGAAATGGGCAAAATTTGGAGAATGTTTCTATGCTATACTCAGTTCCCCTATCCATTAACATGGAAAAACCGGTTTTGCTATGCAGAGAAGACTGCAGGTTAAAATGCGACTTTCTACTTGCAGAACCGTCAGTGGGTTAAATATGGAATCATCTTTCCCCAAACTGTTTGAATGCACCTTGTATAAAATTAAATCTGTATAAAAGATATGTTTCATACAATTATACATTTGAAGAAAAGTGCACAAGTAAACATGAAACATTAATTTAGCCTAAAAACAACAGGGTATAAAATAATGTGAGAGATTATTTTAATATTAATGAAAAATTACAAAAAATACTTTTTGTTTCCTTGTTTTGGGGTAACATTATAATTAATCAATATATTTTAGGGCAACAAAATTTTTTAAGAATTCATTTATGAAAATTTTGGATTTTGAAAAAGATTTCTAAATTATGTTTTTCATGATTATTATTTGAATAGACTTTTGATAAAATCAAATAGTATAACAATTTTGTTTCTGTAAAAAATGTTAAAAAATAGAGCTAAGATTTTTTTTTGCAGAAAATCCTTACTCTTACCAATTGCTATAATTATCTTTTCTTAGATCTATAACTAGTAATAATCATCTAATATTTTTTGTCAATATATGTGAATTACGGGTGCTTACATATTATCCTATTAACCATTTTTGCTAACATCGCATCAGAATAATTTTGGTATCTTTCAAATTTATTTTTATGTAGTAATTGATTATAAAAAATTGACAAAATAAAAATATAACTTATCACAAAAAAACGAGATGTAGAAAAGGATATAATATTTAAATTTGAACCACTTTAAAATTTATTTACAGATTTGGCAAAAATGGTCGATGAAATTATACGTAAGAATCGATTTATGTCATTACACACTGTTTCAAAGGACTTCGGAACTTTAACTTTCAGGCCGATAAAAACAGTGTTATGTTATATATAAAACAATACTTAATCATTTAAATAATGAATCATTTAAAACTTACGATTAATATAAAAAAATTTAATATTATTTTTAAATAATAATTACACTACATATTTTCAAAATTTAGAATTGTCCAACAATTATCCAAAAACTAAAAGTTCCAATATTAAGAGAAATACTGTAATAAATAGTATTTTAAGCTAAAATAGACAACATGTGATTTGTTTTATTTTGTAAAGTTTGTCAATGTTAACTAACACCATATGGCCAAAATGTAAATAGTTGCCTCACATTTCTTCAACATCATTGGAACAGATTAATATCTTTACCCACCTGTGTAGGGGGATGAGGTATTCTTCCTCACACAGGGAAAAGAAAAACCATGAAATCAATTGTTTTTTTCCCCTGGGTACTAAACTTGAGGTGCAAGTTTAAATCAAAGCAATAAAAAGAGACTTTGTGCATCACATGTTGTCATTTGAAAAACGTTATATAAATTTACCTTTTTCAGCTTTTCTTCTTTTTCTTTTATTACAAATTTTAACAGCACACACAGATAGGACAATGGCAGCTATAAAAAACAGGATACCACCCACAACACCAGCCGTGATCGCTTTGCTGCGATTTCTGTCTTGTAAATCACCTAAATAAACAAATCATTAATATTTTGCACAAAGAACAACACATCTTCAGAAAATGACAAATCTTCCTACTCAATAAAATTTTTATACTTCTAATAATGGAACTTACTTTTAAAAATATTGAAGGATAAAAATTAAACTACATTTCTAAAAATGTTCCTACCATGTATTTCCAAAAGAACTTCTGGACTAGGAGCGGATGCAACACCATCACCTGAATACGCTAAAACTCTAAAAGCATATTTTCCACCCTGAAGTAATTTGGCTAAAAAAATAATAATACACATATTATAAAGAAAAATTTATTCAATCAATAATTATGTTCACAAATAAAAAAACTACAAAGTATACAGTAAGCATAATAATATTACTCTTGGATAAAAGGTATTGCAAAATAAAACGTTTTGCTATTAACTATGGAAATAAAACCTATAAAAATATTGACATTGAAGTCTACAATCAGGGGTCTGTCCAGACATTTTGTGAAAGGTCCTGTTTTTTGTAAAATTATGAAAAAAATTACTCATAATTTGTGAATATAAAATAAACGTTAAGTCGCATTTTTTCAACTAGGGTCCTGCTTTTGTAAATTTGTGCAAATAGGGTCCTGTCATTGCAAAAAAACTTTTTCAAGGAGTTTTTAAGTTGCAAATATATACAAGATTATGCTCAACACTGTAAAGTTATAATTAAAAAAAATTAAATTTTCAAAAATAAACACTGCTACTACTAAATTAGAGATGCAACATACAAATATTTGGTATTTAGCCTATACTGCTGAACACAGAATATTCATTTCGGACGAATTAAGGAAGAAGCGTCTGCCAAAGACATAACTTAGTTTGTTTACATCTGTCTTTCTACCCCCCCCCCCCTGGAAAGGGTTTATTCGATTAACAAAACAATCATGAAGATAAACAAATTTGTGAAGGGTCCGATTAAAAGATAAATTATTTTGTGAAGGGTCCGTTTTTAAGTTAAAATATTTTGTGAAGGGTCCGTTTTTATGAAAAGATATTTTATGAAGGGTTCTTCAAATTTCTTCTAAACAGACCCCTGACAGTATATAAATTAATGAACAATTCATTGGTTTTTATATTTTAAACTTTAATAACTTCATTGGTTGTGAATAATAAAAGGTACATTGAAGTCTACAAAATAGAAAATAACCTACAATTCATTAGTTTCTATATTTCAAACTCTAATGTACATTTCAATACATTTTATTTTCCAAAATTCAGTAACAGCTTAATATTTTAAAGTTGTCTCACAGCTGGGATATTTTTAAAACATAATGTCCATTAATAGTTTCATAAAAATGTGTTTTCCTCTAAATGTTGCATCATTATAATAAATGTATGTCATAATAATAAAAAAAAATTTCCCCATTAATATCTGCTTTTGAATTAAATTAAAACAAAACCTTTGATGTCAAATATTATTTGAAAAAATGTTGCATGCTTCTAATTATTCTCACATATACCATGCATTATACGCAAAGTCACAAGTTCAAAATTGTCAAATACAAAAATAAAACAAAATAGGTCAAATAGTTCCAGAAAAATCAAATTTCAAATGCATGACTTCTTAAAATTCACTTTCTCATGAAATATTTGACTGATTTTGCTCCAATTTTTGTATTTTGGTATATAAAATTTCATTCTTTAAAATAATGTAAAAATTTATACACCTTAAAACTCAAAATTGTTAGACTATTACTAAATAAAATATTAAAAAATAATAAATAATCCTTAAAACTTTTTTTTGCATGAAATTATTTTTGGATTAATGAATTTCATAATTGTGTGCAAAGATTCTTAAGATATGGTGAATATGCAAAAAGTAAAATTAACATTAAGGGGATCAAACTTTTGACCGTTCTTCTAAACAAACTATTAGGACCATATTTCTCAGATTGCCACTGCTCCCTATAATTTGAGGGTCAGAAATCGAAAAGAAAAAAAGTATGATTTTTAAGAGAAAGTACGTTTTTGTGTCTGATTTTGTAACTTAAAAAAATATGCATTCAAAAATACAAAATTAAGCATTAACTGAATTTAATATGACATTCTGGAGAAATTGACAAAAAATAGAATTCAAAATTAAAAATATTATTAGTTATTATTCATAACGAAATGCACACTAAAAAGAACAAAAAAATAATAATATTAGAAAATATTAATAGAAATTTGATTAATTAAATAGAAAACAAGTAATTAACAAATAAGAATTCAGACAGGTGCATATTTTTTATACAATTTAAAGAAAATAAGAAGAAATTTAATATTTCTCAAATAACAGGCCATAAATGGCTTGATTAAACATGTTTATAGCATCTACTATTTCCAAGCAAGTTAGGGGGCAAAGTTATTCAGCTTTTTGTATTCCCAAACTTTTATTTCATCTAAAGAACTGATTCTTTTACAGCTGTGTGAACTGGATATGCGGATATGTAAGATTCAAAACACACATTACTTTTTATTACAGAAATAAGTTCTAGTCAATTAAATACTCAGATACATACACAAGTAAAATATAAGAAAATATATATACAGTTGAACCTGTTTATCTTGAACCTCTTTATCTCGAAGTTTCTGAAATTCCCTACATTTACTGTCTAAAATCAATGTATTTTCCATGTTTATGTCGAATTTTTTTTCTTCAAAGCCTCTGTTTCTCGAATTTTTAATAATACAACACAAATGTCAAAACTTTCTTTATCAGTAGAACTGGTAGACAGAGATGAATTTCGTGAATCCACAGGAAGTAGGGATGAACAGGTAGGGGGTGTTTCTAGGAATTTTAATCACTATCCCTGCACTTCCTTAACTGAAAAGGAATACAATGATTCTGGCAGTAAGTGAGGGGCTAATCTGTAGTGACTATCAGGGGTTAGCTTTTCAACATAGATAAGAAAGCTATAGAAAAGAGTTGGTATGCAAACTTGTAGATGCCCTCGATGAAACAAGTTAGACGATATCAGAATTACTGTTTTGCCTAGAGAAATGTGTCTCTAAAAACTGTCCAAAAGGGTTTTAAAAAGTTGGTTTTAGGAATAGCTGTGAATATGATGAATAAGAGGATGAAGGAAGAAGAAAATCTTAATGCTGAAAATGCAGTGCCAGATTTGCCAGAATGGAATGCAATAAAGTCTGGATTTAATGTTGACATTAATTTTGATTATTTTTACAAGTGGACAACTGCCTGGCAACAAGCGGAACACTGACAGATAATGCCAAAGGAATATCAGATGAAGAGGAAGAAGATGAAGATCATATTGATGGATCAAAAGTGAATGCAAAAGAAGTAGAAAAAGCTGTAGAATTCTTATAAACTACTCTTGAATTCCAGGAAAATGTTGGCTTTGAGGAATTTGCGATCTTTCTAACCTCAAAAGAATAATCGAAACAAATAAGGTTATACGTCAAAAATCTTTTAAATTTTTTTTTCTATGTTTAATGTACGTTAAAAAACTGTTATATAAATAGATGTATGTGGTATAATTAATTTAAAGAAATGTCTATATTTTTCTACTAAAAACAATTAAAGCACTTTTAATAGAATTTCTTAATTAAATGTAATTTTTTAAAGTACCTGTATAACTCGAAACCTCTTTATCTTGAATTTTTCGCCTTTCCCGTGAGATTCGAGATAAACAGGTTCGACTGTATTACAAATTAAATATTTTTTATATAAAAATAAGAAATATATTGAGTACGTAAATCAGTTTTAGTGAATTATGGCATGTTTATTGATTATAAAAATTTAATTTATTCTACATTACTTTATTTAATATGCTTTTAATTTTGTTTAATCAAAGAAAATTTTATATGAAGCTACAACTTTTGACCATCTTAAAGGGATACATATACTATCTGAGTATTTGGATAAAATTTAATTCCACACTTAGATCAAAAATGTTGCATTGAAAAAATATAAACACATGATAATCTTGAAAAGTAATGTTTTATATAATGCAAAACAACTTATTAATTGCATTAAAAGGATTAATTTGACGTCTCAGCAGCCAAAGAGTCATTTATTAATTGCCAGTATGAACAGCATTAAAAGTTTTATAGCTGTTCCTCCCCCATAAGTTGAAACATGTTCAAAACAAATATGATTCAAAGATTTATTTTAAACGTAAGATGTAATTAATTTATTTATTTTACAGTTTAAAAAATAGTAAATTAAGTTTAATTCAAAAAAAAAAAAAAAAAAATGAAAACTTGCAATAAATCAATGTTCTTTTAAAAAAACTACAAAATGCAAAATGATTATTAAATTTAATGCAAAATGATATTTTTTATTGCATTAATAATAATTAAGTTATTATCAAATGACTAAAAAAATGAATCCTTTGTAATCCCCTGATATTTAGAAGAAAAAAAAAAAAATGAAGCTCTTTCTTTCTCAAATAAATGAAACTCTATATGTCATAAAAGTCTTGATATTCTTGTGTGCTCATTTCTATATCATTTTGATATTGCAAAACAAATGGTCAGCTAACATTTAATGAATTAGATACCTATTTTTTTTATTACACTTATTATATAAGATACTTTTAAAATGGGTTTTCATCAATTAAAGTTTATAACTTTATATTAGGGAGTTAATCACTTTATTTCAAGCTTAAAACTTACTAATCAGTAGTTATTTTGTTAATAGTTATCGACACTATTTACTATATTTTTAAAAAAAAGTTTGCAATAAATCATAATAAATTCACAAATGCTGAGTTTTGGTTCGTTTCAATCAAAAGAAAAAAGATTTTTTTAAAAACACAAATTAAATAAATTATAAAGTTCATGAAAGCATATGTCTAATTGGCAGACATAACAGTAAAGCCAATTTAAAAATACCTCGAAACTAATTTATATTCTCAAAATATTTCAGAGGAATTTAAAAGCAGGAAAAAGAAATCACCATCATAGTGAGTTTCTTTTATATTGTTCCATTTTAGCCACTGTGCATCATTTTTGTACTCAACGACATAATATGATATTGAAACTCCATCTGCTGGGGGTTGCCACTTAATACTAACACCCAGGACTGTTTTCGTAACAGTAACATTCCTCACAGTTCCTGGGCTTGGTCCAGCTGGTGTGGATGGCTCAGGGGAAGGAGTTGACCCTAGATGTACAGGAATTAAAAATCATTAATGAAATTAAAATGTGCTAATTAAACAAACACAGTCACACTAAAGTTTATTCTCAATTGATAAGAACAAAAATTATAACCACATAATTAAGAATTTTACTAAGTTAGCTCAGTTGGAAAGAGAAAATAAAAAGAATTAATTTAATAAACAAACGTATAAATTTTTTCAATATCAAATATTATGAAGAAAACACACATAAATAATTAATACATGAAACACTAGATACAAGTTCAATAAATTTTCTTTAAGAAAAATTATGTAAAATTTGTTTTTGCTTTATAAATACAATAGAACCTTGATTGACAACGAATGCGGGTCAACATAAAATATCAAATATTCACATGAAAATGTCGGAAATTTAATAAATCAATGCACATAAAAGTATTAAATTTATTAAAAGTATAAAGAATAAATAAATTTACATTAAGTACAAAAAATTTAATCGAAAAAATTAGGTAAGTTAATTAAAAATTGTAAAAATATTTATGATGCGATGGAAAGATGAATATTTTTAGAAATTTCAGTGTGAATACACTCTTTTATTTTCATCGCAAATAAGAAATTTTCAACCTGTGTAACAAATTGCCATTCTTTTTCTGTAAATCAGTGTGAATACCAAAAGTTACAGGCCATTAACAAAGGTGGCACTGGTTATGATTCTGTTTCACTGTCTCCATGTTTTTTTTTCAGTTTCTGCAACCATATTTTCAATCAACATCACACTTTCACCATTTTCATCAAATGATGTATAAACTTCAAAAGTGATGTCTTACTCAAATCTCCATACTGTTTTTCATCGTAAAACAAAATAACTTACATTTTCCCCCTTCAAATGCCGGTAAAATTTCTGAACGATGAACATGGAAATGTTTTAGTTTCAAAAATAATCTAAGATAGTATTGTTAACATCATAAGAATAGCATTTGTAACAAAATCCTTAAAGCAAGACGATACACATGGGAAAACAAAAGATGTGGGAACTATAGAGCGACGTTCAGCTGTATTGTCTTTTTAGTTTAATATTTCAAATATTTTAGAAAACGAGCAAAGGTAATTTAAATGAAGATATTTATTCTAATATTTCATAAATTAACTTGTAAAGTGTTAAAAAAATAACTTAAACAACAGCGTTTGTAACAACTGAAAATATCTTTTACCCTATTTTTACCAATAAAAAAAATAAAAAATTTTGCTTTTTGTTATGAGAAAGACGAAGAATTTGCAATACTAACTTGTCCAAATGAGAAATGTTCAGTTGGTTAAGATACATTTTAAACTCATAACATATTCAGGTGTCCCTCCAACAAAAGTGGCTACGCATACGTCAAAACCTACTTAACCTAAGTAACCCAAGTAATAAACCCAAGTAATCCTAAACTCTACAGCATATTTTATAAAAATTCGGTTTGACTTTTTCTAACTGCTCAAAGTTAAATTTGTGTGACTCTGCCCAGAATAACCACCTTAAACATTTAATTGTCTTATTGTTTAGAATCAACATTTTATACTTATAGCTGCAGTATAATTTAACTAAATCTTAAAATTTTAAACTCATTTTTATAAATTTAACCAGAGTTAACTAAATGCAGAAACTTGTAAAAGTCTAAGTTACTAGACTATCAGCATTTTTTTAATTTCTTACACTCAAAATTTCACCCCAAGAAAAAAAAATAATAATAGAAAAGCAAAATACATGAAAGGAACTAGTAATTTAAGATTTTAGAGTAATTTGACCAGAAAGGATCTGTGCTTACACACTTAGCTTACATATCTTTTCTTTTATTTCAGATATTCAATTTAAGAAGATGGAAAAATAAACAGATATTAGATGGTGACTTTTACACCAACTGATACATGTTGATATCTGGTGACACTTTACATATGGATAATCTTACAATAATATAATATAAACAAAATTATATTATTGTATTATACATATTTTGATTTATGTTTTGTTTAAAATTGAATTCTTATTATTTTTATCAATAATTAGTAGCAAAAATTAAATTTTGATGATTATCAACTAGACAATTTCTCTTTTTTATAATAGAATAGAATTAAAAATCAAAATATTTTAATTTATTTATAACGATTAGAAGTTATTTTTATTTTAAACAAAGCAGCCTGGAGAAATAAATAACTAATGTATTTTGTATATAAATAAAAAAAATTGTGCAAGTATTATATTTAAAAAAAAAAACGTAATTTGTTTTAAAATCAGCACTAAAATAATGTTTATGCTTCACAAAAAAGAATATTATACAGAGTAAAAATGGCTAAAATATTTATAATATGACACATAAATTCTAAAACATTTTGCTATAAAAAAAACGAAAATGAAGAATGAAAATCAAAGAAAATTTACTAATAATAAATAAAACTATAAAATTTCTGTTTCAAAAATATAATTAGAATTTCAATTGCAAAATTAATTGTAATTAAAACGTAAACAATTTAAATAATTTATACTTTTAAAATTTCACGAATCTTTTAGAAATTTCATTTTTTCTCGAAGAAATCAGAACATTTACAGTCCTGATAACACATTGAGTTACTTCTACTTTTATTTGAACTTATCTTTAACATTATGAGTTTCACGGCTTAAGAACATCTAAGAAATACTTTTTTACTATCTAATAGTATTATCTAAGAGTTTCTGAAGTGAGGAACATTCCTATCCTAAAGCACACCATGACAAACATAGTTGAAATGGGTTAAATTTAAAAAGCAATGTATTATTTAGACATAAATAAACATAGACACATAGATAAAGCACTACTGTCTGGCAATCACAAGATGAGCTCTCAGTGAAGTTGAAAAGCAGATACAGTGAAACCTCCTAGATTACCTCTATTTACAATCACTTTTGGGAGGCAGAGAATTTTTTCTATAGACTTTGTGTTGAAGAAAACTTTTAGGAGAAACCATTAAAATCTCTCACAGCGACCGAGCAAGCATCTGCACCAAATGCAGAAAAGGTCAAATAAGGAAACACAAAAAAATATCAAAACAAAAAATTTAACAAAACAAATAAGTAAATTAAAATGCATTCAGAATTTTTGCAAACAAAAACTGCAACATGAGGTTGTATCATCAAAAAGAGCTCTCTTAATAAGAGCCTTATTAAGAGAGCTCTTTTTGATGATACAACCTCATGTTGCAGTCAGAGTGCCCTAAAGACGATGCTATCAATGTAGAGTTGAAAGTTAAATTAGAAAAAAAGTTATTTTAGAAAAAAGCAAGCATCTCAAACAAACCTCTTCTAATCTTTTAAAGCTAACTAATTTTTATGATATAAAATTAAATGCAAACCTAAACAAAAAACATAATTTTTTATTTATTTACAATAGCTTTATCACTCATAATTGGTAAATTTGTTTTTACATAGTTATATCAGTTGGGATAATTTTTATAGGTGTTAAATTTTATTCATCGATTCCTCTTTTTATGACACTAACAGAAGTGGCATTTCTGCAGCAAGAAAATAACTCTGACTAAAATTAAAATTGTTTGCAAAAAACCTTGTATTTTCGATAACAATTTTGAAGTCAATGGAGATAACCTCTAAAAATGACCAACCTGAATCAAAGACCATTTTACTCAGGAGTGGTCGCTCCCGAGAGGTTTCACTGTACCATTTAACAAAATAATTGTGGTGGTGGGTATTAGCTAAAACTAACCCCCAAGCAGAAAATAGTTTTTAATTTAACGTAACCATCACAACAAAGTGATTAAAATGAAAAGATTAGTTATCACCAACCTGGAATCAGGAGCTTTTCTCCTGATTCCTAGACATTACATATGTCATAGATAAAGCATAGACTATAGAAGTTGAGAAAAGAATAAGATATAGAGTATAAGAAGTTACCAGGAACAGAATTCCCAGGAGATATATCCCCTCCTAAGACAGTTGAAGAAGATCCACCACTAGGGAGTTCAGTAGCAATAGTACTGGAAACATAGTCAATAGCTGAAAGTTTAGTAGAAAGAAGAGAGTTTAAGGAAGAGAACATTAGTAGTTAGAGAATGTTAGTTGAAGAAAAAACTAAGACAAAAGATGTATAAGAGAAAATATTTTTATAACATTATTTCTAGCATTAATAGAAAGTATGCAAGATAAAATTTGAGGCATAGTTTTAATGGAATCTGACTATTCAAAGAAAAATTTTTTTATGTGGCTCTAAAAATTAAATTAGAATAAGGTATAAGACAGAAAACAACATATAAGACGCGGAACAACATGTTTTTGTATCATTAAATTACTTGTGCACTTATCCGCTGTTGTTCCATTTTTTAAAATAATATCTCACTTGCTTATTTAAATTTAAGCTAGCTAAGGCTTACACAAAGATATAAAAAAGAAAATATTCTTTGGTCTTTCTAGAAGCATTAGAAAGAATGCAAATTATAACTGACATATTTTAAATAGTGCTAACTATCCAAACAACAAGAGCAATTGTATGTTGCTGTTAAAAAATTAACTAATTTCCTTCTAAGCACTCACTTTTGAGTTTAACAATACTAAAACTAAAAACATATGTAAGTAAAGAATAAAGGTTTGCTATATTATTGATAAAACTATATATTGATTATAATTATGCTGCACATTTAAAGTAAAATCATATGGAAATGCAGAATAAAATGAAAGAAATTAATAAACTATTTAAGAAAGAAATTAATAAACTATTTAAGAAAAAAAACTTAAGTTTAAAATGATATAAATATATTAAAGAGTTTTAAGTAATAAAAAATACTAAATTAACTAACTATCCCCTTTAAAAAAGTTTTAATTTTATAACTTATAATATACATATTCTACAGCTACAATTTAATAGCTTTAAACAGCCCACTAAAATAAATAAAAAAGCAATCTGTAACTATTTGGCAAAGTACACTTTAAAATTATCTCTTGTGTTTATCACTGGTAAGCTTGGTTGCAGTTACTTAATTTTTAATAAGAATTCTTATAAACAATTCAAACAAAGAGTAAGAAGACATACATTTTGTCTTTGCCCTGATGATTGGGCTAAACATTCCATCACCCAGTTTGTTTCTTGATAGCACTTGGAAGTCGTATTCGGTGTCAGCTTGTAAATTATAAACTGTAAAAGTGGTCGCTCCATCAGGATAGACCCTTATGGTCCGCCAGTCACTGTCACCTTGATCTGCCAGCCTATACCTGTAAACACATCAAATGCCACAATATATATTATTTGGACGTTAATGTTTTAATATTCAAACACAAAAAGGAATTTTTTTTAAAAAAAAATAATAATAATAGCAAGCAAAAATGTAGTGGTAGAAGCAGAACTTTATTTACATCACATTAGAACTACATAATTGATAATTGGGGATGATCTAGGAAACATCCTTGAGGACAATTCAAAGACATGCTGTCATAATTTTGATCCTCTGCAGAAAAGATGGCTCCTTCACATTGGTAGCCCAATGGGCTGCGGACGAAGTCCGGAATTTAAGGTAAAATGGTTTAACAAGAACCGATATCACACACTCTCAATCCTTATACTGATCAAAATGGTTGCTCACACACTCACTGACCTTAACCAGTGATGGTTGATTTTACTGTTCAACGGGGAATCATGTTTTTTAAGATCAGTCCACTGTTGGACTTTTAAATAAAAATAATAATATTGAAACAATAAAGAAAGTAATTCAAAAGCGATATAAATGTATACTTTTTTCATGTAAACATAATCTGTTCTGAATATGCAAACATGCTTTTGTAACAAATATTTGCACGTCGAAAATGTGGCTGATGAAGATAGACCAAGAAGCAATTTGCAAGGAGATTAAAATATAAAAAAAATAAATAAGAAAAATTAAAAAACTTAAACTAAAGGAATTATAGCAAAAGCACCCAGTAACTCAATTACAAACAACATAAGTTTTTTAGTTATTAACCATCTGAACATTTGTAATGCCCAAAGATAACCTTTCAGGACAATAAGATGTTTTTTTCTTTACGTTCAGACAGATGTTTTTTTTCTGGACAATCTCCTGAACAATTCAATAAAAAAGCTGTGTGATTGAAAGTTAAAGCAGAGAAAAAAATTTATATAGATATCTGTCTGAACCACTTGGTCAATGAAATGTATAATTTTTGAACAAATAAATTTTTTTTTAAGAAACCAAAAATCTTTTATCATCTATCCAGATGTTTTAATTTACCAAGTAAGGACTGATCCTACTTAAGTTAGATAAATGGTATTTCACAATAAATATGAACAAAGTAATATTTATATTCACAATTGTGGTGCGTGATACAATATATTATAAGACAAAATTGTGAAGCTTTAACCACCATGACCATCTAATACACAATAGAATGCTTTGATTTTTCTTACATTCACAATATATTTTAAATTTACCATAAAAAGGGGGAATGTTTTAAATATTTGGCTAGAATTACATTTAAAAAAATAAAACCAGTTTTAAAAATTTGTGAAAGAAAATTAAGAGCTAAAATAAAAAAATAACTTTGAAAAATAATACTAAAATAAAAATTACTTTGGAAGTTAAAATACTTAAATTCCACAAGAAAAAAAAATTTAAATTATAAGCTTAAAGCTTTGGATTTATAACTTATATTCAAAAAAAAAAAAAAAAATAATGGAGAATAAAATATAAATTAGAGAGTTCCTACTTAACACTTAAAAATTTTAATTAAAAATGTTAAAGTTTATAGTACATGATAAAGTTTAAACTTAACAATTATAAATTAAACTTAAAAATGTTTATTTTTACTAAAAATAAAATTATTAGTATAAATTGACATGGCTTGAACAGAGAATTTTGCAATATAGTAATAAATAGCAAAATAATAAAAGAAAATTGGTATAAGCAGATGAAGTTTCAAAACAACACATTATTTATTTATGCTATATTCATTAAATGTTTTTGAATTTAATATAACCTAAAAGTAGAACTTAAAGTTAGTTGCATATTAAAACTTTTGGTTAGAAATATAAGAATCTTTAAACTTCTTAAAAACACTAAAAAATATTACAATTATGTCCTTTAAAATTCATCAGTAGTAGAAAATTTTCAGTTTCTATAAAAAAATTAAAGATAAATTGAAATGTATTTCCAGCAAAATGATAATATAAATATTGATATTTAATTTAATATTTATATTTAATTAAATATATAATTAAAATATAACTAGTTATCATACAACATGAATATTTAATTTAAATATATTAGTTACCATATAACATAGGTTTGCTCATGTCCACCATCATATGCAGGTAACCAAGTCAAAGTAGCAGCTACAGTACTGGTATTTACAGTTACATTAGTAGGAGCATGAGGAGTAGTTCCTAAAATGTAGTTAATGAAGAATATAATAATAAAGTAATAATGATACGTTTTAATCTGAAATTTAAAAAGTTTATTTGTAATGCAAAACTAATAAGTGTTAAAAATTAATAACTTGTATCAAAATTAAAATTAATATACTTTTCTTCAGAGACACATATTTTTATTGAATTTTTTAGCATCTGAAATAAAACTTAATAAGTAGTGATGATAAGGGAATATTAAACTAGTGGGTTCCATTCAGCTTGCTGAAGCGTCCCAATCCCTGAAGATGGCCATGCAATCTGACATGGGTTGCTTTACAAATCATGCTTGTTTTTCACGCTACTAAGTTAAACCCCTTTAAAATGTGTTCTAGCGTAAAATCTTACAAATTTAAAACAATTATTAAAATCTATAAAACTCAATTCAGCTTTAAAAAATAAAAAAATTTAATCAATAGTAAGATTGTGAAATAAAAGATTTTAAACTGAAAAAAAAATGACATGCAAAAGATAAAAACAATTACTATCAAAAATTCACAGTCTTCTTAAAAACACAATTATAAATTTCAGAATTTTGAACCATCACTATAAAGCTATCAAATAACCTAACTATTAGGAAATTATAACAATAGATAAAGTTATTATTGAAGATGCATAAGTAAAATTAAAACACAATACAAAACACCTTGTTGGTTGATATTAACAATTAGCTTTAAATCTTTCAGTTCTTTCTGACTTATAACTCAGCGTGCTTCAGTTTTTTTTTTTTTTGTCCACACGAGAAAAGAATTTTCATTCAGAAATTTGTAAAGATGTGCATTTATGCTTTCATGAGCTCACATGCTTGACATTTCAATTCTTTGATGCCAATGCGAAAAAGAAATTAGGATTTTCTTTGTCGTCATGTAAGAGAAATATATATAGATTGGTTTTGGTAGGATATATTTTAAGTTTCCATGCATGATAGTAAAATACTTGAAATAGTTCTGAAAATAACAATGTCTCTGACTGTAATAGCACATGAAAAAGATTAAAATGTGAGACGCACTTGAACATACACTTACCAGGCACTTGCCCGTCAACTAGAGAGCTTATAACATTTCAGTGCATGCAAGAAAATCAGTTTACAAAATGCTGATCTACTATGTTAATCAGCTATGCATAAAATAAGAATGTTATGAATATAAATAATTCATAAATAAATGTCTGAAAAAATATTTTCAAATGAATTGAACTTACGCTCAACTAGTAGGAGAGTACTTGTCACAAGGGTGGCAATTTCATTCTCTAGGACACACTCGTATCTGCCATGATCTTCTTTCTTTAGGCCTCTTATAGTTAAATTGCCACCCCGTATCAAAGCTCTTTCTCTCGGAAGTTTAGAGCCATCCACCTGTACACACAAGATATTTGTGAATTTATGACTTTTAACATAAGATCATTAGAGATATAAAAAAGTTTTCTTTTCAATTGGCTATCAGGATATAGTTTCAAAATTACCAGTTTCATAAATACCTAATAAAAATTTATTAAAAAAGATTTACACTTAAAGCACTGTACTTAACTTTAATGTAATTTAACATTGTGAAGAAATTGTTCAAGTTACTTAATTTAGCAAATTTTCAATCCTGTTAACATAGACAAATAAATTGATAAAACTTATTTAAAAAATTTACATTCACAAACAATATTTCAAACAGAATTCTGTAGTAACTTGTTCAGATAGAAAACTGTATTGTAAATTGTATTCTTCTAGTAAGTTTTCTTTCTTACTTTCCTTCTGTATTTGTCTTTCTTTTTATTCTACTGTTTATGCTTCTGTAATTTAAATTGTATTTGATATTGTATTCTACGTTTTCTTGTATTTTATGCATTCTTTTCCTGAACTTGAGAGCAAAACTTATGGGGTACAGAGAAAGCAATTTTTTTTATCTTTTGTCTTGGATCTCTTGATAGAAAAAGTTTTGCATTTATGACATTCGAAGCTGGTACCCCCTGATGACGTCAGCTTTGATTGTTAATTTTTTTCAATTTATTTTCTTCAAACTTTTCTTCATTGTCTCATTTGTTCAAAATATACTTATACCGACAAGTCTTGCTAATCAAATAATTAAGTAACTACACAGGCCTAAATACCAAAGGCAAGTGCTTTGGGTACGACGAATTCTTTCAGTATTGCAATTTTTAACTGGTGAGTATTTTTAAAAAAAAAAAAAAAAAAAAAAAACTGAATATATTTGATCAATTAAAAACAAATAAAATTATAGGCTTTATATGTTTTTTAATTAAGAAAGGGTAAAAAAATATTTTAACCCCCCCCCCCAAAAAAAAAAAAAAAAAAACGGTGAATTTGTGTAAATAAATTTAAAAGGTTTAAACATTTAACTTTGCTTAAGGTCTGTTTTCTTATATAAAAAAATATTGTTAACAAATTTACTTGTTTATGACCCCAACAGTTTTACACAAATACAAGGGATGAATTGTTAAAAAATAATATCTGTTAGCAATTATCAAAAAAACTAGTACAGTTAAAAACTTAATAAACAAAGTCAACCATTTTTAAACAATTTGTAACTATTTGATACATCTCTTAAATACAGAAATAAAATGGAGAAGACTAAAAACACTTTAAAAAAAGATTACAGAGGTAAAAAAAAAGATTAGAGAGGGCAGATAACCTGTATTTTTCCAAAGAGCATAAACCTCACAGAAAAAACAAGGTTGAGAATGGTGCAGATAATTCAGAAAATGCACTCACTAACATTAATTTGATCAGATAAGTTTGATAGTTTAATACATAATAGTTAATGAAGAATAAATAAAATGTATTAAAAGATTTATAAAATGTATACTTGTATATTATTTTGTGGAATATAAATTTAAAATTAACCATGAACAGCTACAAATACATTTATTTTTAATATTGATCATAAGAAAAAGATTATTATAAGGTTTAAAATCATTGTTGTTTAGACAATAATTGTAATGAATTAAATTGTAACAATTATTGAGGTTCAAACTTTATTAATTGATAAAAAAAATTAAATATAAGTAGTCAAATTATACGTTATGTTTGAAATAAAAAATTTTAATAGTACACTTACTCTTCGCCAAGTGATAGCTGGTTTAGGTTGACCGATGCCTTCACATGGTAATTTAATTTCACTGTCAACTGGTTTCTGGTATATTTCTTTAGGTTTCAGAGTATACATAGGCGGTTCTAAAATATATGTTTTAGATGACTAACAGAAATACAAATGACTTATAGATAATTAAAAGTATATTGTAAGAAAATTTACAACAATACTGTAAATATAATTAGCACTAGAAGAATTAAGAAGTAAAATGATGTTATGTCATTTTAAAGAGAGAAAAAGATAACACATATAAAAATGAAAGTTTGTTGCAATAGAAGGAATTTCTTAATTCTTAACCTTCTAGTGCTTTCACAAATATTAATACTTAAGTATGTTTTTTTTAAAAATTATAATACACTTTTTGTATTTTTCTGTTTTATAGACTTTCTCATCTTTATCTTCTTTGTACACCTTCTTATCCTTTGTTTTCCCCTCAATACACTTTTCTCCTCAAATTTAAACAATGCATTTTGAACTGGAATGCTGGCAAAAAATTATTACAAACTAAGCATAATAAAAAAACAAAAAATTGTGAAAGAGCAAAAGGTTTGTAAATACAACACACAATGTTGTTAATGTCCCAACTTATTCATTCTCAATCCAGTTGGTTTGCACACAATACTAAAAACAAAGCACAGTAGTGAAATTAAAATCTAGAAATTATGAGAGCTCATTTGTGAATCATTAAAAGCATTGTGGGTTACACAAAATAAAATATGCTTGTGCAATATGAATTTGAAATCATTTGAATTTACATTGTTAGGATGCCTAATATTTAAAAAAAAAAATTCAAACTCATTAAATTCGTTTTTAGGGATGATTCAAAAAATAAATATTTACCTAACCAATATATTTACCTAACAATATAGAAAGAAAATTTAAAAAATAAGTTCGTTAAAATTATTTGTATGCTTAAAACAAAGTGCTAAATAAATAAAAAAAAAAAAAAAAAAAAGGCTTTTAAAACAACACTATTTTTTATCATTATTATTTCACATAAATAATTAAGTTAAATTGAATAATTACCGAATTCTGAACGAAAAAACAAAGTAAGGTTTAATTTCTTAAAATATAAAAACAAAAGAATTATGATATTCGATAATATATTTAACTGACAATATTGAAAGAAAATTAAAAAACACGATTATACTCTTTAATAAAGCGAAGTTTTAAATGATAAAAAAAAAATAAATAAAAAATAAAAAAAAAATAAAAAAAGAAGTCGCAAACCTTACTATTTTTTTGGAATAAACAAAGTTGATTGACTTACGTCCAAATCCAAAAGAGGAAAAATAAGTTTTGTTATAATTTTATTTATAAAAATAAAACCAACTAAAGAATTATAAATTTAAAATCAGTAATAAAAACCCATTAAATTATTAGTAGTTTTATCCAAAAAGTTTTTAATAAATTAAAATAATGTAAAAAAATAGCCTAACAAATTTAATTACTTTGTAATTTAATTCTTTATGGGCACCTTAAATTAGATTTCCGATTGTAATAAATTCAATAATGTAAAAAATTACTTAAACATATAATATCAAAATTAATTTTCACATTTAAAAATTAAAAAAAAAAGATTTGTTTAAAAAAGAATCACTTAATTAATTAAGAAACACTTCTTTATATATTCTTTTCAATAATAGATTACATTCAGAACAAGGTAACGATGGCAATCACAAAGTCAGTCCCACTGAAAATAATCTACAAGAAACGATATCAAGTCGTGACAAAGAAAAAAAACTAATAAGAGGTGCGAAAACGAACATGCGAGATCACGATATATGTTCTCAAAACTGATTCTGATTCTACCGCTCATCAATTAAGGCCGTTTCAACCTAAGGAAACGAACATCGTCTTCCACAGCGCGAGTTGGCATCGGAACGTAAGAGAAGATCCTTGTATCGCTATATCGTTTAGCGTTCGTCTTCTTTACTGAAAGGCTTAAATCAGATTTCTGATGCATCAGAAATCTGATGCATCGCCGGGAAAGAAAGTCGCTGTATCGGCCTGCCGATATAGGCGTTAAATCGATATGTCGCGATATATCGATTTATAGCCCAGTCCTAATCAAGAGTCGATGAACATTTATTACGATAAAAGCAATATAACCAATGGCTGTTATTTTCTTATGAGATAAAACAACTTTAAAAAAACTAGTACTATTCAAAAAAAATTTGAAAAAGATACAGTAAATCTTTATAATGCAAGCCTTGAAACATGACGTTTTGCATCATTTAGAGCTGTGTTAGATTGATCATTTTATTTATCACTAAACTTACCTACTAAACATGGCAATATACCTCTGGAACCTCTCATTATTAATGCTTTAAAATAATTATTAAATTAAAATGCAATTAAGTATTTATCATTTACAGAAAAAAGATTCAAATGACCAAGAGCATTGGAAATAAAATCTAATAAATTTTGATTAAATAAAGAGAGATAGAGATTGTAAAGTTAATGTGGTTTATGGAAAATTGCAGTTTATAATATTGCATTTCATAGATCTTCTACTGTATACAGTGGCTCTCAAAAGTGTCCACACCCTTATGACATCCAATGAAATAGGGTTCTAGCCATTAAATAAATATTTCAGAACGGATATTTAATAATAAGATATATACTATGCTCTTGGAAAGACTGTGTGAAATATTTTAAAAACAAAGCACAAATTTACTTTTAAGAAACCAATAATCAAAATTTAATTTCACAAAAGTCATTGTACAGTTTAAAAAATCTATCCCTATTTAGTTATTAGTATCCCTATTTATCCCTATTATTATTATGCCTAGTAAAAATTTTAATTTTTCGTTAAATTAACATTTAGTAGAGTATCATTCGACATCTATAATAGCTTTTAAAAGTCTGTAAATAAATTTAAATAGTTTTTTCATATTTGCATTAAAAATCATACTTTTCTTTCACTATTATAAGTTTTAGTTAGTTTTTTATTTTAATATTGCGCTATCATACTCTTAACTTCCAGTTCTTCCTTCTCTTCAAATATGTTTTATTGGGTTTAAATATGGCAAATGAGGTAGTGTGTTGAAAGCTTGTGGTCAATTATCGAGACATCAGATGTGAACGTTAAGAAACGTGCTAATGATAGCTATCTTGACGTAAAATCAAGTAGTTTCAGTCTACAAATTTGGAGCTGATAATTGTAAGCTGTATCTTAAAATATTTAAATAAATAGTCTGATTCATTATGCTATCAATAAATATTAAATTACCTTACCCTAATGCTGACGTGCACCAACACATAACGACACCATCATACTTAATTGTCCCACCTAAGTTCTTGGGATAAAGTTCCTCATTTTTCTCATACAATACATCGGAATCCAATGTGTTAAATTTGCTTTCATCCACCAATAAGATATTATAGAAACATTTTGGATTTATTTATCCTTGATTTTGCGAAATAAAGCCTAAGGTTTCCGTTTTTTGTAAAAACACTTATTGCAAGCAGGCAGAGTGCCCATTTAATCTAGCTGCTCTGAGAATTTGTAAAAAAAGTTTCAGATGAGATTGAAGCAGAATATTTTTTAAAAAATTCCGTAGAAACTTTTACAACACTCTGATGAATTTTTTATAAATTTTTTCACAAATTCTATAATTTTAATCTTTGATCACACTGATCTAAATTCCTTCTTTCAAGCGTCTTATCATATATTGCACTATGAAATAGGGTAAAATAAACTATTTTAGTAATATCCATTACTGATTTACCATTAATGATAATCAACTTTAAAATGTTACATGTTCTTTTATTACAACTATGAACCATTTTTAAATGAAAAAATAAAATATTATGGAGTTAGCCAGCAAATATTACAATCCAATTTTATAACCATAATTTTGATATCAAATTGCAAAATAGAAAGAAAAATTAATAACTAAATAATAGTAATGAATGAAAAATAAGTAAATAAAAAATAAAGCAATAGACGCTGACTTTAATGATGAATTTATCTGAAAACACATAAGTGTACAATGACTTTTGTGAGGTGATTACTATTTCATTATTAATTTCTTAAAAATAAACTTTTACTTTGTTCTTAAAATATTACATGCAGTTTTATTAAGAATAGATTATAGATCTTATTATTAAACACCCATTTTACACGCACAAACGCTTTTGGGAGCCACTGTATAACATTCATGAAAATAAACTAATATTCACACCGTACCTCTTACAAGTACTTCCATAACATTGGATGTTCCGGCAGTGCCATGGATATTGTAAGGTGTACATCTGTACCTGCCTTGATGCTCATGACTAACCCTTTGAAATAAAAGAGACCCATTGTTGAGAGTGACTACACCAGGAGTGGCATTCGGATCAAAAGGCCTTCTGTCCTTTGTCCATGTAATGAACTGGAAAGGTGGACTCGCTTGTACGTAACAACGAACCACTCCTGACAATCCAAGTGGAAGATACTGGATGGTTGGTGAATAAGTAATACGAGCTGGATCTATTTCAACAAAAAATAAGAATCAATCAATGCTAAAATTTAAAATAAAGAAGAATTTAACAAAATATACCAAGTAACTGATAAATTTAGTTTAGTTAGAAAAATGATTCAAATTGTAATAAATCAGATGACTATAAAAAATGGTTCTTACATATATTTTCCCATTTTATAAAAGGTAAATATGATACATACCATTGAAGCAATTTAAAATTATATTTTTGATATAATTTACCTAATGGGACATTTATCACGCCCTTTTTTAATTTTTTTTACCCCTTCCTTTTTCTTTTTCATCACAAAATGTCACACTTTACCATGCCTTCCTACCAGGGTTGGGTTTTTGACGTCAAAAAGTGGTTTTTGACATGACAAGGGTATAATACTGGTTTAAACCGTCAAAAACTGAAGTTTGCCAAGAAAATATATAAACTTCAAAACTACCAACAGTTGCCATGCATTATATTGAAATTTAATTATACTATAGGTAATCAGCAGGTTTTAAAATATTTTTTAGTTAAAATTAAGGTAAAATAACAGATTTAAAATCTCAGAAATTTATATTCAAATGCATGTGCAGAAAAATGTTGCAGAAAAATTGTTTAAATATTTATATTTTGAAAAAAAAATTTTATTTTTATTTTTAATAAAATTAAAAGTTTATTACTATGCATTTTTGACACATAAGGAACATATAACTAATATTTATAATGATCTTACAAGTTATGTTGTATAAATACAAACTTGATACAAGTGTATAAAAAATTTTTTTTAATGTTATACCGAATATCTTTTATTATCCAGTATGTTAATTTGAATTACTGATTTTTCTGAAAAACTAACAACCCATCACAAAAGTCAAACTAAACAGAAGAACATTACAGTCACTGATCCATGAAATATTTAAACAAATTATTATGGAAATTTTTTAATTATCCTAATAAATTGATGGTGAATGTTGCATGTGCCCAACCTGTTTAAAAGATTTTTCTTTAAAAGATGTCTAATGTACAAAACTGCTAATGTTTATCTTTAAAAATGTCTAATTTTTAGTATAATCTATACTATACACTAAATTTGGTTATAAATAAATTTCTTAATAATATCACTGCAGATTTTCAATAACACATGAAAATGAATACATAATATTACAAAAGATGTGAGTTTTCAAAAATACAAGATTTTGGTTACTATTCAAAATATAAGTGTTTCTTCAAAATTTTAAATTTATTTTTTCTAGAAAATATTTAGAAACACTATCCTTTATAAAAAATATATAAATTTTATGTATTAATTAAATTTCAAATATGAATATATAGGTTTATGACATTTTTGACATTTATGACAGTGAGGTTTTTGACGTGACGGTTTAAACCATGGTTTAAACCGTCAAAAACTGTCACATGTCAAAAACCTGCCAAACCTGCTTCCTACCCTTCTTGCCACATGTTACACTAAATTAAATAAACATATAATAGCAGTTTAGAAACTAAGTACTGTGTTTTGAATCATATTTCAAATTTTACAAAAATTTTATGTATTTGAATGGCATTTGTGAGCAAAATAATAATAATGATTTGTTATGTATTAAGTAATACAGTCAACTGATAATAATTGATTTGTTATGCATTAAGTAATACAGTCAACTGATAATAATTAAGTTGTAATACGGCCAGTGGTTTAACAATTATTGTATTCATGGGTTTATTTATTCATTTTCATTGTTAGGCACTTCATTTAAACTCCAATTTTATGGCACATCACTTGAATTGCTTTTAAAAATCTGTTCAGAACTAGCAACTTGAGGATGAAGATAATTTATTTCAGGTGGTTTCTTCATTAAAGTAGTTTCTTTATTGTTTAAAGGACACTTTTGAGATCCAGTCAAAGTTATTTTAAGTCCATCAATAATGTTTAGCTTAATTTCTCTCTTCTCTGCTGAATCAGATTACTTGGCAGCATCTGATTCATCTTTTATACTTTTACTTTATCTAGCATCATTGAATTCTGCATTTTGTGATTCTACCAAAAGTTATTGGCTGATTCATGCCACTTAAAAATCTGTTGACGAAACTTGGCATACTCAGATGTTGAAGCATCACAGATAGGATAGCAAGGAACAACACCCTTTTCATTTTCATAATTTTTTAATATTGAGGAAGATAAATAAACAGGTTCTTGAGGTTCATTTGTTGTTGATATAGCAACAGTACCTGTTAATCGACCCTCTTCAGTTTTATGAAGTTGAATGTCACTTTTCTCAACTTGATGTTCAGTAATTTTTTCACTTATAAAAACAACCGTGGCATTTTTGTCAATGGGCTTCTGAGAGAAATGCTAACACTCTTTTGCTTCTGGTATAGCAAGTTTGGCTTTTGTGCAAGGACTTGGAGGAGCACATCCTTCTTTATGTATCCTCAACTTGAGAAGAATCTTTGTTTTCTGGGGCATCTCCTTTTCTAAATGTTGAAAGAGCTGCCCCTTTTGTCAAGAGATAATAGAATGAAATCATTATGACACCAATTATGAAAGTAGTGAGTACTTTCATAATTGGTTTCTGGAATAAAAGGTTCACGACTTGAAGTTTTAACAGTAAGACAATCTTGAAGAATAGGCACTAGTTGTGGCAGTATAGACCATGGGGTACCTCTATCAGAGACATGGCTACTATCTGCTGACATAGAGTCAATAAGCCTATCAGTTTTTTTAAAAGTTAAATATAAACCACTATTTTCTGCATCAGATGAAGCAGCACTTCCTTTATTTGATTTACTTACAGGAATTTTTGGAAGCAATTGAGACCTTAGACTAGATCCTCCTCCAACACAATTAGGTTTTGAAATATCTTTAATCATAGTTATAGTTTCAGACTTGTATCCCACATTCACTACCATTTCAGGTGAAGCATGGCAGTGTCTCCCAGATAGAAACTAGACATTACTTGGGAATCAGGTTCCTCATCCATAATATTTACATTTGCATATATCACCTAAGGATTTATATACATCCACTTTTACTACCTGTCCCATAGATGTGAAGGAGGTGGATAACTTGCTCTAAAGTTAGAATTTTTCTTTGGCAATGGCAAAGTTTGAGCATAAATGTTTGAACTCCCATCTTTTTCAAGAGGGACTGTGCAATCATAAATACCTTCAATGGATTTCCAAGCATAACGATAGTTTAAACTGTAGTCTTGACTATCACATAAACTAAGACAATTGTTGTAACCATTAGATGAGCAAGTCCAGGAATGCATGTTTCCTTGTACATTATGCAGATCTTCTTGACTAAGACTCCATTTATCACCAATTTAGTTACTGGAAAATAAACTATTCTGTACGTCTTTCAAATCTGGAAGTCTGAACCCTTTATGAGCTTAGTCATGCTTTAATTGAAGCAGTTTTTGAAGTGAGAGAATAAGACAGTTTCCCACTTGTTGGGAATGCTTTCAGCTGAGCTACTTTTAGCAGATCTGAGTTCAGAATCATAGTCATTCAAAGTCTGATCAAGAGACTATTTCAGCTAGTCCTGTTACCATGGACCATGCTCTCCCCCTACCTAGAGATAAGGTTGTCTTTGGATCTCTTTCAGGAGGAGTGGGAGCTTTTTTACAAATAAGCTTACGAGGAAGAGTAGCACGCTGTCGATGTATCATAGAAGTTTTTGTCATCGGACTTCCAACAGTTGGCAATGTCGTCACAGTCATAGCTACCAGATTCCCAGATTGTTGAAACTATGTGTTTATGCGAAGCATGATAAACATCTTGGCCATTAATTTCTAATAAGAAGTCACCCATCTTGAGTCCTGCTAAGTCTGCAACCCCTCTTTTATTTGCATCTTCTAAATATTGGCTAGGCCATACATCATTGCACTCTCTTTCCATTAAAAGACTTAAATCTTTAGCTCCTCCTCTAAGAACAAAGCTAAATCCTTTCTTTCCTTTAAGTAAAATTACAGTTTTAGGCTCATTGAAATGCTTCTAGGAATGGTACTGACATCTTTGGCACACCTTTCTCTTTTTCCCTAAAGGCAAGGAAAAGCAGGAGACTACAAAGTATCAAACATTTGAGGAGCTATTTCTTGAATACATAATGAAGGGAGAAGACCAACCTAACCGCCATTTATTCTATCTAAAATAAGGCCTTCCACTGCCTCACCAGTAACTAGCTGCGGGTGGCCAGGGGTTAAGGAACACACTAATCTACACACACAATTAGTCTCAGGAAGAAAAAAAACTACAATATCATTATAGTGGTCTGGATCAGATTCATAGCTCACACCTCTATTATTAGTGCATACACCTATAGAGTCTTTTTTCTGTGATTACACTACCAGAAGCAGTATCCTCTCTGTCTTCTCCACTAGACCATTTGAAAGTTGATGAATTAGTAGAAGCATTAGATATGCATGAAATAGAAGGCAAAGAACAGTTAGATGGACAGTCGCTTTTAATCTGCTAATTCAAAATTTATGTTTTCACACTTCTTGTTACCCTTTCCCTCCTCTATGCCACAAAACAGGGTTGGAGTTTTTGCCGGCAAAAAGGGTTTTTTGCCAGGACAGTGGCAAAAACCTGGTAAAAACCGGTAAAAACCAAGTTATTTAAATTGCTGATTAAATATTATTACAAAATACTTGAAGCAAATTTAAATCAATCATAAGGAATAATAATTTTGATACATTACATGAAAAAATTATTTTTAAAATATTAATAATAAATATAAGGGTAATAAATTTTAAAGGATTGAAAGTTTTTGACCTCTTTTCATTTTAGAATCCTTAAATAAATGTTTTTTTAACAAATTGTATTTTTTTTTACTTCTTCGTAATAACTTTTGATATGTATTATTTTACATATCACTCTTACACTATATTTAAAGAGAGACATAAGAAAGCTAAGATGGATGTCTTATTAGATAGATTTTGATAATCACCTCATTTTACAATATTACTTCAAAATGCAAACAAAACCACACAATTTAAATTCTTGTAAAATTTCCAGTGAATTTTGGGAATTAATGTCTCATTTACACTCATGTCCTTCTAGTAGTACTGCCATTGAAAGAGTGTTTTTGAATTTTTCATTTGTACATTCTAAAATTCGGAATAAGTTGACTCTAAATAATGTTTCAAAACTAGTGTACTGTTATGCTATGTTGAGACAGCACGCATTGTATTGTGATGATTAATTAAGTATTGAATTTGGGCAAATTTACAAAATTGCATTGATACTTGTATACTTTAATTAACTACACATGTTGATAGATATTTTATGCTTTAAATTGTAGTTATATTAATTTAAAATAAGTTCATTTCACTGGAAAAAAGAGAATAATCACTAATTTTCCGATCAATAATGTTTTAAACTACTAAAATGATATATTAATACATTATGATTTAATTATGGAATAATAATTTTGTTAATTTTTTTAAAATTATGTATATTTGTAGTATATATTTCAATTTTAGGAATAACTTTGTATCAAAAATGTGTTTTTGTCCTCTCATTTTGGAAAATATAGGTTTTTGCCACTTTGCTTGGCAAAAACCTGTTTTTGCCAGGGATTTTTTCCACCTGCGGCAAAATCTTGCCAACCCTGCCACAAACTATCACAATTTCCTGAACTCCCCTCTTCACTTTAAGTGCGACATTTTTACCAATGGCACCATAATGATCGAATCATAAGCATCATAAAACTTACATGAAATTGCCTTAAGTTTAAAACGAAATACGAAACTTAAAAGTGGATTTAGTTGTGTAGATTAAATTATGGGTTTGGGATTTGAGCTTGTTGCTTTAATTTTATATTTCAATTTGTACCTACATAAATTGTTGCCTACATTTTTTTTAAATGCTTTAACTGTCACACATTTTAAGTAAATCTGCACAAAATTTTCTTATCTAGCACTGTTTCTTTATAGAATAACATCAAGAAAAACAGTTTTGCTAATGTTCTCACTTAACAAACCAATAAAACAGTACTTGGCAATAAAAGTTTTGTAATGAATTTTCCAAAGTAATAGGCATCTAAAAGGTTAATTAAATTATTTAAGATACAAGAGTTGAAAGTTATCTATTTTGATGTGACTTACATTCTACACTTAAAAATGCTGATGCTGTATCTGGCGTGCCAATGCCATTTGTGACTTCACATGTAAATTTTCCTGAATCTTCAGCTGATGTGGGACTAATAAAAAGAGTACCATCACGCCTTACAACTGTCCTTGTTTCCAACCAAGATAACTGGCTAATTTCTACTCCGTTGTGAAACCAACGGTGGGTAACATTTGTAGGGAGAGCTTTGGCTTCACATATGAATTCAGCTTTATCTCCTTCAAGTTTAGTAACATTTCTAGGAGGAACAACAATGGAAGCAGGACCTAAAAAAAAATAATAAAAAAATGTGGAAATAGTGGAATACAAGCATTTAATTTAGATAATAGAAATGAAAATATATGGAAAAAGTACAAAAAGGTTTACTTTTAAGACAGAGACTGTCTGAAAGTTATAAAATTTTAGGAACCAGGAAAGATTTTTAGGAGTTAGATACCAGAATTATTGCGATTTTATTGCTTTTGCTACCAAATAAAAATCTATTTTGGCATAGATATACTTGACCATTTTCAGTGATATGGTTCATATGTGTGTCTTTTTGTAGTAAAAGAATTAAATATTTGATTAAAAAATCAAATTCAGCAAAAATTTTAATAAAATAAATTTGTTAAATTTGCAATTATTAAAATTTATGCAAGATATGAGCATATAAAGTAGTTCTTTCACACTGTGCGGGAAACATTTAAGAATTTTTTATCATAGTTTCGTAGGAAATCCTATTTAGTAACTAATAAAAATATTTTGATTTAAAAAACTTGAAAATTTTATAACATTTTTAGCAATTTTCTAAGTAGATTTAGCACTTTTTTAAAAAAGCTCTGAATGATATTGGGTCTTCCACAAATTTCATTTTCTACTATGAATACACTAACGGTTTAAAATGGGCAAAATTGGAACATTGTTTCTCCCCAATACACTATTTCCCTATGTAATAACATGGAAAAACTGGTTTTGCTTGTGAAGAAGACTGCAGATTAAAATACGACTTTTCACACGCAGAACCATTAATGGGTTAAACATGATTTATTAAAAATGACACCAGAATAATGGAAGATCATTTCGATAAAAATATGTTTTCTCTCTCTATAACATTATATTTTGGTGTACAGATGATTATTGTAAGGTATTGTCACTTGTTTTATGATACAAAATGAAATTTGTAGAATACCCCTTCAGAGATTTTTTAAATAATTTACAAAAACAATTTAGAAAACTGCTTGAAACTTTTTAAATTTTCAAGATATTTAAATCGGACTGTTTTTCATTTGTTACAGAATACAATTCACTACAAAATTGGAACAATTTTTTTTTCTTCATATTTCCCGTTTTTCATTTTTTCATATATATTCGTAGTATGAAAAAACTTCTTTAAATGCAAATATCCTTTACAAATTTCATTTTCTACTATGAATACACTAAGGGTTTAAAATGGGCAAAATTGGAACATTGTTTCTCCCCAATACACTATTTCCCTATGTAATAACATGGAAAAACTGGTTTTGCTTATGAAGAAGACTGCAGATTAAAATACGACTTTTCACACGCAGAACCATTAATGGGTTAAACAAGATTTATAAAAAATGACACCAGAATAATGGAAGATTATTTCGATAAAAATATGTTTTCTCTCTATATAACATTATATTTTGGTGTACAGATGATTATTGTAAGGTATTGTCACTTGTTTTATGATACAAAATTAAATTTGTAGAATACCCCTAACTTTTGTTAATTAACTTTTGTTAATTAAAATAGAAGTCTGCTTAAAAGTAACTGAAATTTTTTTTTAAAATGAAATATAATTTATAATTAATATTTCTTCCAAAAAATAACAAAACATAAATTTATTTTTGAAATTTTAGCTGTAATTCTTTTTAAAAAATCAAGATTCAAGAAGATAAAAAATAAAACATTTAACTTCATTTCTCTAAAGACAATTTTTTAGTTTTGATAATACCAATCTACAATAATAAAATTAAAAGTTTGTCTGACAGCTCGTCAAAGTTTGCCTATATCTGGTTTATAATTCCACAACCATTATAAATTCCTGAATTTTTTTAAATATATAATACAATATTTTATATTTAAATGAATTTAAACTTCTTAAAACTTATTTGTAAGCACACTCTGTTCATAAATATGATTTTTATTTTATTCACAGTATGAATTTTTCAAAAAAAAAAAAAATCCCAATAGTTTTTATTAGAAAATATCTTATATTTAAATAAATTTAGATTTTTTAAAATTTATTTGTGCGATACACTCTGTGTAAATGTGTTTTTTGTTTAATAAACAATATAAATTCTCAAACTACACAATGATTTTTATAACACATTATTTTATATTTAAATGAACTTATTTCTTAAAATTGTTCTTATAATGCAATATTTTATATTTAAATGAGTTTAGATTTCATAAAACTTATTTGAAGACCTTACTCTTTGAATAAATATGTTCTTTCCTGATTATAATATTTAGACACTTTAAAAAATGTCTGATTTTATAATTGTTGTTAGTAGCTAAACAAATTATTTGCAACATAAAAGTAGAAAAATATATTTACCTGCAACTATGACTTTTGATGTAGATGTCACAGTCCCTTCTCTGTTCCGGGCCATGCACATATAATCACCAATGTCTGTTTGACGCAAATTATTAATTTTCAGTTCAGTAGGAAGTATCTGGACTGTCCTGCTTTCTTCTAATGGAGAATTATCCTACAATATTTAAGCACATAAATTATGTATGGGAATTAAGGTGCAATTCAAATGACCTTTTAAAGTATAAAATAGATTCTGCAAAACTGGGTGAACTAAAAACAATTAAAGAAACAACTAGCAATCTTAATAAAGTTTTAAAGCATAATATAGATTCAGCAAAACTGGGTAAATTAAAAATAGTCATAGAAATAACTAGCAATCCTAATGAAGTTTTAAATTATAATATAGATTTAACAAAATCCGGTGACTAAAAACAATTGTAGAAACAACTAGCAATCCTAATGAAGTTTTAAAGTATAATATAGATTCAGCAAAACCGGGTAAATTAAAAAAAATTGTAGAAACAACTAGCAGTCCTAAGGCAGGGTAATAAGATGCTTTTAAAAGAAACTAATCTTACTATGGTTTTTGAGTTGCATACACCCGTTTTTGGACTCATTGAATCAACATTAAAAAAAAAAAAAAAAAAACAGAATCTTTAAATTACTACTTTTTTGCTTTAAAAAACTATGTACCATATATTAACAAAAAGAAAATATATGTAGAAAGGCTATCTTCTATTGGTACATAAAATTTTGTGCTGTATAAAAAGGATAACCAGGTGCCAGTGAAAATTTGCTAAAAAATGTAGACTTCTGCCAACTTTTTAAAAAATATTTTTTTAAATACATTAAAAAATAAAATAAAAATTAAATAAATGAAAATAATTAAAAAAATATTTAAAAGAAATAGTTGAATTTTCTTGCACCCAGAAAACTGAAAAAATATTACTTAAAATTATAATATTTTAAACTACTTAACAGAGCTTAAAAATGATGATCTGCTTATTTAACATCACTAAAATGTAACTTAGACCAAACAAAATAAATTACTTGTGTTCCACGGGACCAGCCAGTGATGTAAAAAGAGAGCATGCTGTTTTGGTATATAGATTTTGTTTCAGTTTTTCTTAAAAAATAGCATATTTCAATTACCTTCATTACTTATTCTCTATTGTAATTTTTCATTTACATTCACTTTATAAATTTTTTTTTTCGAAAAAATTCAATTGTCAGATCAGTAAAATTGTGCAGACTAGAAATATCCTTTTGAGAACCAATGACAAAATTTTCATAATTTCTCACTCTATTTAATATAAGAATTGCTAGAATAAATCTTAAAATTTTAGCAATATGCCTTACATCAACAAGTTGGGTAAGGAAAATGTTGTACCCATGAATATATTCTTTATTAAAACAAAGAAGAGAAAAGCAAAAACTACCTACATTAGAAAACTACGTAAATTAGTAAAGGCTATAAAACCATTTAAAAATTTTTTTAAATTTAAATTGATATTAGAGAGTTTCGTATTGTAAACATATATACAGAGTGTGAAAAATAAAACATGCTTAAGATAATTTTTCCGGATATGATCTTTTTCACATGAAATTGTTGCAATTCCTTCTCACCTTCATTTTTAAATAGGAGCTCCAGTTATGCCTTAAAAATGTCTGGTTTAACACTTTTAAAATCTGTTTTTCAAACAATAATTAATAATTTATTACAGTAAAAGTTTGAACCTAACAATTAAAATGCAATATGGAATATAGAAGGGCATTGTTTTAATTAAAAATATTTTTGTTTACACTATCTAAAAATGTATTTTGACTAAGAAATCTTGTTTTTATGCTAATTAACAAGTGTTCATTACATTAAAGATATCAGCAAGTATCCAATGGAAAAAAATGACTTTAGCGAAATCTGGAGTTAGTTATTTAAAAATTTAATTGATCAAAAAAGTTAAGATTAATTGCGTTGCCTCTAAAACGTACAAAATATGTTCATTATTTTGAAACAATATTAAAATAGAGTAAAATAATTTTATTTTTATAAGATTTGTTCCGACAGAAAAACATTTCACTTCTAATGAAATTACTTTTTACCGCGGATTTTTATATAATTTTTATTTACAGTATTGTATGCTAAAGCACTTCTGGATACCTATTTTTGTCAGTACCAAGTTCCTTTTGTAATTTAAAATCAAATCCGATTTTAAGGATTATTTTTACTAAAGCAATTATTCTACGTTTCTTTCAAATTTGCACATGCGCAAGTTATTATTTCTTGTTTCTTTTTAAATTTTTTTATTTTTTATAAACCTTTAAAAATATTCAATACAACGAGAAAATGTTGATCCAAGTAAAAGTTTCTGAATGTGGTTCACGCACTTCCGAACACCACAGAGAAAAATGGAGAACTTGATTGGTGAGTAAATACGCGATCGCAACACTTGATAACGTCCTCTAGCGGGGGGATATTTTTAGGCTACTATGTATTAAGATTTCATTTAGTTTTTAGTTCTATCAGAATTATTGATAAAGTGGGACGCATTTTTTAGCAGAAAATGCGAAGCAAAATTTCCCTAAAGAGAAGGCAGAAAAACTTGAAAAAACGACCCTGAACATTGGTGTGTGTGTGTGTGTAGTTAATTTACGTCGCACTAGAGCTGCACAATGGGCTATTGGCGACGGTCTGGGAAACATCCCTGAGGATGATCCGAAGACATGCCATCAAAATTATTCTAAAAGAGAACACGCTCATCATTTGAAGAACAATTTCTCAATAATTTTTGCCTTTCTATTAACAACAGACTTGCAACCGATAACTTCTGATTTCGTGATCGCATACTGTTACAGATGCGTATATGACGGTAAAATACATTTTTTTTTTGTCTTCAATTCATTATAAATTAAAATGAAGTCTACATTGCTTACTTCATTCCAATGAATAAATGTGATTTCAGAACGTGCAGAACTGAAATAGTTATAGAATTCTTCTTCTTCATAGAATAGTATATATTTCAGTATCTATATTATTCGGAAAACAACAATAAAGAATTATCCGAATCACTTGAAATAGTATCATTTGTGTTGATTATTAATAATTTTTTATCGTTTTTTTGGTAAGTATTAACTTTGAATGATTAATTTAAACTAGAATTCAGCTATTCTGTTTTTAAGTTACATATTGAAATTCATATCAAGATCTTACAATTATAAAATTTTATTATGTGGCATGTCATCTTAAAGTAATGAAGGGATAATCTATGTATATATTATTTGAGAATAAAATTTTTAAACGAAGAACATTTCATTTTGAATTTCTTCGGATTTATAAAGCAGTGTTATGATTTTTATAATAAAAATTTACTTGTAAATTATAGCTACAAATTGTTGTCAAAAAAACTTTTTGCTAAGTTAAATGATATAACATAATGTGTTTTTTTTTAATACTTTTTGTATATTTTAATGTTTGAAGTAATATGATTCAGAGAAGTATGGAAAGTTTAATTAGACCTTTCATATTAGATCATTAAACCTAATAGAGCGATTTCGCAGGCATTAGGTTTTAACTCTAATAAGAAGATAAAATAATATTTTTTTTTTTTTTGCAAATATTTTTCCGATGTATTTTGGATGTTCCTTCAATCCTTTTCTAAAAAAAGCGATTGTATTTTGTATTCGCTTGCATAAAAAAGAATATCAAACATTTTTCTTTTTAAATTTAATAAACCACAATAAAGGGGGAACGTTACCATACTACATTAAAGAAATCTCCAGTGCAACTGATGATCGTGTTGTTCTGCTAGAAGTCATGCGTCTCAACAATGCCCCCTATAGGCGTTCACGAATCAGGGAAAAATATGTGTCACTAATCAGGTTCTCATTTCCCTCAACGATGATCTGAATTGAATCAACCGCATTTAGTAAGAATGATCCTCTAACTGATGAAAAATATTCATCGGTGAAAAACTCCCATTCAAGTCTTCATTTGGATGAGAAAAATTCACATGCACAGAGAATGGCCCTTTAAAAAACTTAATCTGTTTTCAAAAGACAACATTAAAAATAAAATAGAATAAACTCTCACCTTATACCATATAAGATTTGGTGGAGGCGTCCCTTCTGCTTCACAAGGCAATGATACCGATTCTCCAACTTTCACGTACACAACATCGGGGGGCTTCGTTTTAAAATGGGGTGGAGCTGAAAATATTAACACAATTTTTTGATAACTTATTCAAAGCAAAGAGATGTCATTCATAGAGAGTTGGTTGATATTTTAATTATGTCAGATATCTTAATTATGTTTCAATGATATCCAATGATAATAAACGCAAATCAACATTTTATCTTTCTGTTTACCATTTTTATTAAATTATGTACAGTACGTAAAAAATACGGAGTACCCTCAATAACTTTTGATCTAATGAATGGGTCTTCACGTTTCAGGACTCAATGATTTGAGGGGGTGACCTCAAATATACTAATTGATTAGTGTAGGCGATAATTTAAGTTATGAAATCAGACACAAAAACGTACTTTCTCAGAATAAACATACTTTTTTTCCCTGACAGATTCAGATTTCTAACCCAGAAATAGGGGGTAACCACATTATGGAAAATATAGTCCCAATAGTTTGGTCAGGAGAGCAATCCAAATGTTGATTTTACTTTTTGCGTATTTCACCGTATCTCGAAAACTTTTTAAGCGAATTGAAAAAAATTTTTGCACACAATTATAAAATTTTTTTATTCAAAAGATAATTCCATCCAAAAAATGAATTTTAGTAAACATTTATTATTTTTTTATAATTTTATTTAATAGTAGACGAAAAATTTTTGAATTGTAAGATATTATAGTCCCAATAGTTTGGTCAGGAGAGCAATCCAAATGTTGATTTTACTTTTTGCGTATTTCACCGTATCTCGAAAACTTTTTAAGCGAATTGAAAAAAATTTTTGCACACAATTATAAAATTTTTTTATTCAAAAGATAATTCCATCCAAAAAATGAATTTTAGTAAACATTTATTATTTTTTTATAATTTTATTTAATAGTAGACGAAAAATTTTTGAATTGTAAGATATTATAGTCCCAATAGTTTGGTCAGGAGAGCAATCCAAATGTTGATTTTACTTTTTGCGTATTTCACCGTATCTCGAAAACTTTTTAAGCGAATTGAAAAAATTTTTGCACACAATTATAAAATTCTTTTATTCAAAAGATAATTCCATCCAAAAAATGAATTTTAGTAAACATTTATTATTTTTTTATAATTTTATTTAATAATAGTCGAAAAATTTTTGAATTGTAAGATATACATTTCTTAACATCATTTTAAAGTATGTAATTTTACATGGAAAAATGCAATATTTGAGTGAAATTGGCTGAATAATTCCTGAGAATTCAAATTTTAAAAAAGTCGCATATTTGAAATTTGATTTCTCAGGTACTATTCAACCAATTTCGCACAAACTTGTATTTTGCTATGTAAAATTACATACTTTAAAATGATGTAAAGAATTGTACACCTTACAATTTAAAATTTATTCGAATATTATTAAATTAAATAATAAATAATACTGACTAAAATGTATTACTTTGTATTTAATTATCATATGAATCTACGAATTTTATATATGTGTAAATTTTTTTTTTTAATTCGCTTAAAAATTTCTGAGATATGGTGAAATACACAAGAAGTAAAATTAACATTAAAGGGCCTAAACTTTGATCAAATTATTGCGACTATATTTCGATGATTAGCTGACCGGACTGTGTAGGGGTCAGGGAACTAGCCTAGCATCAGAAATATTTTGGGTTTCAAATCCCGGGCAAGGCATGGTTGTTCTTTCATTCTCTGTACTATCTGTCCTTACTGTGGGAGCAACTTTAGCCCACCTAATATGGTGCCCCTGAAAGAGTGGCCAACAAATCTACCCCGTAAATGCCTGAATTGACGAAATGTTAACACAGGTTGGCATTGGGAAAAATAAATATTTCCATGGTTACGGATACTCCTTATACTTAGAAAGTCAGAAATCCGAATCCGACTGAGAAAGGGTATGTTTATTCAGAAAAAGTTCGTATTTGTGTCTGATTTCATAACTTAAAATATCGCCTGCACTAATCAATTAGTATATTTGAGATCACGCTCTCAAAAGCTTTGAGATTGAGTCCAAGAACATGCAGATTCGATCATCAGATCAAAAGTTAGAGTTTGCGCACTGTACATAAATAATAAAAAAAAATCACATCGCAAAATACGATTAACACGATTATGTAAGGTAACAGTTATATAATCGTATGAAAATGAAGAAAGAAATTGAAGATTTTTTTTGTGAGATTACGAAAGAGAATAAAAAAAATAATAAACAACGGGTTAAAAATTAACTAGTTGTAGATCGTATAATAATATAAGATTGAGGTGGATAAATATAATTTTATAGCTAACTCTAGACAATATGAAATCAAATAATTAGAAGCACTATTTTAAATACCTTAAAAGTTGTGTTTTATAGAGGTCCTGTTTTATTTAGGGGGGAAATTAAATTAAAATAAAAAACAATTTCACTGTTTTCAATTTATCGTAAATATAAATTTTGACTGAACTCTTGTTCAATATTTTACCACTAGCACATCAGACAGACATTTAAGTTATTAGTTTAAAAACATGAAGGAGACTTCACTTTGTTGTGTTGGCCCAAACAATATCCAGATCATAATCCTATTAGGAATTTATGGGGTAAAGTTGAAAGAACCATCCAACATCTAGATCATCAACAATTCAGTCTCGCATGATTGGAAAGTGCTATTCTTCAAGCATATATAGTCTCAGATGCTACAAACGACCCATCAATAATTAGTGGACGCCATGACAAGCAGTATTACGGTTCCACTAGTGACTAAATTAGGTGACCAAATGAGATATTAAGGTACTGCTCATAAAGTAGTTGCATAGTATTTATATACCTTATACAGTAGCAGAAAATTCAGAGTTTTTTTAAAATTGAATGTACACTCTATAACAAAAAAATCGATGCACCAAGAAGCAATCATCCGATTGCTTTGAAATTTCGTATGCAGTGGTGCATGGCTCGATCAGGCTGGAATGATGCCGACTGGGGACGTATAGTCTTTAGCGACGAATCCCGCTTCCAACTGTGTCCTGACGATCATCGAAGACGTGTTTGGAGACGCACAGGGCAGAGGGGGGATCCTGCCTTTACTATTGCACGCCACATCGACCCACAGCAAGGCATTATGGTCTGGGGTGCCATTTCCTTTGACAGTCGGACCCCTTTGGTCGTCATAAGAGATACACTTATTGCACAGCGGTACGTCGACGACATCCTAAGACCTGTTTTGCTACCGTTCCTTTTGCAGCGCCCTGGGCTGGTTTTTCAGCAGGACAATGCCAGACCACATACGGCACGTGTTGCTATGAACTGTCTGCAAGCTTGTCAAACTCTTCTTTGGCCTGCTAGATCATCAGATCTCTCTCCCATCGAGCATGTCTGGGATATGATGGGAAGGCGATTGCATCTGGCACGGAATGTTGATGACCTCGTTCGACAATTGGATCGAATTTGGCAGGAAATACCGCAAGAGACAATCCGGGAGCTTTATCGGTCTATGCCACGCCGTGTGGCAGCTTGTATCCAGGCTAGAGGCGGGTCAACACGTTATTGAACTTGTTACTGCAATTCTGCAATAAATTATTCAATTGTTCTGAAATTTTAATCATTTACTATTCTGTACATTGTCTTCCTATCCACCAATTTTCGTTTCAATCGGACAACTCCTTCTTGGTGCGTCGATTTTTTTTGTTATAGAGTGTATTTACATCAACTTGATTCTTATTTATATGCATTTAAATACTCTGTAATTGCTAAGTAGTAAGTACCATTTCCTTAAAATGAATCGAAGAGATATAATGAATACAGATAACAGAATCAATAAAAATATTTAGCTCAATATCCTTAATTTCCCATTATTGACTGCTTTTCTTCTACATTTGCTATAAATTCATTTATTTAAGACACAAATAAAAACTAAGGAGAAAAAAAAACAGTAATTGCCTGTCACCATTGCAAAACGATCACATTCTCATTTTCGCTTAATTCAATAAGATTTGTTTTATAAATACTAGAGTATATTGATGTCGTCAGAAAAGTTTTTTTTCCCTTCCCCTTTTGCTCGGTTGAATATACATTACACAGAGAAGATAATCGAATGTTCGTTATACTAACAAGTACTTCATTTAATTGGATGCAACCAGGCAAAATATATAGAAAAAAAATTTCGTTCTTACTTCGAGCTGCTAACAGTGTGTCATTATTGATGGTAAAAGGATGAATTCACTTTTTTTTTTACAGTGATGTGATTCGGTATTGTATGTTTTATACATTTGAAGCAAATTTTACTCTGCCTGTAATTGTAATTGAAATTACACTTTTTTTTTTTTAGTTTTAAAAGCCGAGACATTTATAGATCTCGGAGGTAAAATATAACGGATAGTGTTTCAAGATAAAAAATAAACAACAATAATCTCGAGCTTTTGACCAGCTCTACTTCCGTTTAGAAAGCATACAGCTGCTTACTACAGTTTATTTTGCGAGACAATATTTTCAAACAGATAATTTTGCTTTTAATAAAAGAAATAATTTTTGAGCTATAATTCGCTGTATTTCATAAGATACTTTTGACATTAAGTAATTCTGGTGAGTTTTAAGTGAAAATTTATTGCAGTTATATATAGATGTATTGTTAGAAAATGAGACATGGTTGCTAGATTTAGAAAAGAACTCGCTTATTTGGCAATTCCGATTTGGCCTCTTTTTACTTGTTTATTACTGCGTGTTCTTGTTGTAAGCCGTGCACCATCTTACGTTAGAGTTAGCATATTGTTCGAGCAACGAGATTAAGTTTATTTCGCAAATTATCATTTAGGTTTAAATTTCGAAATTGGTATATTGTTGACAATGTAAAAATTGTTTTATAACGATTATTTTTTACAAATGACGATTCTTACGCTTCGAAATGACAGGTTCTTCAAGTGACGTTTCTTATACGGATTCTTTTCTAAATACAAATAATAAATCAGGTAACAAATACACGTAATGCAAGAAATATTATTCTAGAGAGTCTCAATGCACAATAATCACGTTGTGAATCGAAAAGCTTCAAAATACACCGGAAACAGTAACCCGGAAGTGGTTCCGTCACGTGTTCAAATTCACAAAAAAAACATTATCAGTGAGTATAGCAAGGCTATTAGTGAGTATGGTAAGTGTTTATCTCTAAGCTACAAGAATTTGGTATCACTTTTGCCCACGGGATCTTTAATTTTTCAATGATAAAAACTTAACTAAAATTATAAATTGAAGTAATTTTTTTCAAATTTCTGTCCAGGTAAAAACAATGTAATGTTATGAAAAACGTTATTCAATGTTATAAGAAATTACTTATTATCGAATTGGATTTGCTTATAAAATAAGAATTATTAAATTTTGATCTTGAACTGTAGTTAGAATGAATGAAGGCAAAATTAGAGCAATTTGTACAAAAATGGCTTTTTTCGGAACTAATAAAAACGGTTGCAGATTTTGAAAAAATTAGAAGATTAATTACTTCACACTAACTTAATGATAATAAAAAGTAATTTTTAGGTAACACTATTCAATGGGAAAAATACTGCAAAAGAATTTCTGGAGCTTCAAATTCCGATATTCTAATAACAAATTACAGACGAACCTCTTTTTCAATAGGACAAACTCAGGGAGCTGAATGTTGTAAAATTCTTTGAATATTTTATTTCTTTCACACTCTAAAATTGATCTTGATAATGCTAAATGGGGGTATCCCTGCTTATATAAAAATATCCCTCCATGATTCTGTTCAAGAGGGAACAATGCTGTTTTCCCTCTTAACCCTTCAAAATGAATACTTCAAGACATAGTTTGCTTATGCATAATGCAATTTCAACATGCAATGCTTCATGTCAATAAATCCTGGTTGATACACGTTATGCGAAACATGGATTAGTCGTTATATGAAACATGGGTTAATTAGTACAGGTTATAGCGTGTTCAACTGTAGCGCATCAGGACTAAGGTTTATTGATCTATTGCAGCAACATTATATCGAAATGGACAACTAATTAATTTTGCATTTTGTGACGTAGGTAAGGCAACTGTTAACCGCACATACGGCAAAAACGTATTTCCTCTAAGGATAAGACCTCATATCTTTGTTCCGAATAGAAATAAAAACCGGTTCTGAAACATGCAGAACGGTTTTCTCTTTCTCAAACATACACAAAGCAGAACTGATTACGCAATAGAGCCAATTGGACCAATTTCCTTAGTTATGAGGCAAACATAAACAGTCAAAACGAAACAATTAAGCGGCTTGTCCCCATTCGCGTTGTGAATTCTCGCAGTGCATTTGACAGATTACCGTCATTCTGATGGAACAGTTTTACCAGAAACGCTTGTTCATTCCTCCTCAATGTCATAGAGGATAATGATTATTAGAGCAATAACCTTTCGGTTTTTTTTAACAATTTGCATAGATTGCACGTGAAAAACTCCATCAGTGTGACAAAATTTGAACTATTTTTATTGCAGATTTCTATGATCCATATAATTATACGCATGTACGTATGAACCAAGCATATATGTACCAAGTTAACGCGTGTACAAAGTTTCATCTACACCCGTTGATCAGAACTGATTCTATGTGAGTGTAAATAGTTAACTTTAATTATAGCCACCAGCGCAGTATCAGACCTTGTACTTTTGATTTCATCGCAACAACAGATATATATACTTTCGATATAATAGATATACTTCTTTTGTATATTATAGATATACTCACCGTGTACATCTAGATGCACCCAGGTGCCATTCTTGGGGGAATCTGGAGGTCTATTAAGGAAGTACACTTTGCACTCGTACCAGCCCTGGTCACTCTCATGCACATTGGTGAGGTTGAGCGAGGCTTGGTGGGCAAGTGACACTCTACCCTCATAGCCATCTCCGGCATGTGGAGGATAGCCATCATACCAGATGTAGATGGGAATTTTGATGCCTTGTTTCTGCCACTGGATAACATACGGCACCGGTTTGTTTTCGGGGAACTCGAAGGCACAACGTAAGATCACGTCCTCCCCGATCGTTGCAGTGAAGTGTTCTGGATCATCCTGAACGTAACCTGAAACAAAAAGGGTTAAATCACTTTTTAAAATTTAATTGGTATCCACTAAAAAAGTAAATTTCTCAAACTGTACTGTATTTCTAAATTTCATTATTAGTATTAATAATTATGCATCCATACGATTTGATTGAATGAGTAATAAGACATTATAAAAAATAGATAAATGAATAAATAAATAACACTTAAATCATAAAAAAAAAAAACGAGACAAACAGAAAATTGGGCCAAATTTAATTACAAGAAGAAAATTGGTTTAATATGATTTATGAAAGAAAGAATTAATTGTACATTGAAACGAATCAAAAATCAAAATAAGAGATTTGATTAAGGACGACCTACCAATTTATCTACATAATTTCAAAGCAATAAAAAAAAAAAAAAATGAAAAGATTTTTTGGAATGTAGCAATTTTATAAAAGTACGATTCGAAGTTCGAACAAATATTGTAATATAATCCTATCCGTCAACATTTCAAAAGATGAGGGAAACTTATTGCTTATTTATTTGACATTATTGAATAAAATATGTTTGTGTGACGCATTATTAATGTTAAGATCATATACCTCGATATTGATGTACCACATAAGTTTTGTCATTAAATAAACATGTTTAGATAAATAAGTACTTGCTTTGATTTTTACCTTATAACCATTAAAATATTCTAATTGTAAGTTTTGTACATTTAGTCATTTTTGTGTTTATCCTTATCTTCTTTATTAAGGTTCTACATAAAAGTCATGTAAAAACAACATAATGTTCATACACAGATTTTTTTTTAAGGTACGAAATTGGGTTGCAGTTTTTGTGCAGAAAGAAAAGAAAAAAATTAGAAATATATATTTAATTAATTGAATATAAATTTTTTATAATATCAGAAAATACTTGTATAATTTTCAAAAAAAAAAAATAAATAAATAAATAAATAAATAAAAAAAAAAAAAAAATATCGATTTAAACTGGTAGTAAGCAAAAAATAAATGCGTTTCTCAGTAAAAATCTTAAATATGTTAAAAAGGAAATTTAAAACAAGCAGAACGTTTCAAATATATGCAATTTTTATTCTAAGTAAAGGCAGCATAATTCTCGTTTTTTTTATTCTTTTCATTGATGCTGCAGTACTAATTTATTCAAATTCTTTTCAGGATTTAATCGCCTGAAAGAAAATGGAACACTTTTCCTCCCAAATAAACGTTCCATAAAGCACTGCATCATTCATTAATAATTCAATACAAAATGAGACAAGCAAAGAAAAAACAACACAAATTCCACTTTGACCTGTGATGCAACAACACGAGAAAGCTTTTTTCTTCCAACCATCCTTTCCACGCTTGGCCACGATTTCCTTGCAAAGGCAAGAGAAGATGATTCGGAACGAGAAATGGAACGAATAGGAAAGGGGAAAGAAAAAGGTTCCAAAAAGAGATGCTGCTTTTCTATTGATCTGCATCAAGATACGATGGACAGAAACGAAATGAGGGAACGAATGGAGAACTGGTCACTACCACCCCCACCAAGAGCCTGCCCTCCCTTTAAGGGGAATCTCTTCTTTTTATCTCTCCTTTTCGTTCGATTCTTCTCTCAAGAGAACTCAGAAAGGATGGTCACAAAATAGAGAAGGACGAAAATGTTGTTGGTCGGATGGTTAGATTGGGTGAGAAAAGCCAGAAGAGGAAAAAAGAATAAAAGTAGGGGTATAGCTTTGGGCTCTTGAATTAAGGGATTTAGAATGGCACATAGTGGACGCTCCATGGGATTGAGTTGTAAGGAATCGGGGAGTGGGGTCAGGACCAGTGGTAAGGTTGAGGGGCGTATCACTGAAGAGAAGTTATTATAGTAGCGGGACAAAGGGGTGATGTGATGACCTGGGAAAGATTCGAAAATTTGCTACCTGGTGCAGAAGAGCACTCATTCTATCCTTTTTTACAGTACCGGTAGGTGAAGATAAACTGAGAAAAGGTCTGGTGGAGGGGTGATTCGAATTTATGCTTTTCTTATCGAATTATTTGGTTTAGGAAAATATAGAACACTTTTGTTTTCGACTAGACCTGAAAGCATTCGCTTGGGAATTTACCAAACGATTTAAAGAATTACATTTTTATAAGGTCGTTGAAGTATAAAACAATTATTTTATGATTGCATCAATAGTTAATTTAGCTAAATGGCGTAGCTAGAAGTTAAATTTAAAGTAACTGAATCGTTTCGAGGGTTTTACTTAATAATTTATAAGTACAGAATTTATTAGATAAAAAAAATATATTTTAATGAATTTGCTTTATTCAATGCATATTTTATAAATGTGTTTTATGTAATTTTTCCAGTGGGCTGAACTAGCTTTCTGCTCTTGAAGAATGTCTAATTTACATAATTGTAGCGAAATATTACATGGCACACATTCTAGATGCATAAAAATCAGATGAAAATGATTATCAGTCCGAACACTATCTTTGGACCTATAAATCACGTGGTATAATTCAGTTTTCTCACATGACAATCAAGATTTCTTTCATTATAATCAGCACAAATTTAATAAACGTTGCAACGATCTTGTTTACCCGTTAAATATTTTTGTACCCCTAATTTAAAGTTATTTACCAGCAATATTTATTTATCCTTGATTTTGATTATTATTTTTGAATTAAAAGAGTAAAACACAAATTGGTGTTTCTTTATTATAAAGTATTCATATCATAGCCTCTTATTGAGTAATCTTTTTTTTTTTTTTTTGTTGATAAATATATTTAAATCGATTCATAAACTTATTAAACGTTTCACAATAGTCAAACAGTAAATATGCTATATTTACTTTTATTGCAAGTTTTGTGTAAAAGTGTGCTTAGTCAATGTACGCAATTAACATAATGAAATCAAAATTGAAAAAAGAATATTAGGAATTAACTTCTCGCGTTAAATTATTTCATGGGTAAAAACATGTGACGAACAAAAAGAAATGCTAACATGTGATTGAATAAAAAGTATACACTCTCAAAGGAAGCACATTTTTTGTTACAGAAATGGTTCTACAGGATTCTACAGAAAATCGAACACTGTTCACTTTCATTAAGGAAAAGTTTAAAATAAAAAAAATCCGGAGAAATTGCCCGGTACAGAGTTTATGGAGCCCTCTCGAAACTGTTCTGACGATGCCGTTCGAAAACAAACTGAAACGTTTAATCGGTTTTCATCTTAAAGAGAAGAATAGAGATATTTTTTCCTTATCTTTTTGTTATAAATAAACGATTTTGTATAGAATTCTAATGTTTAAACGTTTCATTTTAATTCAAAATAATTAATAACCCTCCACCGACAGTAATTTTTGTCACTTTTTCATCAAAATAAAAGTCCATATAAAATATACATATAGAATTGAGAATTCGGTTGGCGCATTTAAAGTAGAACTACATCAATTTACATTCAGTAGGAATGTTTACTAAGTTTATAAAAATTCTGAATTGTATTTCATCATTCTTTAAGATTTTAATTTTTTTTGTTGTGGTTTTATTTTCTTTTATTGGGGTTTAATTTTATGAATGAAATATTTAAAATATTGATAAAAAAGTACTTATTAAATAAAGAATAATTAAGCAATTGAAAATCGTTAACCGTTAAACGACATACTTTACAAAAGACTTCATTTAGGGAGAGATTTAAAAGCTCCAAGTCGTAGAACAAATCCAGTGAAAATAACAAAAAGTGTTAATCGAACATAAAATTTTAAATAAAACATGAAAATGCTTCATAAAACAACTTCAAATTGTTTTCCTGCTTTATTTCCGGAAAAGAGGAAAATGTTACACATTTTATAAGGAATTTCAACCGGGCACTCAGCAATTCCGGGCTGTGGTATTAATTATCCCTGTCCCTTAATTGAAATGACCTTGAAACTTATTACAGGCTTTATAGAATCCCTCAACTCTAAATCGTCTATAGGTAATTCAATTTGACGTAATTCCCATTTTCTTCAAAAAATACATTCTATAAAAAAAATTGTTTTTTGAAAAAGAACCTGCAGATCCATGATACATAGAGATATTTAAAGGTATTGTATGTGAACAAAAAGAAATGAAAACAAAAGATTGATTGGGTGAATTGTGTACTTCCAAATGAAACACATTCCTTGTTACAGCAAGGGCTCTTTCCGGATTCTAAGTAATGTTCTTCTCAAAGTCACTACTCCTTAAAGGAATTCTACAGAAAATCGAACATTGTACACTTCCATCAAGTAAAAGTTGGAAGAAAAAAAAATATCCTCCAAAGTAGTGATATGAAACAACTTAAAATTGTTTTCCTACTTTACTTCCGGAAAAGGGGAAAAATTGTCTCGGGAGCTTCGAACCGAGAATGCAATATCCTGAAAAGAGAACAGGGAAAATGGCTAAAAAAAGAAAAACGTTTCTTCGGTTAAATAGAGAAAAAAAAAAGCGGCAAGTTAAGGGGCCAATATACACTCCAGTAACACGGTGGAAGACACTCACCCAATAACAAGGTCTTTCTGGACGGGAAGAAGAGGAAAAAATCATTTTAAACGTTATTGATGAGGTCATAGAATGGACCTGCCCAAGTACTGAGCTGTTGATGATAATCTGGGTCAAGAAAAAGAGTGGACTAAACCTTTCACGAAGAATACCGATTTACTTTGGATCTTTGTACTTGAATATTCTATCATTTAAAGTTTGGCTATGAAAACAGGTATGATAAATGGTTACAAAATTTATAAATACAGTGCAAACGAGTTTATATACTGTAGAATGTGATTTTATATTGGATAAAGATTTTCAACGCTGTGAGCATTTCTAGGAACAAAGACTAGAAAAAATTACGTTAATTTAAAATTTAAGGGTCAAAAATATTTTATAATGCATGCTTTATAAGATGTTAAATAATAGCGCAGTTTTCCATAGAAAAGAAAATACTAGGTTTGTACATTATTGATGAGGACATAGAATGAGCCAGTCCAAGTACTGAGGTGTTGATGATAATTTGGGTCAAGAAAAAGTGCGGATTAAATTCTTCACGGAGAATACGGACTTACTTTGGATTTCTGATGTACAGTGCTTAAAATAAAAAAAAGGACTACCCTGAATAACTTTTGATCTAAGGATCGGATCCTCCCGTTCCAGGATTCAATCTTAATGGTTCGAGGGAATGACCTCAAATTTGCAAACTAATTAGTGCAGACTACATTTTAAGTTATTAAATAAGACATAATAAAGTACTTTCTATAAATAAAAATAAATTTTTTTTCGACGAATTCGAATTTTTGATCCCCAAAATTTGGAAAATATAGTCCCAAAAGTATGGTCAGAAGAGCGGTCCTAACTTTATATATATATATATATATATATATATATATATATATATATATATATATATATATATATATATATATATATATATATATATATATATATATATATATATATATAATAACAGAGCAAAACCCCGTTATTTCTGTGGGAATATTAGTCCAAAAGAAATGAGTAACGAGGCCACATTCTGCATAAGCTGTTTATTTATTAAAAGATGGTGAAGCAACAGTCTCAGCCCCTCTCCAGCTGGAGGGGGAGAGACACTTATCTCGTCAAAACTGACAGAGTTTAGTTGGTAATCATAAAACACAAAAAGCCACGTAAAAACCATCGGTCCTGCATTTTATATGATACTTACAATGGGTAAACAGGGCAGTCATATTGCATTCCTTGTATTCCTACGCCTCATCGCAAATTATTTAATACTCATAGAAAATCGTTTCATCTTTCCTTATATGGAAGTGAAAGATCTTAAAATAACTCCTCTTTTGAAACATAAATCTAATTATAATTCATTGGCATGTTTACAGCCTTGAAGTTCCAAAATAGAATATCTGTACTCTAATTTTTTAACTAAGACATTTTATGAAAACGAAAAAGTTTCAATGCTTTTATTAATACAAAAGTATTTTTATAACTTTTGTATTATATATATATATATATATATATATAATTAAGAATGTTGACAATCACATAGTTGCTTTGGTAAATGTCCCAAATGGGTCTAGTTAAGTAAGTGCCACTGCTCCCGGTATACATTTGTCCGATGCACCGAACACAGATGTTTCGCCTAATCTATCGCAAATAATAAACTATCTAATAAATATAATAATGTCAACGAATAAATTAATATTAAATCGGATATAACAAATATTATGTTTTTATTTACAGATAATCAAATGTCATTGGTTTTAGGAACAATTTGGATTAGAAAGTTTTAGTGCAGTTTGCAGAGACCAAATTCATCGAAATTAAGAGTGATTTATGCTTTGTCAAGTTTTTTTTTTGTAGACTGTTAGATTTTTAGGCTCAATTGAATATGAAAAATATTTCACTCATGAAAGTGTGAAGTTAATTCCTCCTAACAATATTAAGCCACTTGTCTCCAGTTTCAATAATATTAAGATTTTTTTTTATTCCTGAAACTTTGGAATGAGTTAAGTGCTAAAATTGTTAGGTTTCAATTGAGTTGGATCTAACATTTCATCATTATCAATTAAATGGGTCATAAACAGGATCATAAATCAAAATCCTCTTTTGTGTATATATTAGGGAAGATGGAAACAGAGTTTTCGATCAGATTCCACGCTCGTAGTTAAGAATAAAATTTCCATTGCATTTTCATTTTTAATAGCATTATATAATTAACATTAATTTATTCATTAAGTTTTGAAATGAATTAGTGATAAAATTAATAGAACCAGGATCTCCATCAGTTTCCATAACATTGTTAAAATGCGATTCATGACATTTTGAAATGGAATTTTAGTATTATTACTTTTTTTTTAAAAAAAAATAACAAATTCTTGAGATAACAAACGTAATTCGTTAGAAAAAAAACTTTTTAGGATAATTCGAAAGAGGTTCAGTACTATATAAAGTCACATAACTTCAATTTATCTGAACAAAACCAAGCTCCTTCACACGTAAATATTTTACATATTTTTTTACAAGATCTCTAAATATCTCGAGAATATAGTATTTAAAAAGTGAACGATATATCAAATTAAAACCCTTATTTTGTTTATGCTATGGAAGGGAGAAACAGTGTTTTCTCTCGGACTCCTTGCTCATTATTAACAATATTTATGTCATTGTTGATATTACTTTACTCATGAAATGTTGAAATGAGTTAACCCTAAAATTATTAAGCCATTAAAGACCTTCTTTTTCATTAGCATCGTTACAACATTTTAATATTAAAAACAATACTTTATACTTAATATTTTTAGATGAGTTGTCTCAAAATTATCAGACCGTAATTTCAACAATAAGTCTAACACTATTTCGCTCAATTGTTTGTTCATAGTTAACAATACTTATGCCATTGTTGATATTTCTTTACTCATGAAATACTGAAATGAGTTAACCCTAAAATTATTAAGCCATTAATCCTCCTCTTTCATTAACATTGTTACAACATTTTAATATTGTTAACAAAAATTTGCCAAATTGTTAAAATTATGTTATTGACATAACAGTATTAATATTAGCAATGTATAATATTATCAATGCTGTTAACAAAATTATTAGGTGGTTATTTAAACAATAATTCTAACAATACTTCACGAAGTTTTAAAATGGAACAAGTACAAAATTACTTATTTTACAGAACAATACCAAATTTTTGACATACCAAATGAAATTGGTTTGAAAAGAAAACAGCATTTTAGGATAATCCAAAAGAGGTAAAGTACCCCAAAACCCAAGCTCCTTTACTCCCAAAATATGCGCTCATACTTGTTTACGGGAGTTATTAATATCTCGAGAATATCGCATACCAAAAGGTGAACGATATTTCAAATTATAAACCACTTTTCTCTTTACAATAGGCAAAGGAGAGATACCGGATTTTCGCTGAGATTCAATGCTCATAGTTAACAATACTTATGTTATTGTTAATATTTCTTTACTCATGAAGTGTTGAAAGGAATTAACCCTAAAATTATTCAGCTATTAAAGACGTCCTTTTTCATTAACATTGTTACAAAATTTTAATATTGTTAACAATTTACCAAATCGTTAAATTATGATACTAACATAGCAGTATTAATAGTAACAATGTATAATATTTTCAATCCTGTTAACAAAATTATTTGGCGGCTATTTAAACAATAATTCTTACAATGCTTCACTCACGAAGTTTTAAAATGGAACAGTTACAAAATTACTTATTTCTCAGGAAACATACCGAATTGTAGACATACCAAGGGAAATTGGTTAGAAAAGAAAACAACATTTTTAGGATAATTCAAAAGAGGTAAAGTACCCCATAAAAACACATACACACACACACACACACACACACACACACACTTTTACTTCAAAAACCCAAGCTCCTTCACACCCAAAATATGCGCGCATACTTGTTTACGAGAGCTATTAATATCTCGAGAATATCGCATCCAAAAAGTGAATGATATTTCAAATTAAAACCCTCTTTTCTCTTTATGGGGAGAAACCGTAAAATGTTTCGATAGGAAATACTTTGCCGTTTAACGAGCATCCAGAGGATTGATGGTTCCAACCGGGTTCTCGCTCAGATTCTACGCTCCATAGTAATATTTTCTATGTGTAATTTATTTTGGATGTTTGTTTTTATTTGAAGCGTTAACGATTCGGCAGCTTTTTAGTTACTGCTTTATTTAATATATTTTTTTTTCTACTCCATGACGTGAAGGATGTGACGTAAATGAGGTGATGACGAGAGCAAGAAGAGAATGTTGGAAACGACGCCCATGGCAATTTCGAACCTTAGCTAATTTGTTCAGTGTTTCGCATATTTTATGTTAACAGCCGGAGGCTGAAATTGACAAGATGCAGAGAATTCAGTCCCCCCCCCCAAACTGTTTGACCAAGAGATATTTTCAATTCTTTTTAATCAAAAAAAATTTTTTTTCTTCGTATAAATAGTTTACTGAATAACAAAACAATCAAGATTTTTTTTGTATTTTTGAAGTTGTTAGATTTTGATACCATAAAAAGTAAATTAAAACTATTTGTGTAATTAGAAAGATTAAATCCATTTTTTTAAAAAGAAAACCAAATGAATTTCATAAAATTATTTGTCCAAAATAAACAGTGATAACGATTATTCTGTGTAATTTGATGATTGTTTTATTTGAACCGTGGTTGATCGGATTTTAGATTCAAAATCTAGAAGCATAATTCTTAATTTCATTACGAAATTTTGTCAAATAAGAATGCTTTTATTTAAAATACATTCTTAATCACTATTATTTAATTTCATTGTTATTTATTTTGAAATGCCTTATTGTATAATTCATTTATCCATCTATACGGCCATGGGATATTTGTAGTTCTTTTAATAATATTTTATTTATTTATGAACAGCTAACTAAATAGTAAAAATAGTAAGCCTTTTTCACATTTTCGTATTTGCTATATTTTGATATCGTAAAATATTTGAGTAAATTACACTACCTTATCATAAGGGGATAATAAATTTCATAAAAATTTCTTAAATTTTTTTTTTCAAAGAATGGCATTTAGTATGAAGATTGTTTCAGTTGGAGTAAAATAAATTGCAAGATTACCTAAAATTGATATACAGGATTTTAATTATTATTTTACTGTTAGAAAATTTCGTGGAAAAAATAGTTAAATAACAATTTATTTAACTTTTATTTTACCATATTCAAACAAAAAAGTTTAAGAACTATAAATAAGATGGTGTTCAAACTGATAACTGTGAGAAAAATTGTTTCACCGAAAGCAGTTAAACGGTCAGAATTTTTTTCACACTAACTTGACTCCCCGAATAAAGACATTTAGTTAATCTGTCAATCCCATGATCGACAAAACGGGGGTTCGAGTCTCAGCGTCGACACCACAATATTTCCATTCCCTTCAACACATGAAGTGTCCTGCAGTCCCCAATTTGCGACCCCGGGCTGTTAGAGTACGATACTTTCATTCACGCAGAGATGGCAGCACCATAAAGTTGCTAAACTATGCCCAGTTAACTTTCTTTTTTACGGTTTTGAAACTATGCTAGTTGTAAATGGAAAAAAGACAGTACAGTTTTGCATTCATTGTTTTAACCGTACTAGTTGTAAACGATTTCAAAACAGTAAAGATAAAAAATGTTCTTTACATTAAACTTTACGGTTAATTGAATGGACAGACTGCTGCCAGTTATTTTATTATAATTTCAGAATAAAAATACTAACAGTGTTTGACAGAGCGATTTTTTTTCCAACTAAGACATAAGAGCTTTGAATGATTATATATCGCAATGTCAAGTTACTTATTTCATTAAAGTTATTTATTTTCAGCAAAATAAATTTTACGACGAATTTTATATTTTTGAAAGGTCGTCGAGAGGTTTAAATTATACTTTTAGATTCAATAGATAGTAACAATTATGTTTATTTGTTTCTTTAAATAAATACTACCTTTTTTATGCTTGTAAATATATATGGGTGATTCTCGCGAAATATGACAATTCATTGTCCCTTGCTCCAAGATCTAATACTATAATACTAAAAGAACTGTTTTTTAAAATAAAAAAAATTAATAAATAGCATTGCTGTTAGCATTGACTTTGCACTAGCATTGACTATTTTGTATAGTTAAAAAAATTAATTGAACTTCAAAATTTCATGTTTCTGGCATGTCCCAAACAATGTTTCCAGTAATGACTAGCTTCAAAACTTCCCATAAATTTTTCAATATCTACTTTTTTTTTTATCTCAACCGGTGTAAGCATTTCTAGAATATACGCTTTCTAGAATTACAAAAACTTTATTTTTTCTGTCAATAATTTGTTTGTCCCAAGAAAATCTGTCATTTTCCTGGCTACTTTTATTTAGTGGTTTATAACCAAAATAGATAGAGCCAGCAATCAATATCTTATGTTAATAGATTGATTAGATACCCTCCTATATGAACATGTCTTGTTGCATGAATAAAGAACCAATTTTCTGGTTCAAAATCTATTTCAAAAATTTTTTCAGGGTGAGTAGGTTTTTGTGTTGTCATTTTCCTGGCTTCTTGAAATCATTAATAACATAAACTACATAGATTTTTCTGAGTTATTATAAGAAATCCTGTTGTTTTCTGCAGAATATAAACGTCTTAGGCCTAAATATTAAATTAAAGTAAAGTTATACGCTATAAAATGGCGAACTTGTCATTAACCTGGCTTATGAATGCCAGGACATTGAAGTGTTACCAGAAATTTTTCTAACTGCTAATACTGTAAGAAAGGAAAGCAAATATTAACCTAATACCAAGTTTATGTATGATTATAATATGCTTGGATGTAATCAAAGTTATTTATTTATTTAATGATTGATTATTATACACAATTTTATTCTGTACATATCAGCAAAAAAATTTTTTTTTGGATTCTTTCTACGGTGGATAAAAAGAATTAATTTAATCAATTTATGGTCCATTTATTATAAAGGCTTAATTTGAGTTACTTACTATTAACTTAAAATGACTGTTTTTTAATCATCTAAGCTAATATGTCATTTTCCTGGCATTCAAGATTTGGTGAATTTCTATTTTATTTTTTTCTCGAGCAAATGTCAATAAACTACACTGCTGTCTGTAAGATATTAATAAGTGCAACTAAAGAAGTATACAAAATTTTTTTTAGATAATTTTGAAGACTTTAAATTTGAAGAAATTTTTTGGTCTGAATTGTCATGTTTAAAAAGAATCACCCACATATACTACTTTTAAACACTATATGTTCATTTAAATTGTTGATAAAAATGACATGCGTTAAAAAATAATGTATTTTTGAGATTCTGCTATGAAATGCATTATATAAAGCTTTTAAAAACACTATGTGCTTAGTTCTCCCTTTCGTCTATTTAAAAGTATTTTAAAGTAATTGATTCTGAGATAATAGTTGAATATTAATTTACAATATAATTATTTTATTTTATAAACACAACGTTGAACAACCGATCCAATTTTGAGTTTACTTCTACAAATGTTCAACTCCATAGCCTCGTGATTTTGAACCAAATCCAGAAGACAAGGGAACATCTGGATCAAGTATTGGGAGAAATTTGTCTTGGTGGAGGATTTTTTTGATGGAACTAACCCACATTTGTATTACGTGCAGAGGAACACCACGAAAGCCAGCCACGGTTAGCCTGATGGCAAGGAGACTCTAACCCATGATCCGTCTACCACTGAGGGTATTTTACGTCAGCAACCGGTTGCATATTTTTTCCCCTCGATAGTGAAAATCGTAAGTAAAACAGCCACTGTTTGGAGTTTCAACTTTACGTTACGTTTTATTTTGCCGAGAAAAAGTTATTACACTTAGAAATTTACAATTACAAAAGTGAGTAGAAAAAAATACAGAAAATGCAAGGAAGTAAATTTTTCTCACTTTTTTTGTTTGACGTTACATTTTGCTTTGCTGCACAAAATTTATAAGACTTAGAAACTTAAAACTACCAATGTGTGAAGAATAATGTACAAGTAGTTTAATGGATTAAAAAAAAAATTAAGATTAGATTATTAGTTAAGGGACGTCAGGAGGGCATATATTGATAATGATAAAACTATTTCGATGTACTTTTTGTATGTACCGTTGTCTAAGAAACTAATTATGATATCACTTAAAAATTTTTTGGGAATATTTGAGATTATAGCAGTCGCATGCTTTGATAATGCTTTTGTGTTAGCAGGAATACTTTTTGAGTCACATTGCTTTGAAAAATTTTGGTTCAAAAATGATGTAACTTTTTAAAAAATTAGTTCTTAGTTCATAACTTAAAAAAAAAATTCTGTTAAAGATATGTATTAAAAATGTAATTTGTAAATATTCTGTGAAAAAAAACTGAAGCAATATCTTATTTAGAAACTGAAAAACGGTACCTCAAAAAAGGTCAGTTTTAGCATTATTGGTATATGCCCTACCGAATTCCCTTAAAGACTGTTCTGACTGTTTCTTATTATCTCAGTTTTTTTAAATCAAATATTGAATATTTATCCATTTTTGTAGAAATTTTTATTTTTTATCGCTATAAATCTCTATTTTATAAGCTCGCATTTGAGTTGAATTCAAAGGTAACAAAAAAAAGAGAGGGAAGATATGGTCAAACATAAATCTTATATTAGAATTTTTAAAAATAAAAAATAAATCAATAAGATAAACAGATGAATAAAGTTTTACTTATTTGAACTGTTCCAAGTCTCGTTAAATAGTAAAAATACTTATCAATTTTTTTTTATTAAGTCATGCAATCTGTATTCCTCAGGTTAAATTAAAAAAAGAAATATATATTACAGATAATTCCATTTAATTATTTTCCTCAGATAATTATATTTCAAATTCAGGAAATTATTCATTTCTACAATAATTGCATATTTTGTTAACAAAATATTTGTTTTTGTGGAAAATACAGACTTCCGCAGGGAGGATGGGGGGGGGGTTGTAAAGCCCCTATTAGCGTATTGAAAATTTAAACAATATAATAAAATAACTTGCGTTTGAATATAATATTTAAAATATAATTTTGTTCTAGATTATTTAACTAGACGAAACTCTTTCCTAGAGAAAGCTCTATTTATTCCTTTGAAATTATAAACATTTAAGAATAAGACAAAATACATAGTTTATGGTGTCAAAATAAATATAATAAACAGTGTCATTTATCTTATTAACCTAAGCTTTTGAATCAATATTAAGATATCGTTTGATAACCTAAAATTGCTGCATAATCTTTTAAATTAATGTACATCATAAACTCTAAAATAAACAAACAAGTTATGATTATGTTATTATGAAGATGGGATTATTTATTCAAAATGCTACATCTACTTAAACTGTTTACAAGAAATCTGTCATGAATTTTCCTTCTCATCTCTATAAAGCTCTTAAAACAGCCGTAATGCAACCTCTTAAATACATTTTGATAGAATCTTATCGTAATAGTTTGTTTAGATTATATTTTGTAAATAAATCCAGCCATGGAAATGAAACGACTCGCTCGTTATCGGATATAAATCCTTGAGAAAATCACGCGCGTGCATAAATTAAATCAGGGTAAAGAGAGATGACAAGCGCCCGAAGGGGGATATCTAAATCTGATACAGACTGTGATAATGCGGATGATGATGTCATCGATGAATGTATGCAGTTGTTATTAAATTGGAGAGTGCAGAAGTCCGTACGAACGAGATATTTTGATAGCTTCAGTTATTTCAGATCCTTCATAGAGATACAGGTACTGCGATTTGCCAAATCTATGAAAATCGCAAGACATTAAATTAAAACCTTTTGATGAAACTCTTCACATATATAGTAAAATTATTCATTTAGATATTAACATAAATATTAGATTAAGTCTTTAATTGCATCCCTACCACCCTGATTTGCCCCTCTCGGCCATTGTAGCTTTTCTTGTTCTGTTTTTCATCTTTAGTTTTTTCGCTCTCGGTTACCGTGGGTTTTTTTTTTTTTTAGTTTTATTTCTCACCTTTATTTCTCCGTTTTTCGTTGGCAACTTTACGTTTTATATTGCAAATCATTTTTGTTACTTCTCATTGACGTCTTGAAAATGGATTCCAATTTTTGAGTGTTCGAAACATGTCGACTTCTATTTCCAATCTTTTTTACTTTTGAAGCGAATTAAGTTTTTTTTTTTAATCAATACCGCAAGTAATATCAATATCGCATCAGTTTCTTGGGATTATTTATTTAATTAAGAGAATTTATGACGCCTATATTCAGATTTCACTTGACAAATAAATTGGCTTAAATTACTGAAATTCTACTTTTACCGCCATTAGCCTTAAAAAATAATTTTTTTAGAATTTGACTACGCTCTTTAAATAATGTATACGACTCCTAATACATTGTTACGGGAATTATTATAATAATAATTTAATTTTAAACAACAGCGGTTCTAAAAGTATAAGTTAAGTGTGGTAATTATAATACACCGGACTTTTTCAAGTAAAATAATTTTTATAAGCAAATTGCCTCAAAATCTCGCCAGAGGTCGATCTAATCATAAATCGGAGATGTTTTACGCCCCCAAATTCAAATCTGTAAAAATGACCCCTTTACAAAATCCATAAAATTGAAATATATTAGATTTTTAAAATTAAATTCATAAAAATTACATTTTTACAAAGTTTTATTTCATAAAAGCATTAGTGTTTTATCAAATTGTTCACGTTTGTTTTTAAATACTTTTGATATTAATCTTAAAATCTTGCAACTGCTATAATTGAATTTTTTACAAGATTAAGTCATTTTTTGAAAAATAGGCCACTGCACATATAAAGGCGCCAAAGAGTCAAGTTACATTAAGTATATTGTAAGAAGATCATTTACAAAGCTTTGATGTGAAATCTCTACCCAGGAAAATTAAATCTGTCTTAATATAAAATCTCGAAAGAGGAATATGGAAAAAGAGCACAAAAAAGATGATTTCCATGGAGATCTGAATAAAAACAGAAGAATGCAATCCTCCAGGAAAAAAAAAAGATAGCTCAAAAATCAATAGTTAATTTAAGTGTTTTAGGGCACAAAAGGAATTTTTGATTAAATACTTGATGACAAATAAGAATTAATCCCATTCCAAATTTTCAGTTAATTATATCTGATTAAATTACGATTTGACTAAATCAAGCATAAATCGAAATAAATTATTTTCTCCGGAATTAATTTCTCGTATTTCGTCACTTGTAAAATTAGGAGATAATTAAATTCATTCGTATTTCCCAGATAAAATTTCCTACGTTTGATCTTTTCCAGTTTTGGACCGACATTATTCAACATTTAAGATTGCAACAGAGTTAAATTAAAAAATAACAATTTACATTGAGCATTTACAGAGAAGTTTTTCGACTACTTTTTCTTTAATTAAATAATGAACACGATGCATCCTTGATGTCTTCTCTTTTTAAAATTTTCGTTTGAATCTTAATGTAATTAAATTTAAAATTGAAAGAAATTTTTGTGCTAACCTAACTGTACTTTAGCGGTACATTATAAACAAACGAGATTGCTTACTTTTTCAAACTTTTTCGTTTTCATATAAAGGCAACATAAAAACAAACTGAAAAATGAAGTCGAAAGCACATATTTTTAAGGAATAAATTTGTTGATTTTTATTTTTTTAAAAAAAATCGTTTTAATCTAATTTTAAGTGAAATCAATTTCATAGTTATATCTAATCACACTCGAATTACACAATAAACAGACAATATCGTTTTCTTTTTCTATACTCTACTTTTATGAAGAAACTGAAGTAAAAACAGTTATATTAAGAGAGTAAGGTCTAAGCGCATTTTGACTTTTTTTTAAAGCTCGAATACTTTGATGCGAAAAATAAACTAGCTTTGCCGTTTCCTGCGTAAATAACAAAGAGTAGAATGAGGTAATTACATTTTTGAATCTTCCACAATGGCAGTGAAAAGGTGAAAAGGAAAAGTGATATAGGGTGAAAAGAACAAAATTATGTTATTTTTCTTGCTTCCTTGTGTTAGAATGTTAACGAAGATAAAAGGAACGACTCTAAGGTGTTGTTTGATAACAAACAAGCAATTACACATCTTTATGAAGCTAAAAAAATTATCTTTCGAAACAGGAATGTAGAAGATTTCTTTTCTTTTTATTATTACTGAACGCAGGAAAATAGTGAACAAAAATGAGTTTTTTGATGTTGCAATGCGTAAAATAATTAAGTTGTTTAATATTGTGAAAAAATTTAGAACTAACAAAGCTTATTAAGATGATCTGTAACTTGAAACTTTCAACGTAATTTTATTAACAAGTTTCGAAGATCATTATTATGAACGATAACAAAATAACAAGAATAACTATCAAAATACATAATCATAGCCATTAGAGAAATGAGAAATAAATCTCATTTTGAAATATTAGAAGTTGTAATTTTTGGTTTTATAGCATAATTATTTAATTAACATTCTATAAGACTAGTTTCTTTTGAAATTGATTTCCGTTTACTTTCTTAAGTTGAAGCATGGAGAATTTTAATACTAATATTTCCACTTAATATCTTCCCATTTTGAAGCAAATGTAAAACGATATATATAATGTAGAAAGATGATTAATTTCAAAATATAATGTTAAAGCTTTTTTTTTCTTAAGAAATTGTTTGAGGACAACCGAGTAAATATTTTTATTTAAAAAAAAACTATTCTTGAAATATTCCTTAACACATAAACTGAAAACATGTTTAAAAAAATTTTTTTGACGTAAAAATATTTTTAATATTTAACCACAATATTAAAACCTTAATATTAAACCACAATATTTTAATTTAGAAGTAGTATTGTTTACCAGAAAGAAAACGGACGAATGGAAAATTTGAAGACTATCAAACTGGGAGCTAAAGCTTGAAACGTTTAATTAATATCATTGTCAATTTAAGCAATAAATTCTTTTGTATCATATATTTTATTAATGAGAGTCTGTTAAAATAGCATTTATTTTTGAACTTGATAAATCCATTTTTATTAGCGCTACTGGTATTTACAACAGGTACCATATAAAAGATTCAAAGAATTTTTTAGACACAAAAATATTATAAAATATATGGATGGTGTTTTCGACACTAGGGAGCGCTGCAAGCTGTATGCCGCTTATATTTCCGGGTTACTGTTTCCGGTGTATTTTAAAGCCATTTGGTTCACAACGTGATCATTGTGTTTTAAGATTCCTGCAAATGTATAGTATTTGAATACTTATTACTAAACTTTATCTTGCTCCTCTAACAATATGCTAACACTAACCTAAGATGGTGCACAGCTTGCAACACGAACAAACAGTAATAAACAAATGGAAAAAGGCCAAATCAAGACTGCCAAAAAAGCGAGTTATTCAAAATCTAGCAACCATGTCACCTTTTTTAACAGTATATCTCTAAATAACTAAAACAAATTTTCACTTCAAACTCACCAGAATTACATAATAATATTAATATCTTATGAAATACGACAGATTCGGGCTCAGAAATTATCTAATTTATTTCTTTTAATGAAAACAAAATTATCCGTTTGAAAATATCGCCTCGTAGAATAACATGTAGTAAGTAGCTGCAAACTTTCTAACCGGAACTAGAGCAGGCATACAGCTCGAGATTGTTATTGTTTACATTTCTACTGAAAACACCATCCATACAATCCTTTGACTTTAAATTTTAATCAGCAGAACTAAATTAAAAATTATGTTAAAAATAAAATCATGATCAAAAATGCTAGAATATTGAAAAATGTACAGTGTTTTTTTCTCTACTGGAACAACAAAAAGCTCCGTAATTTTTACCGAAATGTTTCGGTAATGATTTTGGTAAAGTTAACAATAAAATATCATTTTATAATATGAGATAAAATTTGGTAAATGTGTTAATTTTATCATGTTAAAACCCATTCATTCGGTTATATTTACTTTTTAATTTTGTATTTCTTATAAAATGTGTCGTAATAAGAACTATAGTTTTGAAAATCAGAAATCTTCGTAAACCGTTACCGTATAAACGGAAAAATTACCAAGTGAATGGTTTAAGTTTCTTTTTTTTTGTTTTTATTTATCAGAATTATGGCTTTTTCGTTATCAGAAGGGCCATTATCATGCAGTACGGAAATTCTACCAGAATGTTTTTCACCGTGCATCAAAGCGTGAAATTACGAGAATAATTCGTTGTGATACGATTAAATTTCGTTAAAAACAACGTTTTAAAATCACAAATAGTAAAAATTTATTAAAAACCAATTTGCGTTTCGATGTCACAATGGTACACATTCCATCAGTAAGATAATCAGTGAGATTATCAGTAAGATCTGAACGGTGAAAACAGAGCTGATTAACATCCTCATAGTGTTTTTGACATTCCTGTTTGACATTCCTGTCCCCTACTGATGAAGATGTACCATTGTGACATCCGAACACGCATAGGGTTTTAATAAATTTGTACCATTTGTGATTTTAAAACTTTTTTTCTCAGAAATCTATCATCAAAGCTTCTTTTTTTTAAAAATCCTCATATGATTGGAACCTTTTTTTTCTGTTTAGGATTCTATAGCTTTCCGTTAATCCTCCTGAAGAGGATTAATTTTAGCGTCGTTGAAAAATATTGTACACAAATATTTTAATTTCTCGATCTATCAATCAAAGGAACTTAAGGGAAAAAAGCAAATTATTAAATACCGTTAAAATAATTAACTATCATTCAAACTACTTTCCGTAATATTTGTTAAAATAGTCTACTCAGAAATTTGTGTAAGAATTTTCTTTCAAATAAACGAAAAAACTCTATAAAAATAAATACATGAGATTCAAATCATAAATTTTACACTTTCAGAAATAATACTCTAATTTTTGATGATCGTAGAATTCCTGTTCTTTATTTAACATTTTTGACAAAAATATTTTGCCACGTAATCAAGCGAATTTTGATGAAAACCTTACCCTCCAATATTTGATGAAACAGTTTCCTTACTCGTGCTATCCAAATCTCGTGTTCCCTTACTCGTTAAGTTATCCAAAACTTTCTATCCTGTTTAAAAGCTGTTAGCTTCTTATGACGGGATTATATAGGGGTTAGGTTGCGCTTGATATGCAGATTTCCCGAGTTTAATTTGTAAAAAAATTTTCGGTTATATATATATATACACACTAGAGGGCTCCGCTCGCCAACCCCCGATAATTCCGATAATTGCTACGCAATTACATTTTCGTTCGCTTCACGAACAAACTTAAAAGTCGTTTTCCTGGAGATTAGCTGCCATTTTTTCTGCACCAACATCACATAGAAAGAGTATTGAGGATTGTAAAATGTCAGAGGTGCTTATTATCAACATTATAAACTTATATAAAGCAATTTCAATACAAAGAATATTATAAACTTTTATAAAGCGAGGAAACAATATTATTTAACACATTACTATAGGGCATTAGCCGGAGATTAATCTCTGTATCCAAAGCACGCGTGGCAGAGCCTAACTCAAATCATTGTTGATCCGGGAGACTATATTTGAAGGTGCCCCTTGATTCTCGCCAAGTTGTGACGCGGTTGATCGCCAAGCTGGGCGATGCTGAAACCTGATTATGATTGGTTTAGATTTTAGCGTTATTTTTAAATGTTCAACGGTGTATGTAATTTCAGAGGTCCGATAGTTCTAAGTTGGATACCGGCTGGTAAGGTTAATTTTGCTTCTGGTCAATAAGATCGAAGGTATGTGGGCAGTCATAAAAAGGGACTTTGGATTAAAATGTCACCGCCAGTCCGGTACCACAGAGGCCATTTTCGATTCGTATTTCGCCGAATTTAAGTGGCGATGGAGGTACGCAGATTCTATTCATGATAAATTTAGACAGTATCTAACTGCTATTAGAAAATTCTGTGCACCTAAATCTGAGGATATTCAAGCTTAATGAAGAAGTTAGTTGTTTTCATCCTTTTCTTTCTATGCTTACTCCATTAATTTTTTGTTTCGATTCAAAATTCATTTTATTGGGTTTATTAATTTTGCTTATATTGGGTTCATTGCAATTTTATAAAGTTTAGGTCCATGTTTTGCTGAAATTTTCCAATGTTTTATAGAAATATCACTATGTTTTGGCCGCCATTCCTGTTACCATGGTGTTTCAAGCAAACAGGAATGGCGTCAAACATAAGTCAACAATTTCGCCAGGTTGCACCCTCAAGTATGTGTTTACCTTGTGGATCTTATAGGATGCCGGACTCTCCCTATGTGGTGCTTCATCTCCCCCTCCCAACAGTAATTTAAATTTTAAACTGAAAACAATTAAAACCTGATGAAAAAAAAAACTTTAAAATATGGCAAATTAAAACTTGTAATATTAATAAGTTGATGCTAAGTAATATTTCAAAAGCAAATACCAATGCAAGTAATTACCCAATTAACTTCAATACTGTCAACTGACAAAATATTTTAGTTACAATTAGACAAAAAGCAAATTATATAATAAAAACATAACTGAAATTCGACAAATTACACTGGTGTGCAAAACTTAAGCAACAAGTGCGTTTTTTGTCATAACTCTACAAGAAATCATTCGATTGACATGAAATTTGAATAAGATGTACATTATTTTGTACTTAAACGATGGTAAAAGAATAATGGCGCAGAAATGAATATAAAGCTTAAAGTAGGGTAAGGAACAAAAAAGGCTTTATTTGACATATAGTGGCGTTACACATGATTGCCTGAAGAAGCGTAAGTACAACTGGCAGATGTTACCTAGTATGGGATATGCCCTCCCCTTACTGTAATTGCTGCTTGGCATCCTCTCCATGCTAAGCACCAGATTATCCAGGAGTTCTTGGGGTAAACGTCTCCATTCCTCCTTTAACGCATCTTTCAGCTGATGGGTGTTACCAGGAGGATACTGCCGTGTCGCAAGACGTCTCCCTAATGCATCCCACACATGCTCTATGGGATTTAGATCTGGAGAGTAAGCTGGCCAATCCATTCTTGTGATATCTTCACTTACCAGTAGCTCTTGAACATTAGCAGTACGGTGTGGCCGGGCATTGTCATCCATAAAAATGAAGTCTGGTCCAATGGCCCCTCGGAACAGACGCACATGTGGTAGGAATACCTCATTGCAGTAGCGGTCTCCAGTTACAGAACCTCAGTCGAAGATCTGAAGATCAGTCCGCCCGTTAAACATAATGCCACCCCAGACGACAACTCCAGGACCATCGTAACGATCGCTTTCCGCGATGTTATTGGGATGAAATCGAGCTCCAACCTCTTTCCAGATTAACTGACGATGAGAATCGCTTGTAGCACTAAAACGACTCTCATCTGTGAAGAGGACGCGACTCCATTGATGAGGTAAATCTGATAAATCTGACTGTAAATCTTGATACTTGTCGTCCTGTGGCTGTGCACAGTTGCTGAGATATGGCGCTCGCTGACTGAAAACGGTTTCTTTTCGCCTGGAGGACAATGTAACGGTCATCTCTTGGTGTTGGTTTCCTTGGACGGCCACCACCAATCTTCCGAACAGCTCTACCAGTAGTTTTAAAGGCATTCCAAGCACGAGAAACAACATTTTTGTTGATCCCGAACTCTTCGGCGACACTGGTCACACTACGCCCCTCCTCAAGCTTCCCAATCATTCTTCCTCGAGTAAAGTCGTCTTATTGATTTCTTGAAGACATGTTTCACAAAACAAATCACTTGCACTTGCAGCGAATGTCTTTAACTACGGTGCTCTTCATCCTTTTATCACAGCTTTGACCTGCGCGCGCCGACCCACAAGGTTTACGTACACTTACACCACCTACGACGTTTTATTTCTAAAATTTGCATACAAATAATCTTTCTACTGAATTACGTGCATATTATACTGCAATTTCATGGCTATCTTATACTTTGTTGGGGAGCTGTGGCCGAAAAACCACTTGTTGCTTAAGTTTTGCACACCAGTGTAAATTAAGTAATTTAATTTTTTTGTCATACTAAATACTAATAAAAAACAAATATAAAAAAAAATTATGTTATCAATGATTAAAAAACATTTTTGTCTGAATTGTTATAAAAAAATAAGGTGAAAACAATAAAATTAAAAATTATTTACAATAGATCTCTGAGTATTCACAAAACCTAGCTCTGTACATTTTTCATTGATCTTTCTTTTCACATCATTTTGTGTACCAATGATTTGTACTTCTGTGCATTATTTAAGAAATATCTTAAACAAATATGAACTGATAATTAATATTTCTGGCTGAACGATTTTTTGAAAGTAAGTAAAAACAAATGAGTATTTTAAAGTAAACTCTGATCAATATATTTCACTCATTCAACTCAAAATAAAAATCGCAACAAGCTTTAGCTGGTAAGTTTAGTTATAACATTTCTGCAGACAGCATTATTAAGAATTATTACCTCTTCACACACATGCGTTCTCAATTTTGATTGGCTGTTTTGAGCGTTACTAACCAGAAGTCTTCTGTGATTGGCTATGTGTTATCATTCCACTCTCCTCTTATATTATATAAAGATATATAAAGATATATAAAGTCGTATTTTTTTAATATATACGTTAATTTACATTTAGCATTAGGCCATATGCTTTTGGATAAATTCTTATCTTCAAACAAGTGAAAATAGTTATCTTCTCCATTTGAGGACAGGTTAATAACGGAGCGTTTTCTAGGAAACCGGTTTTGTCAAGAATGAGGAAAATATCATGAATTATGAGCATCTATTTTTACAGGGCAAATGCTATAGTGTTTTTAAATGCAAAATTTTTTATTAAGGTGAATAATTACGATATGAATTAAACAAAAAAAAATGTTTTTTTATTATAATCTTAAATGAGACGATTATTCATCGGGCAGAATGGCATGATTTACTATAGTAGCTCTGTTAAGCTCTAATGAAGGGTTATGACTTTTCTTTAAAGTTAAAGACAACTCAACCCTTTCATATCAGATATTTTCATGTCCGAAACTTTTAATTGCATTCTTTTAGATTACACATATACTTCTTTATATGTACCTTTATTTAATAACGCTGAATATACTATATTACATCAATGAACTAGTCTAAGCTCGCGTGACTAGAGCTAATTGTCAAATGGACGGGGAATAATTAATTAATCGACATAGTTTATAGAAAAATCTAGAAATTAATAATGAACTTTCTTTAGAGGACTCATTAAATATGAATTAAAAGTTGAACTTCACAAAAAAATAATTCTAAAAGTATCGTGCATTTTATAATAAAGTGATTATTCCTAGACTAATGAAAACGGGAATGAAACATAACTATTAAATCTCAACTCATCACGGTGATCAAGCAAACTAACACTGATGTCTTGTTTGTAACATAAATTTGATGCATTGGTTTCATGAAAATGTGCGATAATTCTTTTTATATAACCGTTAGAATTATACCATTTATTTCTTTCAAACTATTCTTTAAAATACTTTTTTTATTTTAAAATGTCTTAAAGAACAAAACTCTTTCAACACAATAACGCGTTTAGGTTATAAATTCTCACAGTCGATTAATTACTCAACGTATCGTATCGATTCTTTATTCGACAGAGTAAAAAACTTCAAATTCCGAAAACGAATTTGATTTATGTGAACGAAATGAGAAATCGTTTGCTTTGAGCGATTAAACGAACATTAAAAATGGAAGAACGAAACTGAAAGGTTAAAAAAATCGTTTGCAGTACAATTGATTTTATTATTTGTACTGAATATCAACAGATGATAGAAATGAAATTTTTATTTATTCCGAGTTTCTCGAAAGTTCAATATTTGCCGAAAAAAAGTAAAAATCTTTATTAAGAGATTTTGTTTACTGCAGTAAAAAAAAAAATATACAGAGATCTCAATAATTAATTAAAAAACGTGAGAACTAAACTTTTGCCTTTATTATTTAAGCAGACGAGAACTGGAAATATGGAAAGACAATTTTTATGGAATGCAGCTCAAATGACAATTTTTTGAAACAAGGAATGAGTAACTCGTAGTCTTGTATTTCAATTAATTAGGATAACTATCTCTTAATACAATGTGACATCAAGACTTGTTCGGTAGCTGATTTAAAAAAAAATTTTGTCGTCAGAAAGAAAATTTAATAAACAAAATCAAATAAACGTGATCTGATCTGAATTTATCCTCCTATTTTTTCTTTTTGGAGCTATAACTAGCAAATTCAAGATTAAAATTTCATAAGATAATGTGATTTAATAAAATTCGAAATTTTCAGTTAAAATGCAGAGAACATTACAGAGTTTTATCTAAAACAGGAAATTTTCAAATACAGGGATTTTTAAATTTCAAACGCGTTTTCCACGAAACGATGATTTTAACCTAATTTATTCGAGATATCAAAAATTATTCATTATTCAAAAATTATTCATATCAAATTATTCGATTTCTACTCCGCTTTAATGATTAATATCAGTTATGATAAATTTTTCGTTATTTGTTTAAAACATTATTGCACAACAAAACAAAATTGATTGTGAAACAAAACAATTTAAAGTTTCAAAAATTGTTTTTTTTTATTTAAAAAGTTAGAAAAGCTTTTTTTACAAAATTAAAAAGAAGTTGTATTTTTTTTTTTTAAATAATTTTTTAAACTGTATTTTTTTAAAAACAAAAATTTTCAAACTACAATTTTTTTTAAAAATTGCATATTTTTATGTTTTAAAATTCTTTTAAAGAATAAAATATTTTTTTAAAATTCTTTTGTATCTACAACATTAAGATCGGAACAACAGTTCGCAAAGAGGAAAACATAATTATAAAAAAATAATTCGTTCCTCACAAAAGCTAAAGCGTTACGTATTACATTAAACGCAAACAAAAAACAAAAAAGGCAAATCCATCCCAAAAGGACCCTTAACATTTATCAATCAACAATTCTACAATTTGATACAATTTAAAGCAGCTTTGTAATCGCGTTAAAAGAACAGAACAATTTAATTTAGTGCTGAAAATTTTTGTTTTGTTTATTTGAAAAAAACTTTTTCAAAATTAAAACAAATATATATATATATATTTTAAATAATTTTTTGAACAGCATAATTTTTAAATTTTGTTTTAGAGTTTACTTTCTTAAACATAAAATTTTTCTGTTTTCAAATTCCTTTAAAGTATGGAATATTTTTCTTTCCGAATTTTTTATTTTATTTTATAGCATTAGAATCGGAATTAGAATTTGTGTTTGATAAGGACGGAAATAAAAAAATAATAAAAAAAGCTACTTCATTTCTCACAAAAACAAAAGCGTAAAATAATATTATATAAACAAAAAATGTATAGGCAAAATTTTATATTGACAATGCGCCATATGAAAAAAAAAAATCTTGAACCAACATACACAAACGATTCACAACCATATTAGTGAAAGATAAAACATTCATTGTTTAATATTTAAACACTCATAAAAATCACTTATTTCGTAATAAGTGATGAATGAGTAAAAAAAGCAACTTCGCTTGAGATTCTTACTATTCTTAAATTCCCTTCATGCACTAGTTCTCTCAAAAAGTATATCTGTAGTTATATATCTAGAATTAAAGCAAGTGTTCGTATTTCAGAAGTTGTCATCATTTTATCAATAGACCTAAACTTCTCAACAATCAGATTTGATTGCGCCTAATCAATTTTATAAAGATTGATGAGCAGGGAACTAAGAGAGGATCAATAAAGTTAGGCGACAAATAATTGAGTTTGTTAAGCAAATTTGGCGCTTTCTAAGACTTTTTTGGATTAAAGTCTTAAAAGCATGAAACATAAGTCAGCTTAATATTTCGCAAAGATAAATGGGTTGGCTGTAGAAAAGAAAGCTTTGAAATCGGAAAAATATAATATTATGAAAATATTAAAGTTAAGTATATTGCTTAAAATAAATAAAGTAACGAATTAGAAGATGATGGAAAATTAAGAATGTTGTTAAAAAGAAATAGAAAAACAAATTAGAACATGATAGAAAACTAAGAATGTTGTTTAGAAGAAATATAAAAATAAATGAGAAGATGACGGAAAATTAAGAATGTTCTTTAAAATAAATAGAAAAACAAATTAGAAGATGATCGAAAACTAAGAATGTTCTTTCAATGAAATAGAAGAGTTAATTAGAAGATGATAGAAGATTATGAATGTTCTTTAAAAGAAATAGAAAAACAAATTAGAATATGATAAAAAGGCTGTTTTAATGAGATAGAAAAACAAATTAGAAGATAATAGAAAGCCTCAAAGTAAGAAAACTGATAAAAAAGCATTAAAATTTGAACAATTTAGTATAATGAAATGATTAAAATCAATAGAGTAAGAAATTTGAAAAAAGATAGAAAGCTTCGAAATTAGAAAACCGATAGAAAGTCTATTAATTTCAAAAGTGTAATGTAATAAAATTATTAAAACGTAATATTTTATACAAAATTTATGGATCAACCAGTTAGAATATAATAGTTTCAAAATTGGTAAATCGCTTAAAAATTTTAGAAAACATTGAAAATTGGCAAAAAATCTTCAAAACTGAAATTAATGATATAAAAAGATTAAAGTTAAGAATGTTGTTCAAAATATGAGGAGTAACAAATTAGAAGATAATAAAAAGCTTCAAAATAAGAAAATGATAAAAAGCTCAAAAATCAGAAACATATAATAGTTTGAAATGCTATTTAAAATACAGTAATAAATTAGAATAAGGTAGAAAGCTTCAAAATTAAGAAACTGATAGAAAATGCAATTTGATAAAATGAATAAAACTTAATATACATAAAATTATATTAAGTTTTATTTACCTCATTAGGAGCAATCAATCTTAGTGCAATCACTTAGTATATGATAGTTTTAAAATTAGAAAACTGATAAAAAGCTTTGAAAATTGAGAAATTGATTAAAAAATCTTAACAATTAAGCATAATAAGAGGAAAAGATTAAAATTTAGTATAATATCTAAAATTAAGGAAGCAAAAAATATTATTTTAATATGCTGATAGTTGTGCGAAAATTATGATCGAAATTGCAAAATATTAATGAAAAACAATTAAAGTATAATAATTACAGTGTAACAAATGACAATTATATTTTTAGCATTTTTGAAAGACTTTTATAAAACGCTTGAAAGTAAACACAATAGTTTTTCATATTCCTTGACTAATTGTAATTGACCATCGGAATTAGTCAATTCCTTTTAAATGACTAATTCCGAAAAAAAAAACTTTGAGTACGGATATTTAAATTATTTGGTTAAATTTAATGATAAATCTAACTATCACATTGTTCTAGGGAGAGCTTTGTAAGAGCACTTTCGGTAAAACACTCAAAGATTGCCATGAATTAATAAGATTTTTCTGGATATTGTACTCTTAAGCATATAGTGAACATTTCAGAAGTCTAGAAACAGAACAATGGAGAAATTTGTTTTTAACATTTCCTCTTTTGGAAAAGCGTGAATTATTTCTATATTGCTCATAAATTCTTCAATTGAAATTAGTTTTTTTTTTATTCATGTTCTGGTCTTACGCCAAAAATGCACAAAACAAAAAATTTGGAATAAAAAAAATGCAACAAAACGCCCATATAAAAATTCAATTTTTTTTTTTTATCAAACAAACAAACTTTATTGGGAACAAAAACAAATACATAAATACAAAAAATATATATTTGTCGCCAAGAGGAAAATCCTGTCCAGGCGACAACGAAAGGTGATACAATAAATTTAAAATATAAATTAAGAGAAAAAGATAAATAAAAATACATGAAACTATATATATATATATATATATATATATATATATATATATATATATATATATATATATATATATATATATATATATATATATATATATATAAATAACAAAGGCAACAAAAGAAAATTATTTGAATTGGAACGAGACTGGTATAAAAAATCAAATGCTTCCTTTAAAGTGAAAAATAAAGATCTAAATCGTTTATCAAAAATTGAAATAAAGCACGCTTAAAAGAAGAATGAATTTGGATGTTTTGCAACTGAAATAATAACTTATTATATAATTTAGGTGCTAAGTGAAAAAACTGTTTTCGTGAAATTTCTTTTGTTAAGTGGGGAATCTCATATATTTCAGTTGGTCTCCTTTCAGACACATTGGTTTTTAATTTGCATATTAATTTATTGTTGTGTAAATAAAATAAAATACGAAAAAATACATTATGGCGAAATGGTAAGAGATTAATACTTGTATATGTATTAGTAGTAGTTATACTTGAATTATTTATATTTAGAAAATTAAATTATAGAAAAAAATTATAAATAAGAAATTTAAATTATGGAAAAAAATTATTCTAAACAGAAAGCTACTCTTAAAAAAAGAGGTTTTTATAAAAATTTGCACAAGAAACAATGAAAACTTAAAAAACAGCAATTACAAAGTAAAATTTTTAACTGGCTTGTAGTTGTAATAAGAAAAAAAACATTATTTCCTCTTAAAATTTGTTATTATGCTAACACTTAACCGAAATATTTCCAAATATTACAAGTTTGTTTCATTTACCTGAACAATTTCAGAAACTATAATAATTCAGGTAAATAATACAACAAAGATAAGTCCAAAATTACTCCCAAAATGTACAAAATTTAAAATTTAAAATAAAAAAAATTGCGAAAAACGTCCACATTAAAATATAAATTTTAAACTGCAATTACAGTAACATATACTCTAAACGAAAAGTTATTCTCAAAAAATGGTTTTTTTATAAAAATATTTGCATGAAACAATAACTAAGCACTTGGTAGTGTTTACAAAGTTGAAATTGTAACTAGCTTGTAAGAAGAAGAAAAATAAAAGATTCCTCTCCTTTAAAATTTTTTTATTATGTTAACACTTAAGAAATATTTCCAAATATTATTTGTTTGTTTCATTTACTTGAACTTTTTCAGAAATTGTTAGCATTCAAAAGTAAAATGCTATACTTTTATACTGCTTCTCATATACTTAACAAGGTTTTAACAAGTTTAATAAAATAATGGATGAGTACACATTTTCTAAATTTTTTTTATTATATTTAATGCTCTCATTATTCGAATAACACTCTACGTACTCAAAAACAATAAAAAAAAATAATGTCTAAAATTCTTTTTAGTTTTAAAAATTAAAATACAATTATATAGTTATTTAAAACTTACATTTCCCCCAAAAAAGCTAAATGAATAGTATTCTTCACAAAATATTTCTTCAAGCTTAACAGAATATTTCTATGAACCCCTCTTAAAAGAAATTTAATTACGAAAAATGCTAATTAATATTTATAATCTCCATAAAAAGAACGCGTTCTTTTACTTTACCATTTTACGTAAAACTTTTTACTGTAAAAAAAGAAACTAATTGTACTTGTTATAAAAGAAAGAAATGTTTTCATGCAAGAAAAGTATATATTGTGTCAACTGAAATTTTTTTTTTAACTCTTTCAACTAAAAAAAATTTGCTAATTGTCTTTCTCATCACGTATTTCGTTTCTGTTGCTAATGTTTCCATGTTTTGTACTCGGCCTATCAACAGTGCGCAGGTGCCTTACTTGTAAAATAAAATTAACCTCCTTTAAAGAAAACAATCCTATCTTCCTTTAAAGACACTCCGACATTTACAGCACGTCTTAAAAGAGGAGAAGAAAAAAAATGAAGTAAGCCAGTTTTTACTGAAACAATTACGCATTTTATAAAACGATAAAATAAAACATTTTTTGGCTAGCATTTCAGCACAACAAATGTAAAAATTGAATTATAGAAATGCTTTCTTATTTTAGATTGAGATTATCAATAAGCTGTATGTGTTTAAAGCCAAAATGTTGTAAAAAATGAAACACAAATTGGCTTTAGAACGATTTTAAAATAGAATAACATTAAAAAAATTGCATTAAGATTTAAGGAATAGATGTTTGGATTTTATAGCATGAAATGTAATAAATTACTGTATAGTTAGTAATTTTTAAGTTCTTAATTTCAAAACAGTTTTTGAAGTTAGATAAATAATGAATTGTTTTAGTTTGCATTTTTCTTTAGAGTGATATTATTAACAAGTTTGATATGTCAAGTTGAATTGCTGAAAAAAAGAATGAAACAAAAAATAGTTTTATGATGTTTGAAAAAACGAAATTAAAAAAAAAAACTTCTGTTAAGATTTAAGCAATCGGTGTTTATATTTATGAATCATGAAATATAATAAATTAGTACATTATTAATAATTTCTAAATTCCTAATTTCGAAACGTTTTTGTTAATTACTTAATATTTCTATCTTATTTTAAATTGAAATTATTAACAAGCTCGATATAGAAAGTTCAAATCAAGAAAAAAATGAAGGAAGTGAAAATAATAAATAATGTTTTTTTTTTTTTTTTTTTTTTTTTTAAATTGTGATAACCTTTCGGTGATCACAGGTTACCCATGGACAAAATGGTTGTCTAATTTTTTTCTTCCAGTTTGAACTGCAGGTTAAAATTTCTGATTCTTAATTAAAATAATAAAAACTAAAATATCGTTCAAATGGTGAAATTCTCGTTTATTCACAACTCAAGAAGTATTTATGGGATCTCTCTGGTCCCATATCTCAAAAATAAACTCACCAACTTCATGCATAACAAAATTAAAAGTGAAAGAAAGAATTCTAAAAAAAATTATTAAACAGCAGCTGTTGCCATAGCAACGCATGCAATGACGACGCATGCACACTGTTTACTATTACTCTTCAACACAGATGAAAAGTGTGATGACGTCCAAATAAAGGGGGCCACGCCATCAAATCCAAAACAACACCCATTTTGCCAATGGGTAAAAGTGGTTTCATAATGTATTCATAATACATTTCATAATGCAACGAAATTAAAAAAATTGCATTACGATTAAAGCAATTGGTGTTTATATTTTTTGACACATGGTTTTTGAATTAGTGCATAAGTAATAATTTCTAAATTCTCAATTCCTAAACATTTTTTGACGTTAGATAAACAATTAAGTGATGTAATTGAATTTTAGCCATGAACTTATAATAATGAATGATAAACTTCATATAATGATAATCTTAAAAAACTGACAAAGATAAATTCGAAAATCTATACACTGTATAAACATTTTCGTAGAGTAATACGAGCTCGTTTTAAGGGCTTTCGGTTAAGTCTTGCAATCATAATTTCTGTTGCAGGAGTAATTTTGAATGCGCAATTAGCACATTTCTTCCACGAAGTAATAAAATAAACTCTATAAGTTAATAATGACAAAGGTATAATAGCTCATACTGGTTATGATGTCATAGTACAGTAAGTATCTCTTTCATTTTATTATACTTTCCGATATTGCTTTTAGGTAATTCTTGCAACCATTTTACAACCTATTATCGCAATTCTCGTAGTTTGTAATATCCCCAACCATGGTCCAGTTTTTTGGGATATATCTTTTGAAGGTCATGGCTAACTACTATAACCCCTGTCAGAAGGCGAATACAGCGGCTAAGCTGGTCACAAACTTGGACAACGAGAGAACTTTCAGCCATAACAGATTTAACGTGCACCTTGCTGCGTATACACGCCGATTGTTTTTATCGGCTGTCAGGATCGAACCCACAACCTCAAGCTCTTCACCTGCGGTGTGAGTGACGCAGTAATAGACGGTGCCACCGGAGGACTTTCAATCTGTTACAGGTGAATCGCAGTTTCCCAAGCGAAACAGAGTTATTCCCTCAAGGAGGTGTACAGGTTCGAATCCCAGAGGTGACTGGTTAATTAGAATTCTGCTCTTGACTCGCACTAACCACATTACTGACGTAAAATTTGTCAGACGATCATGGATTAAAATCTCCTTGCCTTCGGGTATATCGTGGGAGGTTGTCGTCCTCATATAACGAAGGCTAGTTTGTCCCAGTCTTGTCGTCTGGGATGGGTTCAGAAATATAAGGTTACGGAGATCAACATTGATAGTCGTTAACTCAAAATTGGATCGACTGTTCAACGCCGGTTATAAAATAAAATAAAATCTGTTACAGACGACGTTTTGAATATCATATATTACGTACAGTTATAAGAAATAGAAATACGATAGTTGGCATACGAATGGAAAATGCATAATATTTCATAGCGGTTTTGTTATCATAATATATTAAGAATGCCATTAATTTTAGTATGTTTTAATTTATTGGTTCAAATTGCTTTTAGGTAATACTTGCAATCAAACTTCCGATTGCAAGTTAAGTTTCGAGTATCAATATACAATTTACACACTCCTACGTGCAAACAAACAGAAAAGAAAATGAGTATTCCTTTTATTAAGGTAAATAATGGAAAAGGTATAATCGTTTTTTCCTGTACAAAATCCAGAGGGAAATAAGCTTTCACCCACGTCTCAGTCCATGTATTTTTTTTTTCTTTCTATTTCGGATAAGATGCTACATCTTTTTGATGAGAAAGCAAAGTTTGTTTTCTTCTTTCTGAGCCGAGAAAGATATTTCCTCAAGGCGTTCGAATGTTGTTTTTCTATCTCTCTTCTTTGGATTCACAGGCGAAAACTGTTTGCAGAAATTTACAGAATTCAAACAGACACGAGAGGGAATTTTTCAGCAGATTTAAACAAGTCAAATAGAATCAAAGTAGAAAACGTCGAGACGATCCCAAGAAGTAAATCAAGTCTCTAATTTTAAATATACTGTTTCACTGGCTCTTCTTGTTTATTCTCTCTCTTTCAAAAAATTTTTACTTTTTTTTATGAGCTTCGAATTATTTTCAATATATTAAATTAAAGTTCATTCTTTGCTTGCAATGTATACAAAGGATATATATATATATATATATATATATATATATATATATATATATATATATATATATATATATATATATATATATATATTGGAACCATTGGTACCGAGATATGCAGAAAATTTCCTTCGCCTTCAGATTTATATCTAAATTGAGGAAGTTTGTGAGTTATATCGTACTTCCACCCTTGCGGTGCTCTCTTGTCAAACAAAATCTCACATTCCTGGCTTAATTCGCAAGGCCAATGACTGGCGAGCTTGGCTTGTTTAAGTGTCAATAGAAACAACATGATTTATTTATAATAAAATTCCATTAATATTGCTACAACACCTGCAAGGAATGCAAACTATATATGAAATATTTATTGGGTTCATACATTATAATGAAAGGAAGGAGTGATTGAATTCATTGGAAATTAGGATGCATCGATTCTAAAAAAATCAGTTTCTAGATTTGACACTTTTAGTAGCAATAACATTTATTTGTCTGAACAGGGAGCTAAACATAGTCTGAACAGCATTTTTTGTGAACCCTAGTCTCCTCCAATACTTTACCACAGAATTATAGAAATCCATACTGCGACTCTCGCATGAAATTTGGTCGTAAAACCGGCTGTAGTGCTGTTACATACAAGTTAGAAGGGAGTAAGCTTTTGAAACAGTTCTTCGATAATAGTGATTGTGGGCGTTATCCATGATGGTGCCAAACATGTATGTGGCCCTTATAAAACCAGAATTGATTACTAGGTTGACGTGCCGCAATTTCTGTGTCCAGGTTGGTTGTTGATGACAACTATAAAGGCGGTTCTGTCTGGAATGTAGCGTCATGTGTAGCAGAAACCATGATCAAAACATTGTCCACCCATACTGCTGCAAACATCGTCTAACTGTTAGAGGTGAACTTGCAACGTGACGTGGTTACGCATTATTATTATTATTTTGTAATGCGTAAGCATTGTTTAAAGAAAGGACATGGACATTAACATACTTTAAATATGCCCATTTTATTTCTGATTACGTCAACTGGTGAATTGAAAGAAACAACATGAAGATTCCAAGGAAAAGGAATTCTAAACATTTTCATCAGTCGAAAAAATTTACAATATTTAGTCATTAACATGACTAAACATTGACATATTTTAGACATAAATTGTATCTTATTAACGGGATATATCTAGGATATATCATATTTATATAATAATAATAATAATTAGAAATTAATTGTGATAAATTTTTTTCCAGAACACGTACATAATCAATAAAATTTAATTTCTCGGCCACGAGAGCCAAACAACATATCATTGTTGTAATGTGTTATTAAGAAATCAGCTAATTAAAAAACTATAGATTAAGGAAGTAAGACTAGCGACTAGGTTCAAACAAATTCAGTCTGGGTGGTTAATTAAATAGAAACAATATAATATTGCTAATACAATACAATATAATAAAAAAAACATACAATATTGAAATATTTATAAATTTATGCAAAAAAAAAAAATTCTTTAAAAAAAAAGTTACACTGATGTTATATTAATAAAGAAGTGATATGAAATGAAATGAAGAAATTAGCTACATACCAAACTTTTATTAAAACAGTCAAACTGACAACCATATGCAAACAAGGAGAGTTTTCGAGGCTAAATTGGACTGAGTTTTCCTATTTACAGTGAACAAATTTAATTCTAAAGCAGTGTAATTGAAATCGAACACAACAATCAGAGAAACAAGTTACTCGGTCTGGTAAACATCACCATCTGACAATGTCAACAGTTCAATACCACAATTGAAGCATAATCCAATACCAAAATAGATCTCTCGTGCTCTGTGATGAAGTACAATACACACTGAACTCTACTTCCAGAGGAACTCTAATTAAATTGACAGAACTTCGAGTGCAATAGGTCAATGGAGCACGAAATTGTATCACGGAGACCAAGCTCATTTATATTTAAATTGTTTTTGATTTTTGGTCTTCGATAAATGGTCTAAATTAATGTCATGGTTTGAAGTAAATATCAATCGATCATGTTTCAAGTAATGAAAAAAATAAAGTATATGTTCTATGAAGAAGGTTTGTTGAAAGTTGTGCTGAAGATGTTGGTCATTTGTTAAATAATTTAATTTTTGGTCTTAGATAAAATGAGCTAAATAAATGCCATGGTTTAAAGTAAATATCAATTAATCGTAAGTTATGTTTCAAGTAATGAAAAAAATAAAGCATATATTCTATGAAGAAGGTTTGTTGATTAAGATGTTGAGGACCATTTGTTAAATATTTTAATTTTTGGTCTTAATGGATGTCATGGTTTGAAGTAAATATCAATCGATCTTAAATTATGTTTCAAGTAAGGAAAAAATAAAACATAATGAAGAAGGTTTGTTGATTGAAGATGTTGATGACCATTTGTTGAATAATTAAATTTCTGGTCTACCCTAAAATGTTTTAAATGAATGTCATGGTGTGAAATAAATATCAATTGATCTTAAATAATACTTCAAATAATGAAAAAAAAAGATATATTTTATGAAGAAGGTTTGTTGATTGAAGATGTTGATGATAATTTCTTGAATAATTTAATTTTTGGTCTTCGATAAAATGTTTTAAATGTATGCCATGATTTGAATTAAATATCAATTGATCTTAAATTATGCTTCAAGTAATGAAAAAAATAAAACACACATTATATGAAGAAGGTCTGTTGATTGAAAATGTTGATGGCAAATTCTTGAATAATTTAATGTTTGGTCTTCGATAAAAATTTTTAAATGTATGCCATGACTTGAAGTAAATATAAAATGATCTTATGTTTTAAGTAAAAACAAATTTTTTGTTTTATTTGTTTTGTTGTTGATTGAAGATGCGTTGAAGATGTTGAGGACCATTTGTTGAAAAAGAATTGATTGTTCGGGGGAAACAGTGATGGAAGAAATATCTAGAGACAACATTGTAGGAAATTATTATTATCCATTTGTGCAATTATTTTATTCTTAAGATGATGAAGGTAAACTAATTTAGTGACGAATCAAATTTGATAAATAATTAAAAAAATTATTTTTAAAAATATGGAGTTCCATCAAAATAAAAATGAATTTTCATTTTTTATATGCAAATGAATTTACTTATATAATAAATTTTGAGATTCAATACCATCCAGCGATCTAGCCGATGGTCTTTTTTTCGCTCAGTTTCCTTCAGACTTTTTAAAAATCAAGATCTTAGTGGAAGTATCTTCCTAGCTGTTCTAAACATGACCTGTTTATAATTAAGATGACTTGTGCTATGTGTGGTTGCTTACAAAAACAGAAAAATTCTAACTTGTTTCTTGTTCCCCGATTTTCTGCACTGCAATAAAAATTTCTCTCGGCCTTTTGCTCTCAAAAATATTCAATGGGCATCGTGTATTTGCTTAACGTCCATGTTTCAATTGCATCTATCTAAATATATTGAGTTAGTATCGTATATTTTAAAATTTGATTTGCCTCTAATAAAATTTTAATAAATTCTTCTCAGGCCAAAGATTAATTTATTGGATATTTTGATTGTATTTTTGATTTCTGCTTCTGGCCTATCTTTGTCTTTAATTATAGTTCTGAATGATTTTAGATCTTCGACCTTTCCGAAGTTTGCTATCTTAAATGCACTTTGAGTTGCTATTATTTTCCACAGAAGGTAAATATTTGAGAAATTTAGTTTCATTTTTATCAATAATTATCTCCTTTTTTATGTCAGAAAATTAAAAATCTAAAAAAGCCTGAAAATTGATAAATTGATTACAACATTTACTTATTAAAATGAAGATAATTACTAAAAAAATATCGAAACTATTTATCAATTATCAAAAAAGTATAGTAATCAAAGAAACATACCTAACGGAATAAATTTTGTTTTTATCAAAGCCCATTTATAATTTAAAATATTAAAATGTACTTTTTAATAATATTTTTTAGATGAAATATGTATATTATGTAATACCTAAAATTCATAAAGCTAAACACAAGACAAAAAATTTCACTGATTCCAATACTAGTTAAAGCAATTTTCCCTTTCACGTGCAAAACTAGCTAGTGATAGAGTTAGTAATTACTTATTCCTACTCGCCATGGAACTTTCTGCCAGATTTTCGACACGGTGTGCTCGTTGATTTAATCACATACATGCTATTTACGCCTGCCTTCCATCTCATTTGCCACGCACGCCACATCACTTAAGAGGCTAGGTCCTAGACACTTCGTCACGCAGACTTAAGACTAGGACCTAGAAAGCAAAATAACTCTTTCCCCAAAATGGGCGCTCGATTTTCAATGCCATAATAGGATTATCGCCCTCCTACATTTACGCCTTTAGCCCTCATACCTTTCCATAGCTGTTGAATCCATTATGGAAGGAGATTATGAAATCGTCGGTTAGTTTCGTCTTAAAAGGGATTAGAACTTTTCAGCCTTTCTAACCATTCTTGCATGCTTCGATAGGTAAATAGTTGGTTGGCACACATCTCTGAGCCCAGTCGCCAACTTAGGCGATTGTGGAGTATGGATGAAGATTCTCTTTTTTTTCTTCTTTCTACTTCCTTCATTTTCGACAAATGGGATTGGAAAATTCGAAAGTCCCGTCAATTAACTGAAGTCGTGCCTGTAATTTAAGTTCGAGAAACGTTGAACAAAAGATGGTATGTTAATTGACCTCGAAATTAGCATTAGCTGGTAAGAAGATTTTCTGATGAAGACGTTTAAATCTTCAGCTGATTTTTTTTTCTGTATTTTATTTGGCTTTTCATGCAATATTTGGGGCTCTTTTTGATTACTTCTAAAATAGATTAATTTGATTTTCTCGTATAAAACAATTCTTTTTCGTTGGGGAAACTTATGAACATTTTCTTGTTTTTAGTTGTATATTTTCAAAAATTATGGCTCGATTTTCAAGCTGATTTAATTTTTTTTCTTAAATTACCTTTTTTCAATATTTTGTAAGTCATCTGATTATCTTAAAATATCCTTAAGTGGATCTGCTACCTCCTTTATATCTCGGATGTTTTTTTCCATTATTTTAAACTTTAGAAAAGATTTTTTATTCTAATTTTTAAAGAGGTTTTTTTAAAGTCGTGTTGTAATTTAAGCTCAAGAAATTTCAAATGAAAGATAAGTTAATTCACATCGAAGATAGTATACGTCTTATGGATAGAACATATATTTTAAATGACAGTTATATAATTAATTTAAAAATACTGAAAGATAATTATTTTAGTAACTTTTCCAAAAAGTGAGGGATTCTTTTAATGATTGGAATCATTGGTATTTTGGTACACAATTGGAATCATTGGTAATATTGGATGATTGAAATTTTAACCTTTTACACTTTTAGCTTTAATCATACTACTAATGGATCAAATTGCAGTTTTCGATGAAATCAATTTAGTTAGAGTCATAATGCCATGTATAGTGAATATATAGTGAAATAAACTCTCACTACACCATATAAATAAGTATTTTTAAAACACTTATAACTGTAACTACTCCCTAAAGATTTCTGCAGTTTGACAAAATGGTATTGATTTAACAGCAAAATTTTATTTATCTATTTATTAATTTAAAAATTTGGTCCCAAATTAGGGACACTTACCCTTATTCGAAGCACTTATTTTGTTCTAATTTCACTGGAATACTGCACTGCAGAGAAGATAATGAGATTCAAATTGTATCAAAGAAAAAAAAGACGATTTTATTTTTAAAAAGATATTTTACAATGACAAAAAAATACACTTTACATTAGATAAATTGTAATTGCTAAAAATGTATTATAACTTTTGAGGGAAGATCATTCACATTCAAAAATTAACACATAGACTTAATCAGAAGCTTTGATACTTTCTGAAAATACCAGTTAATAGCACTTGACAGATGCTTCTAATTTCATACCCTTGTTTTTGTGAAAAGCATTTCAATTTGCAACATATGGTTTATCAAACTAAGTTCAATCGGACCTTTTTTTTTCTTTCTAAAATCCTATTCTAATAAAACGATAGCATCGCCAAGATTAGAAATGTTTAACATTTTTTCGATGAGTCCAGCACGTTTAGGTATGAATGCTTTCTACAATTATTGAAAAATTTTGGTTCTCAGCAAAGCTTGCGCATGATATACGGTCGTGGACGCGTTCTAATTCTCCCCCCCCCCCATAACAAGGTTTTTTTTCAATTTTCTCGTATTTTCATTAAAACGAGTCGAAGTTTATTTATTTTATTATAAAAGTACAGTTGCTGCGTTGAATTTTTGTCTAAAATATTATAAACACTAATTAATTTCTAATTAAACTCAATATTAGAATCTATTCTCCATCGAATTTAATTCCCAATAAAATTTAATGCTTGTTTTCTCTAATTTTTCGCGCCCATCTTGCTAATTTATGATCTAATTTTCTTATGTGGTATCAGATATAAGCTGATGATGAGTTAATTTTAAAGTAGGATAGAAATAACTTGTAAAGTGAGGCTTACTCTATTAAGTAAATATTTAAGTTGAACTACTTGATTTCAAATGTAAAAAAGAAGAAAGAAAAAAACAATATATGACAGTATCAAATAATAACTAATAATTACTATTTTATTCTCATCGGTGCTTTTTTGTTTTTTGTTTTTTGGATTGTGTAAATATTTAGCTACGTATGTGTATCGGAGCAGTTGTTACAGTTACTAAAGTTGATTGAGAACTTCTGATAGGATGGCAAAATAACCGTACATCCCAGAAAGGAAATACGCACTAGGCTTCGAATATTTTTGAAAACTTGTTCCAATGGATAGCACTTCCAAATTAAATTTCTGACACTCAAAATTTTTTTATTTCTTGAATTTCTTGAATTTCGTAGATCAAGTTCTAGAAGACTGTCTAGACATGGAAACGATCCCGAATGCTTCCAGCATATTCAATTTAAAGGCGCTGAATAAATTCCAAAGCGGCGTTGTAGTTAGCTTCCAGCTAACTTCGAAAAGGGACCTTTTCTTCGCCGGTTCATCCCATCCTCCTACTCCTTCGTTCTACCATTTCGAACAAGAATCCCGTCGTTCGTTTTAGTCATCGATCCTTGCTCCTGAGAAGAAGGGATGGCACAATCCGAAAGAGAAGAACACCCTTTGGCATGGTGATGCCAACGAACTCATACTTTCTTTTTCTTAGAAATGTTCTTCCTTCATTTTTCTAAGAACTGGAACAATAGAGAGAACTACCCTTTCATAACAAAATGCCATTGAGTCCACCTTTTTTCTCCCCTCTCTCAAAAATTTAAGAAAAAAAAAAAAAAAAATCGTTTGCACTTTTACTTAGTTCGATTTCATTTAGCGGGAAAATTCCTACGTTAAGAATATTCTAAATCATTGATAAATCATGGGGGAAAGAATGCTTTGATTTGTAATACGTCAGAGACATGCGTAACAAGATTTCGAGCAGAATCTTTCTCCTTTGTTTGTTTTGATTTTCGATTGTGAGATTGATTTTGCAATTGCAGAAAAGATTATTCTCCCGAAAAGCGAAGGAAAAAAAAAGCTTTTAATTGAAACAAAGTTAATTTGCTTTCAAAGTAATGGTTTTATATCAACAAGAGAATTACATGCAGGTATTGAATGTCCAGAATTTAGAATCTTTAAATCAGTGAATTCTAAAGGTTTTGAAATTTTTTTTTAATCGCATTTCCTTTTACTTATTTAATGGATTTTTATCGAAAACTTTTTAGAAACAAAGATTTCTGATTTTTACATCGTTATGCAATTTACAAATGTCTTATAAAATTTTATAATTTAGGAAACTCGAATATAAATAAGCGACACAGAATTTTTTTTAAAAATGGAATTAAGTAGAGATAGATAGAATTCAAAGACCTATTGGGTTCAGAGTATTTAATCTATAATTTATGAAAAAGAATGAAAAATAATCAAGATTTTTTTATTATAAAATTGCCAGAATTTTGCTCATTTTTCACATTATGAGTAGATTTATCTTAAAAAGGTTTCAACCTTCTGGAGCACGCCGTAATTTTTATTTCAATTCTATGGATAATGAGATAAGTTACATTCTTAATGATTTAAAGTTTTTCTTCTCTGTGCCTACATAACAGGTATGCCGTCTTATACCAAGAGTGGTTTTATGAACGGCACAAAAATTTTACTAATTTCATTTTGTTTGATAGTGGATAGGTCTTAGACTGGACATAAAATTTTTTAACACTTTTGTGATGCTAAATAAAATAGTTTAGATACCCAAGAATATTAAAAAATTTTTAAAAAAAACTTCGCTTACATACATTGAGATACTGGTAACAACAAGGAACACAGCAATAAAGCCCGGATTTCTTTTGGTTGGTAGAATATTTGAAAGCAGCACTAGTAATGGTGAGATCAAAGTATCCTCTTTTACCCCACTTCCTCCTACTCATGACCTTTACTCCACTTCAGTTACTTAAGAATTTTTCTCTATTTTCCTATACTTATAACTTTCTCTCCATTTTTCTTTACTTACAACCCCCTCTACTGACCTATTTCCCTCACTTCCGCTATTTATAAATGTTTCGCCCCTTTCTAGTAACGATGGAATCAAGGTACCCTCTTTCACTGGCGTCGCCACCATAGGGGTCCGAGGGGTCCGGACCCCCCCCCCCCCAATGATTGGGAAGCCAGGGTCCATTATTTTGAGAAAATATTTCTGTTTCGTTTCCATAACTTTTAATTTTTTTTTTTCTCTCTCTCTTATTTTTACATAGTGCAACTTATTATATTATATAATTAAAAGAAAATTAGTAAAAAGTAAAATACACACAAAAAAATGCACTGTATGAAAAAATAAAACAGGTGTTTAGAGAACTACAAGAAATATCACTGCCACCCTTTTCTTCAATAAGCAATAAAACACTTCCCACCATTCCTTCTCTTCTCACTGTTAACTGATAAAGATTATTCTCCCTCAACATCACACACGTAGTCATTTGATACCCCAAAAATAATCGCCTTAGTTTACGCTATGGGAAAATGGTCTTAGCATTTTAAAATTATCTTTATCGTATTTATGGCCCTGGGCTCTCTAGTTCTCTTTTTTAAAATGTCAAATATCAACAGACCCCGGCCCTACCTATTCATAAATTGTTTCAAACAGGCAATTATCTAGAATTTCTAGAGGGGATTTCTTTTAGGGATTTCAGTAGGTGGAGATTCTTGTAAACATTTTTTTTTTTCTTTTTTTGGTGGTGGTTTTGTCAAGAAAATTTCTCTGACATACAATCATTCTAAATCTTCTCTTACGTATAAGCGCTCACAGTGTTATTCCATCATTATTTAAACTAGACATTTTCAGTAAAAAACTTTAATAAATATAAATAATTCTGTTTACTGTTATATTTTGTTTCATTAATTGTTTTAACTTAAATTATTAGTTGTTATTTTTTTTAAATAAAGTTTATATAAAGTTTTTGTAATATGTTGTTTTATAACAAGTAGTCGTTAAATAAATTTTGGGGAGGTAAGCAAATGTTTGTATGAAATCACTTAATTCATTTATAATTGTATGCTTATGTTCTGCAAGAATTGTTTTATAGTTTGTGTATTAAATTTATTTCTATAGTACATTAGTTCATGGTTTTACTGTTCATTGTGCATGAATTTATTTTGAACGCACGGAGTTACTTCTTATTTTATATTTATAAAATCAATGTAACTTTTAAATTTTTAAAATTATAAATCAAAACTTAGAATTTTTATGATCTTTCTATAACTTTGTTTTAATTCAGAAATTTAAGGTCACGTTTATGTTTATATGGAAATTTACATATAATTTAATGAATTTTTTTACATAAATACTGATTATTTATGCCCTAATAATTAGCATTAACTTTTATTTTAATTAATTAAAACAAAGAAGAATTACTTTAAATGCAAAAGTTTCATAAAAAAAAAATTCATATGATTTTATTACGGTCAGTAATAAAAACTAATAAAAATTTTTTTTTTAAGAATGGGATAATTTGTTAAACTTAATTTATTGTATAATTGTTTAATGCTTACTTCATGTAATTTTATTTATTTTGATTTTATCAAAATAATATGGGATTTTTAAAGTAATTATTTTGTGCCAATTAGCATTTTCATAATTTGGTATTTTCAACAAATAATTTTTCTGAATTTAAAGTATTAATTTTTAAAATTTTAATATTGAAACTATAAATACTGCCGATAGAGGAAGGACAATAAGAGTTCCATGTGTTGTCTTTTTTATTTCTCCGTATACAATTATATGAAGTTTTCATGGTTACCAAAATGGATCATGGGATCCAAGAAAACCAAAATATCTCCTTTTTGCTGTTTCTTTGCTTGAAAATAATAAAAAGGTAAATACATTAAATAAAATGTGCATAAAAATTATTCCCATCACAATTATTATAGTTTATCACTTCTTCAAAATATGAATACTAGTTCTGTCAATCAACTGAATAATTTTCTTTTCTTTTTTAAACACAAAAATTTCGATTTTTAAAACTATATAAGTTGAACCGGAACAAGATAGAAAAATAGATAAACCTAAAACCGCTTTAATATTCTTGAATTTCCCACTTTTTTTTTTACAATTTAGGGTTTTATAAATATATTTATTTTAATCATGATAATCTCTACTGTAACCAATATTAAAGATAGCTTCTCTAGTATTATTTTTAACGTTGTATCTTTCATCTCAAAAAACCAGATCAATTCAAATTCATAGTAAAGTTAAATTCATAATAAAGTGTTTTTTTTTTTTTTTTTTTTTTTTTTTTTTTTTTTTTTGGTTTAGCACAAAACGTTTTATGGCCTTTTTCTTATATTTCTTTATAAAATGTTAATATATGTCCCAAAATTTTTTTCTCATTCGTGGTCGTTTTATCACGTAGGATAACATAACATAATATTATGCATTTATAAATTTCATGACATTCTGATCAAAAACTTTAACAGACAAAATGTTCTTTTCAAAATAAAACTATATTTTTAAGACACTGTACATATTGGATTTAAGTAACTTTAATTTTACTTCAATGTATTATTTAAAGAAATTATGCTTATTTTTCAATTGAGACTTTTGAAAAAGGGGACATACGTGATATATAAAAATGATTTGTGATACATGATTACTTCATATATTTTTAATACTTTATATGTTTTAATTTTTACATATTTTTAGTTTTCTTAATTATTTAATATATAGCATTGATATAAATAATGTATCAATCAACAATCTCTCAGGGGCTAAATCTTTTAATAAGTTAAAAATATAAACAAAATTTCAAATCCTTTACTGCACATTTTCCATGTCTACAAACCTGCAATTTGAATTGGATTTTTTCATAAAATATGTATATGTAAACCTCTATTCGTTCTTCATAAACTTGTACAATATAATAAATAAATAAATGAATAAACTATACCGAAAATACCGGTTCGGGAAAAAAAAATCTGTAACTTTTCTAACATTACTAATTTCAGATTTGAAATCCCCTTATCCTTAATCGGTAAGATCAAGCACTCATATAAATGCAGCAAAAAATTTGGTCCTCAGTGTTATTCTTCTACTTTAAAAAAATGCGTAGTGGAGGTGTTAAGAACCGTAATCATTTTCCTAAATACTATGATGTGTTTAAATTAATCCTTATGTATTAAATTTTTTTAAGAAATATTTATAATTTCATTTGAATAAATATTTCATGACTTTAAATTGTGGTTTAACTGTCCCATTGAGTAGGCTGTTAAATTCATATAGTTATTTATAAGGTGTTTTTTTCTGTACTCTAAATAATCTTATCATATACTATTCTGCGATTTCTGCCTATACAGCAAAAATTTGACTAACTGAACTCGGTTTTTTTTTTTTTTTTAGTATGCTACTATAATTGAAATGAATAGTATTTTTATTTAAAAAAAATATTTAGCTATTTTAGACTAACAAGCTTAGCTCTCAAGGCAGTTTTTAGGGACAAATATATTTCATCACCTGAAGTAAATTACAAACTTACGACTCACCACAACTCAATTTTTATTGATATTAATGTAATAATTGTATTTACTGCTTATTCTATTGATCCCATTTTGAATCACACCTTAACACTGCACAGTTACATCTGTATTATCCGGAAAAACACTCTAGTTAAAAATTTTTATTTATTTACAATCTGAATACCAGTTCAGCGCACGAGGTAGAAAATAGAAAAGTCAATAATCAATAAATCATTATTAATCAGCATGCACAAGCCTGTACCAAAGCAATTAATAAAGTTAAAATAATTAAATTTTGTTATTTATTATTATTTGTTGCTCTTATTAAGGACTTTACCTTAGATTAAGAGAAACACATTTTTTAAGAAGTTCAATTGAACAAAATAAAGATTAACAAAACATAGCTGCCACTGATCAGGCATGCCAACTCATTATAGTCAAAATTTACCTCAGACAAATTTCTTCATTAATTTTACTCTAAAAAAATAACTTTTGCTATTTATTTTAATTACCGTTGATTTTAACATATTTAGTTTCATGAAAATATTACAAAAGCGTAAAACAAAATAAACACGACACATGGTTTTAGACGTGGACCTTGCGCCTAAATGCCGTTTATGTTCCTCCTTGAGTTTACCTGCTGAAACAAATCAAAAAATTTTTTATTATTACAGAATCTGCAACAAATGACGTTTTTCAATTAAATCTAAAATTATATTTTTCAATATTCGTAAAAAAATATTAGGAATTTCTGTTTTAATAAGCATATTTGAAAAAAAAGCATTCTGAAACAAAATGTATTTTTATTATCTCTCGATATTAGATAACTCGTTTAACTACTATGACAAACTTCATAAATGAAAAATACTTCCGTGATGCTGTCAAAAATGTAATTATTTCAAATAATGCATAGCCAGTATCTTTGAGAATATTTTTCTATGAATACGAGGTAAAAGCTGGACATAGCATACTTCAGGTCGACGCGTAGATAATGGAAAAATCTGTATTCTATCGTTTAATAACTTTAAATTTTCATCAATTTACTAAAATATAAAATTAACTTATTTTTAAAAAAAACATAAGTAGCATTTTTATTAATGTAGGATAGGTATTTAAAAACAAATAATAATCTTTGATTTTTAGGGAAAGTTTCTGTCATTTCGTCATATTATCCTCATCACGTTAACACGGATCCGTCAGTCCCAGATCTTTCCTTCTTTTTTTGCGCCAGAGTTACATTAGAGCAATGATCACCTTGCTTTAGTCTTTTACCGTTAAATTCTGCATTTCATTCGTCTGTAACTATATTAAAAATTAACACTGCCTATCAAATGAAATTAAACAAAAATTATCTAACTAGATTAATAAATATGTCCGGATCACATATATCATGAACCACATAGCGTATTACATATATTAGCTCAGAGAGTTGGCTGAATAATGTCACTTAGATAATTGTCTATTTTATTTATTTATTTATTTAAAAAAAATAGATACTTAAATATTCACCCATATTTCATTAATATGCTAAAATATTTCCGGGCACTTCAGTGTTCATTTTACTTTTTGTTATGAAGAGAGTTAGAAGAGAAGGTGAATATTAAAAAAATATAACAAATTGAGAAGCTTGTGTAAGAATCATTTTTCCGAATTACTTCTAATATTCTAGTTTTCATTGAAGAAACTAGATTTTAACAAAGTTAGGTGACTGTTTTATACCATTGTAATCTCGTCTTTCATCACACGAGGACACAGTTTCTTCTTTCAACATCATTTTTTACTATTATTGTCTTTCAATTTTTTGAACTTACTGACTAGAGTCTTTGATCTTAAACTCCCTTTAACTTCTTGCTCTTGAACTCTCTTTATCATCGCAATAGCACGAATATTTATTGAAGAAAAAGCTTCTATCGGTTCTTTTCATGATCAGTTAATCTCTTTACCTTTGGCAATTTTCACAAAGAGCACAAAAACTTCGAAAAAGTACAACAAAAAATGCGAAAAAATACATAGCAAAAATACCTGGCAAATTTGCAAATAGAATTGTTATTACGATCTTCGTAGTTGCCTAAATATTACTAGTGGCCCCAATTGCCTAAATCTTACTAGTGGCCGTAGTTGCTTAAATATAAAGTTTTTACTCAGGCTAAAATTCTAATTTTGAGTATAAAAATGTTTTCCGAAAATTACGAGATTACAAATCTTCTATGCAACATTATTTCTTAATAATATACTTTAAGAATTAAATGAAAGGGATTTAAATTGTATTTTTTGATTTTCTTAAATGTTTTCACTAGTCTGAATGTTTTCACTCAGATGGTACCGTATGTTGTATTCCATTAGACATACTACAATTGATTAGTAATTTTCTGCGCACTTAATAGTATTTTTTCATAGAATTGTTTTCAGGGTGTTTCGTAAGAACTACTCCTTGGATAAATTTCTAGAATTCTTCTCACAAATAAGGTTTTTAAAAAAAGGGTCGCAAATTAACACTTTAGGGGAGAAAAATAAAATCAAAACATGATCAATCATCAATTAAGAAGGTGAAATTAAAAATGTATGTTTAGTTGCCGAAAAAAAACATAGTGGTATTGAAAGACACTTATTTGAGACACTTCAAACTAAATTCGGCAATCAAACTGGTTTTAAAGTTTTAACTCCGTTTATCTTAATAGTGATACTTACTACTTTCTGATCGTTTTTTCCCGCTCTTAAATGGTAGTTTGCGATTTCTAATTTGTATATTTTTTTAAACTGATTCTGATAACTGATCTTCTTAAAGATGATTCTAAAATTATATATGAGGACGTAGATTATGGAATACTCTGTATCATAGAATAAATTTTCACGTTTCAATTTTCATAATTATATACTGAATGTCAGTAAAAGATATTGATTTGATTGTGAAATATAATTTTCTTCTGTTTGATATCATGTTTTTGACATACATTAAGATATATATATATATATATATATATATATATATATATATATATATATATATATATATATATATATATATATATATATATATATACATTCTGAAGTGTGGTCCCCCCCAATAAATTTTATCTGACGACGCCAATGCCCTCTTTTACTCCACTTCCTTACTTATGACCTTTTCTTCCACTTTCGTTACATATGAACTTTTCTCCGCTTTTCCTTTTTTCCATTATGATCTATTTTCCCCACTTTCGCTACTTATAAAAATCCCCCCTTTTCTTATACTTATAACCATTTCTCTCATTACTTTTTCTACATTCTCTTCTACTTATGACCCTTTCACCAGTTCCCCCTACTTATGACCTTTTCCTCACTGATCCCAACTTGTAACCTTTCACCACTTTCTCTTACATATGACCTTTTTCTCACTTGTCCCACCAACTTCTAACCTTTCGCCACTTACTCCTACTTAAGACTTTCTCTCTACTTTCTTCTACCTAACACCTTATCTGCCTTCAAACTGTGAAATAAGATAAATTAAACTTTAAAAATCAAATTTTTAATATGCCGTTCCACTTTAATGGAAGAATTCATAAGTTACGAATATTAAAACTAGTGGATGACGTAAGAGAAAAAGAATGCTTCCATATTTTGCAATTACTTCACGGCTATTTTTCAAGGTGTCTTTGTTTCAAATTTAGATAGCAAAACTGATTTTGCAATTGCAAAAGAAATTAGTCACTGGAATACAAGGAGAGGGAAAAAATTAATTAAAACAAAGTTAATTTGCTGTCATGAAAAGGGCTAGTACAAACAAGAGAATTAATAGATAGGTAAAGAATGTTAAGAATTTAGAATCTTCAAAGACAAGACTGCTCTGAAGATTTTAAAAAGTTTCCAGCCATACTTTTATAACAATCGATTTTGTGTCAAAACTTTAAGCAGAAGCGATGATTTTGATATTTTCTCTGAGTTCTGGGAATTGATTACGTCAGAGCGATGCCAGAAAACAACGTATATTTCATAAATATGAAAATCTCATTGTTTATATATAATTACATTTCGAAATGATTTACAAAATTGACTAAACCAAAATAGATTTTTCCGTTTAAGTAGGAAAAAAGCAGTTTTTTAAAAGCAAAGGCGGCATTAATTTATATTTTTCTCTCCCATTTTGAGATTTTCTATTGTAAAAAAACAAGTCAAACAGATTTATCATTTTTTTAAAAATATGAATTTTTCTTTATAATTTCCTAAACTCATAAATTAGAGAAGTATAATGTTTCAATTAGAAACTTCATAGGAGACGAAAATCCATGTTTAAAAATATTGTAAAGTTGATGTGAATTAGTGTTTATTTAATAATTTCTAATTTTTGAACCAAAATTTCTTTTACGATTATAAAATTATGGTACAATACAAATCAAAAAATAGATCTTTATATTTTGCTTTCACGAATTCCGGATCATTCAGTTAAAACTTTCCAGATAAATAAAAATAGAGAAATATTGTTTCAGATGGCAACAGTAAGTGTTGCTAGGCGACCGCAGACGATTTTAATCGAAAGTTTGATATTTTTAAACATAAATTCAGCAGACGATTTACCATTATAGCTTCATTTGTGTTGTTGACAGTAAATTGAAAAGTTCTTCTCTTTCAAAAAATGGAATTGAATCGTGAACATTTTCGTGCCATTATTTTTCCTAACTTTCGACGTGGATTGTCAAGACAAGAGTGCTTCGATGAACTTAATTCTTTATTCAGTGATGAAGCGCCATCCTACAGCACTGTAAAAAATTGGTATAACGAATTTAATCGTGGTCGATGTTCGATCCAGGACGAATCCCGTGCAGGTCGTCCAAAATCCGTTGTTGTGCCAGAAAAGATCGATGCTGTGTGTGAACTTATAAAGCACGATCGTCATGTGACATACCGTGAGATAGAGGCGTCTTTGGACATTAGTATGACTAGCATCAATAAAATATTGCATGAACATTTGAGTGTAAAAAAAAATTGTTCGCGTTGGATCCCGCATAATCTGACAAACGCTCAAAAAAAGGCTCGTGTCGATTGGTGCTAGGAAATGTTGCAAAAATACGTTCAAGGTACATCAAAGGCTGTGTATAACATCTACACAAGTAACGAATCATGGATCTATGCATATGAGCCGGAAACAAAACAGCAATCAACTGTATGGGTCTTCCAAGACGAGGCAAAACCAACAAAAGTTGTTCGAGGAAGAAACACATCGAAACAAATGAATGCCTGTTTCTTCGGCATTAACGGTCATGTGGCAACAGTGGCGTTAGAGCAACGCAGGACGGTCAATTCTGAATGGTACACGACCATTTGTTTGCCAGAAGTCATCGGAGAAATTCGAAAAAAGCAGAAGAACGGACGAATCATTCTTCATCATGACAATGCGAGCTCTCACACATCGACTCAAACAAAGGCATTTCTGACGGAGCGAAAGATCGAACTGATGGGTCATCCGCCGTACAGCCCTGATTTGGCACCCAATGACTTCTTCTTATTACCACACATCAAAAATAAATTACGTGGACAACGATTTTCGACCCCCGAAGAAGCGGTTGATGCATTCAAAACGCATGTTTTGGAGTTACCTCAATCGGACGGGAAAAAGTGCTTTGAAAATTGGTTCAAACGCATGCAAAAGTGTATTGATCATCATGGAGAATACTTTGACAAACAATAAAACCAATTTCGATCCTACATATTTGTTTTTTCATTATTAGGCCAGAAATATAAATAGCAACCCTTACATAGTGAAAGTTTGCCCATCGGGGACATGGATGCGTTGTTATTCGTTTTTGCCGCATTTAGTAAAAGAAAACTGAAGAATTTGCTAAAGAATATGATCCATTATTTCTCGGCAAATTTGAGAATAATATCAGTTTTGAAACGCATGTTACAAATTTCACGAAATAGTTCCCACAGTTTGATTTCATATCTGAAGATCTTCCGCGCATTTGCGCCTGCGCAATGTCTGCTTCAATTTCATTAAATTAGGAGTGAGTTGAAAGGAAAGAGGATGAGGCATTTACTTGGAGGTACGCCGCACGCATGCGCCTTAGAACTTCTCAATGTATCACCCCTTCTTAAAGTCTCGGAATGTTAGGTTTCGCTTTTGAAAATGAACAGTAGTTTTTTTTAAAATTAAAAACCATCTTATTTAGCAACCAAACGCATACCTTTTTAAGGAATGATAAATGCTTTTATTAAGTGGTAACAACTGTTTCATAAAGATGTTTTAAATGTGTACAATTCACTCTTTTAGATTTATCTCTCACGCTTTAGCTTTCATCACTCTAGGTAACTTTACGTCTCAAAATGTCTTCTTAAAAATATTGATTTTTTAAAAATTTCTACGAAAACGCTAAACTCTCCACTCAGCTGTGGGTTTTGGCGAATTTTGAAAAGAATTTTAAAGTGGTGTTAAAAGATCTAATCATACGTTTGATGGCTAAGACATTCGCAAAATAAATCAACGTTCCGTACTTGCCACCGATTAGAGCACGTTCTTACAGCGGAATATCTGTGTGATTGTAAAATATTACTATATTTTTCCGCATAAGATAAATTATTAGAGTATTTACTAGTTGAAGTTCTAGTACCACGAATTCATGATTATCTTTCAAAAAGTTCTTGTTATTTACAGGTCCATAAACTCCATATAGATAAAAATCTAAAAACTATTTCTATTCCTCGGCCAAAACTCAAATCTAACATGATTACGTCTAACATTTCCATTACTAATTTTGTATTACGACAAACAAAATGTGCTATTTCCATTTGTATCTTTGCAAGTTCACGAGAACAAAATTTTTGATAGTCTCTGTTTTCTAAATTTTCCATGGACGACTTTTGTAAGTATAATAAGTATATCACCTCGCCGAGCTATTTTTATGATATGGATTAAACCTTAAGTAATATTTTGCACTTTTTTTTATCATATTTCTTTTAATCCACATATTTCAACGGTGCAAATAAAAAATACAACTTAAAAGCGTATAAAATTCTATTATAAAGTGTCCGTCTTAATACAATATTGCATTTTTTTACCAAGCCAGAAAGCCTGTCTTATTGTCGAGGATTACACTAACATATACGGACTTTTTTTCTGAAATTGAATACTCCGCAATTCAATGTATTTCATGTTGTAAAGCATCTATAGGAAAGAATGACTACGAGGCATGTGTGAAAAATAATAGCGCTTTTTTCCCCAAACCCTCTAGGGAATCTTGAAAAAGAATAACGGAGAACATAGTATGAATAGGGAATTTAACCCCCCCCCCTCCATCTCTGTTCCTAAAACTAAAAATCAAAATTCTTTTATTCTCAGTTTAAGAAAATGCAACTTTTCCAGAGGTGGGGTAAAGAGGTGGCAAAGACTCCTTTTGTGTATTAAGTAAGGAGGTAGCTTTAGAAGTATTATTAAAAAAGTGTTTGCTACCAATGAAAAAGAAAACAAAATATTCCCTTTAGCATAAAATGTTGGTGTAAATCAGAATTGATTACGTCTAACAGTTTAACAAGAATTCCCTTTCTGTTAAGAGTTTTTGATATTTTATTTACTGCTAGGAAACTTTTAAAATAATTTAAATTTAAATATTATTTATATGTAACGTCTTTAACCGGATTAAATAATAAATATATATAAATATCGATTGACAAAAATTTTAAACGTAGTAATTGGGTACTTGTAGAAGAAGTAAAGTGATTACACCAAGCCATGTAATTTAAATCAGATTTAATTGTATACCTGCAAGCGACGTCACGCGTGTGGGTCGAACCTGATTGACTTCTGAATCGACAAATGCCACGTTTTTTTACGATGACGTTAATTACAAATATCCAATTACATTGTACAACATATTTGAATAGGTTTTCTTTCTTTTAGATGAAAGTATGTGATTCTGTATACGTAAAAAGTGCTTGATTAATAGACCAAAATAAAATAGCGCATCATGTTTTTTTTTTTTTTTTCAAATAGAAAAGCCGTCAAGCGTCTGGTGAATTTTCAGATATTACATTTCTTAATGCATCTAGTGTCACGACAGAATCTAAAGTTTTCGTTCACAACATAATATAGTGCCTAATATAAAGTAAGGGAAATTATTAGCAACTAGAATTTTTAGCATATTAAAAGTCAAAATTTTTTTTATAACTTTTAAAGTTAGTTTTTTTTTCAAAAAAATTATGCTTAAAGTTTATTTAGAAACTAATTTCAATGAAGAATAAATCCTCCCCTCCCCCCCCCCAAAAAAAAGAATATATGCTATTACATATTGTACCTGTTTTTTAAAACAATCAAATACATTTTTCATGCCTGAAACAACCCGGTTTGTGCAAAACGTGATTTGCATTACACTTAACATATATTTAGCTAGCAAAATTTTCTTTTTCTACGTTGTTCTAGGTTGTGTTCAGATTTACTCAGCAATAAATGCATAAACTAACAAAACTAAAGGTTAGAACTCTAAAAAGAAATTTTGTCAGTTTTTTAAAATAGATTACCACAACAAAAACAAAGTCGAGCAAAATGAATTAAACAAAAATGGTGATTTTTCACTGTATTTTAAAAACCCTAATTTAGATTGCTTTTATGTGATTTGCGTTTGTTTTGCAAGACTAAAAAAAGCTTATTCTTAATTACTCAGTCTATTAGGTTAATTAAACAAACGTAATTAACCTTTGAAACGGTTCTTTTGCTTTTTTCCCTTCATCCTGATTACTATCTTCTCTCCTTCTGTTTATCTTTACTCAGTACTTAATTTATTACAGTTATCTGTTATTTTAATTAACCCAAAAGAATGTCGATAAATATACTCATATTTTCAAAATATATGGAAAATCATAAAAACAACTTGGAATATATTTCTTCGGAAATTTAATTATAGAAACCCCGAAATTCATTTATTAAATAAACTTCTAAATGAGAAAATCACCAATGGACTACGTCTTTCAAATTTAGGCTTAAATGAAATTCAAGCTCTCTTTCTTTTTTTTAATATATATTTTTTATTTTATTATTTACTTTATCAAGCTTTCTTTCTTTTTTTTTAATATATATTTTTTATTTTTTTATTTATTTATTTATTTTTTTTTGATGCATGTGCATAGAAATTTATATTATAGAAATTTAAGGCAATTATTAATATATAGGGGATGAAGATAAATATAATAAATATTGTTACTTTTATGTTCTTAACTACTTTAAATATACTTTATTTTGAAAAATTTAAAGGACTTTTTTCGGTTAATTTTAGTAGAATATAATCGAACAAAAAAATTTTTTATTTCAAAAACTAATTACAAAATTGGCTAAAATGGACTAGCCATAACCTAATGTTTTTAAAAAGTATTCACATTGTGGTTTATTAATGAATGTATAGACGAAAAATAGTATGCTTATAATCAGCATTGGTGCAGCAATTAACCCTTTGAGATCGTATATCTACTCTCAGTCACCAAAGCTTTCTTAACATTCTAGTCTACTCTCAGCCACCAAAGCTTTTTTACCATTCTAGTCTACTCCTAGCAACCAAAGTTTTTTTCCTGATCCAGTCATACATCTATACTTTCAGTCACCAACGCTTTTTTACCATTCCAGTCTACTCTCGTCCACAAAATCTTTTTACCTCTCTAGTCTATTCTCAGTCACCAAAGCTTTTTTTTATCATTCTAGTCTACTCTCAGCCACTAAAGCTTTGTTACTATTTCTAGTCTGCTCCCAGCAACCAAAGTTTTTTTTTTTTCTAATCCAGTCGTGTATCTACTCTCAGCCACCAAAGCTTTACCATTCTAGTCTACTCTCGGCCAACCAAAGCTTTACCATTTTAGTTTACTCTCAGCCACCAATGCATTTTTTACCATTCTAGTCGAAAAGCAGTAATAAAAATCATAGTTTAATAACTTATTTTTTAAAAAAAATATTTTTAAATAATATGCAAGAAAAATTCTAAATTTACATTTACTACTTTATTTCTCATTCATTATTAACTTTAATTCTCCTTTATCATTTTTAACAATATTTTAAAAATATTTTTTGGAAAGCAATTATAATAATTAAAGTTTAATAATTTATTTTTAAAAGCAATATTTCACACTAATATGCAAAAACAAATTTTAATATTCATGTTTTCTCCATTTATCTTATTACTTTAATTCTCATTTATTAGTTACTTTTTAAATTTACAATCATTCTCATTCATAAATAACCATTTGTAATTATTTTGAGTCATATTTTTAAAATATTATTTTTAAAAAACAATTATAATAATCTAAGTTAAATAACTTATTTTTGAAAATGATTTTCTAATTAATAAACAAGAAAAATACATTTAAATATTGAGGATTTCTCTATTTATCTTTTTACTTTTACTAATTCTCATTTATACGAGTTTTTTTTAATTTACGTTTATTACTTTAATTTTCATTAATTACTAACTTTAATTCCCATTTGTTATTATTTCCAGGCATATTTATTTGCAAAAGAGCAAATATAATAATCAAAGCTTAATAACCTATCTTTTAATAAAATATCTCAGTGAAATATTTAAGGTAAAATACATTTATGTATTCATGCTTTCTCTATTTAACTTTTCCCTTTAATTCTCATTTATTAAAGCAAAATAACTCGGCTCGGTAGTAAGGGTTGAAATAACAATAAAAAAATCTGGTCGTATAAGGATTTTGTGAGAAAAATTACAACAAAAAGAAACAAAAAGACTAGCTGCTTTCGTGTTTTAATTAAAATCAGCTCCCGTTTAAGTTTCATATTAAAATGTGGTTTACCCACGCTCTGAAAGACAGGGCAACATTGTTTAAGGTAAAGTAAAAAGGCTTTTTTTTTAACAATAATAATAAAAAATTCCATCCCAAAATAATTAATGCGGATGACCGCATTTAATTAACTGTGCAACTTTATTCCCGTAAGTCCTTTTTCTTTCTGTGTACTTCGTGCATTTTACGAACGCTACGAAAATACGGGTTCGTAAAGTATTGAGCAATGTTACGGCATTTTAAACTCGTGAAGAGCTTTCTACACTTTGCTTACAATTTAAATTTTTTGTTCACTTGACTAACTTATTAAACAAGGGTATTTTTAATATATATTTTTAACTGAACTCAATTACATTTCATTTGCTGTAATTAGTTTGCAAATTTTTGAATGTTTTTTTTTTTTTTTTTAGATTAATTTAAGAGATTGAATAGTGTTTTCTGATTATTTTAAATGAGATTGATATTGAAACTATAAACGTAAAAGAAGGGGTGTGTTTATTTTGTTTTTTAATTGGATTTTATTTTTTAAGGTCTAGCAATTTTGCATAGTTACAAATTATTAAATAAATATAATAATTTTATTTCTTGTATTTTTTTAACAATTGATAAAACAGCACGGCATATTAAAAGCAATAGGTTTTATAATTATTGCAGTCAACAAACATAAGCTAAACTTAAAATAAAATGTACAGTAAAATATGGCTAAATAACTTTAGGGAGAATTAGTCGAATAGTTTTTATATATTTATTTGTGCGCTATTATACGCTAACATCAAATGCAGTATTTGCATACAATACACGTCGAATAATTTGAAAATTTTTTGGGAATTTTTTTTAACATTTCTGAAAGCAAAAGGCAACATAATTTAATTTTAATAATACACAGAATGTAACATAACTATCAGCTTTTTGATATACATTTTTTTACTTCTTATGAAACAAATTCATAAAAATCAACTACATTAATAGTCGTATTTTATTTACGCCCCACTAGAGTCGCACAATGAGCTGTTTTATTTTATTTGAAACCGGCGTTGAACAGCCGAACTGATTCTGAGTTTACCATTTTCAATGTTCCACTCCGTAGTCGCGTAATTTTGAATCCAATCCTAACGACAAGGAAACTCCTGGATCAAGTATTGGGAGAAATTTGCCTTCATGGAGGACTTTTTGATGTAACTATATGAGTATTTGCGTAACATGAAGAGGAAAACCACGAAAACCATCCTCGGTTAGCCGGATGGTAAGGGGATTCTAACTCATGATCCATCTACCACTGAGGATATTTTATATCAGTACTGTGGTCGGTGTGAGCTGGGTGCGAAATTTGAATTGACCAGCCGGAACCCGGTTCACCTCGTTGGAAGGCGAACGCTCTCATCACAATTTTGATCCTCGGCTTAGGCGATGGTCCCACCCCCCTGCTAGTATGACGGTCGGCGTGTGAATATTAAGAATTTTAAATTATTTAAAAAAAGTTATCAAAATATTACGAACAAATTCCACATGAATTGAAGCATAAATGTAAATAAATAAACAAAAAGCTCATTTAACAATTAAAAAGAATGCAAGTGGTAGTGCAAGTGTTTTGTTATAAGAATATATTTGTCTGAAACAAATCAATTCTGTCTTCTATAATATATCAACTATATACGCATTTATATCTAGAATTGAAGTGAAAGGAATTAAGCCAAAGTGGTAGGTAAAGAAAGAAATATCCACTTGGATATTTAACAAATATGTAATACCATGTCTTTCATTTCGGTGTTTTTCATATATAGACCATTTATTATAACTTGGCATTTATTGATCATAATAAAATTAGGTCAAATAGAAGAAAATAATTTTAAATTAACTTTGCAGTTAACGATGTTACAAAAATATTATTGGTACCTTCCACAGCAGTGTTTTTCTCGAAGATCGGGTTTGAAGAAAGTATAGCGGCATAATTATCGCGAAAATAATAACCTAATTTTATCACACTATTTAACTAACTATTATGACACTATTTAACTTTATGACACCATTAACAATTTAGATAAGTGACATTCATTTCCATGTTAAAATTGAAGAGCTGTAGTGTCGCGTGGTATTAACATGCTAGATCCCAGCACCGTTGGTGGAAAATTCATATTCACTATAAACCTATTCCGAATTTCATTTATGACATATACAGATTTGATTGACTTTAGGACCTTAGGATAGATTCTTAATCACCGAACACGTTCGGAGGACTTTTTTAAAAATATTAAGTTTCAGAACACTTTAATTATGTTTTTATATTTATTATATGTAAAAACTAATATTTAATAAGAGAAATTAGACATTTATATTATACTTTGTCTTTAAAAGCTAAATAACAAGAAAAAATTGATGTTTTTTTCATAAAACTTGGGAAAGGATGTACTTCACCAAAATTATTGTATCAAAAAAGTTTTATTATCAAAATAAAGAGCAGAATTTTGTCTAGCGATTTGACTACAATCATAAAAATATTTGAAAAATTAAATTTTTTATAGAAAATCGAAAACTTTTTATGAGATTTTTGTCAAATTTTTTACGCCATATTTCACATTTTAGACCAATAATAAAAAACTATTAAATATTTTTAAACAATTGTAGCACAAGCACTAGAAAACATTATACATAATACACATACAAATTTTTATTGAAATATATCAACAACTTTTTTAATAATGAATTTTTAAAGTTACTATTTTTGCGTGAAATTACATTCTGAGAAAAAGGCATTTAAAGTATAAATTATATCATTTCTATTTTAAAAATGCTTCAATACTTCTAAAATTCTCCCGATTTGTATGTGATACCTTCCTCTTTCTCAATTTTACAAATTTTTTGTTTTTTTGCAACCCTATTTTTTTTTTCTGACAATTTTTACATTAGTTAATGAATGGCGTTGAGACTCATACACACGCTCAAAATCAAGTTCTGTAAAACCTTTTAAAGTTTTATTGCCAGGGCTGACTCCAACTATGTCGAGTATGCTTTTCAGTCCCAAAAAACCTTTATTAAACTGAATAACAGCCAAATACACACCAAATTGTAATGTTTGCAATTCAACGAACACCTCCTTTGGGACAAATTTCCAAACAATGCCATTAAAACTCTCGTTAGCGTTCTGAGTGAGTCCGTGTAAACACTTTTGAAGGAGATCTCTATCGCACAATTGCATGTAAGTTGGTTTGATAATTTGCATGACTGATTTAGGGAGCCCTTTATTTTTGTCATCATAGATTTGCCCATTTGCATGGGCTCGTTGAAACTTACACCAACTGTCTCTCCCAACAGGACACTGTCCATGCAATTGTTGTTGTGCATTAGAGCAGCAATGGAAGAATGCAGCAATAACTGCACTTTGCATGCTGTCCAAGTCATTGACATTGCTGCGTATGGCAATCCCATAGTAATTTTGTAAACGATCAATGAAAACATCCGTTAACTTTCCCCGACCACCAAGACCTTTGTACTTTGCTTTTAATTTTCGCAGTCTGGTGCCAACACGCTTTTGGATGTGACCGATACACTCGAACTTCTTCACTGCACTTTCTGCATCTTCTCCGTATATGTACTTTACTGCTTCATATGCCTTACTATCACCGTCACCATAAAAATTTACGTACTCCAACTTTCTGGTTTCAGCAGATCTTTCGAAAACACGATACACTCCAACAACTTCCATTGAGTTGGATGTTCCTGAATGTTTGGAACAGATGTGTGCCTTCTTGTTAGAACACATTCGACACACTTTTGACAAGATTTCGGTATCCAACACCTTTCCAGTTTCTACTGAAATCACAGCGACGCACCCATTTAGTGAAGAATATCCTCTTTTTTGCCATGTCCCATCAACTGAGACCCCACACTGAATGAGAGACTTTTGAGACAATGACTGATTGCTTCGAAGTTCTGCAGCGGCCTCCTTCATACAATCCGTAGCTGTGATTTGAGCAGCATTGGCAAGTTTCTTTTCCATACATCTGAAGGCAGTTTTTGATAGGCAATCCATATTTAGAGCAGAACACATTTTCTTCCCTGCAGAATACCCTTTTCCAATAAGTCTCAATCCAAAGACAAGTTGAGCATTTATAGTATGCAATTTATTAACTTTCTGTGAAGTACAAAACGTATTAGTAAAAGAACAGTTTTGACATCTCACTGTCATGTTAGCTGCTAGACCAAATGTTGTGTTTTGAAGAAGGCTCATCCCATTACTAAAGCACATGGGACAACATAAACATTGTATAACATTCGACAGAATATTCATGTCAAATATTTGATTTCCACTAAGCTGTTGTAGTGGAATAGTTTCTGATTTATCATGTAAAGCAAGTTTTTTTTCACTTGCAGTAGGAGCAACAGTTGAAGAAAACGATTTTGCTTCACTGCAAGTTCTTGTAAATCTATTCCCATGAAACTTCTTTTTTCGTCCATTATTTCGATTTCTTGGATTACCCATATTGCAAAGAACTTAAACATAAAATTTCGAAAATAAATTCAATTACGTTTCAATAAAATGTAGTCAAAATAATATTAGAATATTCGAAGAACGCTGCTTGCAAACAAATCCACAAGAGAGTGAGAATGTTGCCAATTTTAACCCAAAAACTACTAATATAAATGATAAATTGTGAGGCTCATTTCTAGCAACATTAAAATAATAATTATTTAAGTTAAAAATAAATAACTATCCCAAAATATAGATAAATATGACTGTTTTTGTCCCACTTCCGGTTTCGGAATGCTATTTTCGGTTTCATTTTTTCATCATCGACTAATATTCTTTTAATCATAACTTTTGTTCTAATTGACGCACAGTTAAAATTTAAACTGTTTTGAAAACTAGAATAAACGGAGATTCGTAATATAAAATTTAAAAAAATTGTCATTTTTAGCTAAAATTCACTTTTTCAACGTGTACGGATACCTTAAGGATTTTGGGAAAAAATTTCATTTTCGTAGTTTAAAATATGACTAACTACTTTAAAATGGTGCACCTTAAGTTTTATGAGCAGAAAAGATATCTCACTATTCAAAAAGACGTCAAACCACGTGACTTGTTGCTAAGCTGTCAATTACAAACTAGTAGGTTGCTAGCAGGTTTAAGCGTTCCATTACCATAGATTTTGTATGCGCTCATTAGATAAGTAATTTATACGTTTTTTTAAATATATATTAAACAGAATTAGGATTGTAATAGTTAAAAAATGTGTCATGAAGTTTCACCACATCATCAAATTTATTATCGTGAGATAAAAATAAGCCTGAATACATCGATCAATTTCAACTAAAACATGTACACGTGATACGGAATCCTAGGATGAAGCCTCTAAAAGTATAAACCCGTCATGCAGTTGAACGTTTTTAAAGTACTTCTACCAATAACCCGCACAAATTGTCAATTGGGAGGAGTTTCTACACCTCCAAAATTTAAACAGACCCGATAAAAATTTTATGGAATTTACACAGTATTTTAAGTGACCTTTCCTTCGGCTTTTAATTGTTTTATAAACGAAAAGAATATTTTATTAGTTTCCGCAAACCTTTATAAACTTAGTCTTTACTCAGTTTAATGGAAAGTGCCATAGTCGGCAGCATAGAAACCATTTGCAATTAACAATCTAGCAACAAGTTACGTGGTGTGATGACGTCATCACTATCATCTTCTTTTAGGTCGAAGGTTCATTCCTTAACTTTTATACAACAGAATTTTATAGTATTTTCTTACGAGAAAATTCTGCTAATTTTGGCTCTGAACTTTAATTTTTCTTTAAAATTTAAATTTTGGTCATAACAATAGTTTTTAAAAGGAAATGTTTCATTGATTTTGTTTTGCATCGCCCTGAAAAAGTAATTTTTTAACGATTCACAAGTTGACGTTTTTTTATACAATTTTGATTTATTCCTTTATTTCGTTCAAAGAAATTCATAAAATATGCTCATTTTTTCCTACTGCTAGAATGTTCTGACCCCTTTAAGTGGATGGATTTATTTTAAAAACAAAAAATATTTCGAAAATGATATTTTATAAACATCAGGAATAAAACGCATTGGAAAAATCTTTGTTTAAATAACCTGGCTCAATATTAAAATTTAGAATGAATCTTAGTGAATCAGAGAGTTCCATGTTTGTTTTATTACTTGCCAAAGCAAATATACACTATTGAATTCTACATCCAAGTTCCTCTGTGATTGACGTAGAACTCTTCAGCTTCAGCAATTTCAAATCTTTGAAACTAATAAAAACGTAACGCTGAATTCGAATAATAAATAAACGTAAACTCGTATGTACTTTTCAACGATTCCTTTCTTCTTCGCCACTTTTTTTTTTTTTTTAAAAATAAATAAATAAACTTTTTTCCGTAAGTTTTGAAAACACTTCTGGCCGAGCTAGCAGTTTTTTCCCTTACGATCCAAAAGGAAGGCAAAAGTGCACTCCCTAAAAACTGAAAACAAAGCAAAAACTTTGCTTGTGTTGGGGAAGGAAGAAAGAAAGAAAAAAAAAGGGAAGAAATTTTCAGTGAGATGTAGAGACAAGATAGAGAATTGATTCATCCGTGTTTCTGGTTTTGGGTTTGGAAAAGATATCTTCCATGAATGTTTTTGAGCATAAACTTTGGACCAACATACACCCACTCTCTGCCTCTGCGGACATTTTATCTTGGGCGTTCTTCGATGGAAGAAATACGACTTTTACTCACTGGAGAACAAACACATTTCAATTGTTTTTACTCATACAAAACAAAACATTTTCGAATTTGTTCCAAGTAAAAAGAAATTTTGAGATTCGAAAGTATATGCCGGCTTCTTCAATCTTGAGTTAAACTTAAGAACAAAGTTCAAGTGTGCATAGGTTAGATCATTTTGAAACCAAACCTTCTGATTGGATGGATGATTTTTGAATTTTTTTTTTTAGAAAATGTAAAGCCATAGTATGCAAATTATCTATTTTGGTGAGCGTAAGAGTAACTTCAATAAAAAATTGTGTTTTATATATATATATATATATATACACACCGAAGAGCCATTACATTATGACCACCCTGCTAATAACATGTAGGACCACCTTTAGCCCTCAAAACATTGATTTCACAAGGTGCTGATAGGTAGTCTGAGGTATCTGCTACCAAGCGTTCACCAACTGGTCCTGCAATTCCTTCACATTGCGAGGGGGTAGCGTGGCAGCACGAATTTGGTTTTCCAAGTAGGATCACAAATGCTCTATTGGATAAAGATCAGGTGAATTTGGGGGGCAAGACATAACTTGAAAGTCACTGGAATGTTCCTCGAACCAAGCCATGACGATTCGACCCTTATGCCATGGTGCATTATCCTGTTGGTAAACGCCACCCCCCGAAGGAAAAACTGTTGCCATGAATGGGTGAACCTGGTCTGCAACTATGTTCAAGTAGTTTACAGATGTCAGGGAATGTTCTATGAGGATTATGGGTCCTAATGTGCCCCATGAAAACATTGTTCCTGGGCGAGAAACCATGAAAACCTGGGCGAGCCTATTGTTATAGATGGAGGGTGGTCATAATGTAATGGCTCTTCGGTGTATATATATATATATATATATATATATATTGTGTTTGAATAGACTTTTTATTCAGATATTTTATGTAAAAAAATTTCTTTACGAATAATTTATAAAAAATTAATATGTAAAAATAAAAAAATTCTGACTTTTTTTGCATTTTGTTTACTTTTCGAAGTAATTCCTTCCTTATATACATTTTTTATTCAGGACAAAATGTTTAATAATAAAAAAGTATTTTCATTTATTTATTTTTATTTACTCCTGTTTATTATTTTTTTTATAGATAATTCCTCTATTCTTAAATTTATCAATTATTGAATCCCTCATTTACTGATTTACCGATTCACTGATTCACCCATTAGCTGATTTATTTCCTTTTTTTTTCTTTTACTTTTTTCCTTTATTAGCAGGCTATATCAAGATTCATTTATAGTAACGAATTCTATAGCTACGTGTCAAAAAAGTCTTAATTCTAGAAAGAAAAACCTTAGCCCCGAAGGTCGTGATTATCCTTAGAGTAATTTTTATGAATAACGATTTGTAAATAACACCTGCCGCAATAAACTTTGACCAAATAAGGCTTGGTGTTCTTGACCCTACTGTTCAATTTAGAAAATAGTGGGATTTCTAAACTTATTAGTTATAAGGTGCACTACAGAAATGGGTGTAATTAATCTTTAAGAGAAATATACGACATGAAACTAAATAACGTGCACGAGAATACAAAAAAAAAAAAAAAAAAAAAAAAAAAAATTAGAAAGGTTTTTTTAACAAATCAAATATTTATTATTGAATCATTGATAAGCTTTTTTTCGAACTTTTTCTTTAAGCAGTTGAAGTATATGATAAATAGCACTCGTGACTCTTTAAAGGATATTTGCAACAAGAATATTAGCACTTAACTGTAATTAGTTTGTAAGTTTTTCAATGTTTTTTTTTGTATTAATTTGTAAAATTGGACTACGTTTTATGAGCGTTTTAAATTAAAGCAATGAATGAAAAATGAGTTTTTTAATAATTAGGTTGCATCAAATTAATTTTTTATTAGATTTCTGCCTTTCTCTCTTTTTTCTAATTCTGTTTGGCTGCAAATCATTACATAAAAATAATTTAGATGTAGTTATTATTATTTCGTATAATTCTGAACGTTGTTTCCTTGTTATTTCCATACTTTTCGAGGCAGGTATGTTTCAAAATTTGCCTTCCTTCCGAAATTAAAGAAGCGAATCAAAATTATTTTTGGACACAATTGTATTTATTGTTCTTTTTCCCTTACAAAATTATTTTTTACAATTATTTTTTTAGTTGATCTATTAATTGTAGCAACAACGAAAAAAGAATTGAACAGTTTATAAATTTTTATACCAATTTAATTTTTGTTATTATACACGGCAAAATCCAAAATTGAATGAAATCGGTCGAATAGTTCCTGAGAAATAAAACTTCTGATTTCTTTGAGATGGTGAAGTACGCAAAAGGTTAAATTAACATTAAGAGGCTCAAACTTTCCCCTTTTCTCTTAACTAAATAATTGGAAATATATTTTCATGATACAGTATTCCCTTATATTTTGAAGGTCAGGAGTCCAAATCTGAAAAAAAGGCCTTTTTATTTGAAGAAAGTACATTTTTATGCGTGACTTCGTAACTTAAAATAAAGATTGCATTGAATTACTTATAAAATTTAAAGTTAGAATCTCAAACTATTAAGATTGAATCCTTGTGAGTGAAAACTCATCATTAGATCAAATGCAATAAATTCATTTTCCTCCCACTTTTTTCTATTTTTAAAGTCATAAGATTTATAAAAATATAAATCACGTTTTTAAGTTAAATTTTTACACTATTTCTTAAAAACTTTTCATCAAAGATGATCATATACATGAAAGAAATAAAGCTGCAAACTCCCATATATCTTCAAAAAATATGAACCCCATAGCCAGGGCTTAAAATAAGTGTATAATATTTTTAGATCAAATATCGATTTTTTACAGTTCAATGGGGATACAAAAATATGAACCACGTTTTATATTTCGAACTTTAAACAATTTCTTCACAACTTTTCTTAAAGGAAGATCATACACATAAAAAATGAAGTTGCTAATTACACTATAGCTTCCAAAAAATATTAACTCCATGGGCAGTGCTTAAGCAAAAAAAAGCGTGCAATGTTTCAATATCACATATTAAATCCTTTAGAGTTCAACAAAACATAAATCATGCTTCCATAAGAGAACATAATGTGCATAAAAAATGAAAGTTTCAAATTCTTACATTTCGTCCAAAAAATATTGACTCCATAGCCAAGACTTTAAAACAGTGATCCCATTGCAATTTTTTTTTCGAATTCAATGGAGGTATAAAAATAAGAATCACGTTTTATAATTCCTATTTTAAACAACAATGTTTCTTAAAAACTTTTCATAAAAGAGGATCATATACATTTGAAAATATATTTGCGAATTCTATATATCATCCATAAAATATTAACTCCACATCTAAAACTTAAACAAAGAAAAAAGTGTGTAATGTTTCAAGATCACCCCTCAATATTTTTTGAGAGTTTATTTGATGTATAAGAATATCAATCACGCTTTTTAGTTTCAATTGTAAACTTTTTTTCAAAAAACTTTTTATAAAAGAAGATCATATAAATATGAAAAGTTGAAAATCAATATTTTTTTAAGAGTTCATTTGATGTATAAGAACATTAATCACGATTTATAGTTTCAATTTTAAATTTTTTATAAAAGAAGATCATATACATAAATATGAAAAGTGGCAAATCTCATATATCTTCTGAAAAATATTAACTTCATAACAGGGGTTAAAAAAATGTGTGTAATAATTCAAGATCACATATAATTTTTTTTTAGTTTAATGATGATATAAAAATAGGAATCCTGTTTTATAGTTTCAGTTTTACACTTTTTCTTAAAAACCTTTCATGAAAGAAGATCATATACATGAAAAAATAAAGATGCAAATTTCAATACTTCTTCCGACAAATATTAACTCCATAGCCAGAACTTAAATTAAAAGAGTGTGTAATGCTTTAAAAATTGCATATAATTTTTTTTAGTTCAATGATGATATAAAAATAGAAATCCTGTTTTAGAGTTTCAGTTTTAAATTTTTTCTTAAAAACCTTTCATGAAAGAAGATCATATACATGAAAAAATAAAGTTGCAAATTTCAATACTTCTTCCGACAAATATTAACTCCATAGCCAGAACTTAAATTAAAAGAGTGTGTAATGCTTCAAAATTGCATATAATTTTTTTAGTTCAATGATGATATAAAAATAGGAATCCTGTTTTAGAGTTTCAGTTTTAAACTTTTTCTTAAAAACCTTTCATGAAAGAAGATCATATACATGAAAAAATAAAGTTGCAAATTTCAATACTTCTTCCGACAAATATTAACTCCATAGCCAGAACTTAAATTAAAAGAGTGTGTAATGCTTCAAAATTGCATATAATTTTTTTAGTTCAATGATGATATAAAAATAGGAATCCTGTTTTAGAGTTTCAGTTTTAAACTTTTTCTTAAAAACCTTTCATGAAAGAAGATCATATACATGAAAAAATAAAGTTGCAAATTTCAATACTTCTTCCGACAAATATTAACTCCATAGCCAGAACTTAAATTAAAAGAGTGTGTAATGCTTCAAAATTGCATATAATTTTTTTTAGTTCAATGATGATATAAAAATAGGAATCCCGTTTTATAGTTTCAGTTTTAAACTTTTTCTTAAAAACCTTTCATGAAAGAAGATCATATACATGAAAAAATAAAGATGCAAATTTCAATACTTCTTCCGACAAATATTAACTCCATAGCCAGAAGTTAAATTAAAAGAGTGTGTAATGCTTCAAAATTGCATATCATTTTTTTTAGTTCAATGATGATATAAAAATAGGAATCCTGTTTTAGAGTTTCAGTTTTAAACTTTTTCTTAAAAACCTTTCATGAAAGAAGATCATATACATGAAAAAATAAAGCTGCAAATTTCAATACTTCTTCCGACAAATATTAACTCCATAGCTAGAACTTAAATTTAAAGAGTGTGTAATGCTTCAAAATTGCACATAATTTTTTTTAGTTCAATGATGGTTTAAAAATAGGAATCACGTTTTATAGTTCCAATTTTAGGCTACAATATATCTTAAAAACTTTGCAATTTTATTTTTACGTGTATATGATCTTCTTTTATGAAAATTCCCATATATCTTCCGAAAAAATATTAACTCCATAGCCAGGGCTTAAACAAAAAAAAGTGTGTAATGTTTCAAGATCACATATCAGACGATGTGAAGAAAAGATGAAAAGAAATTATATATCGTGACGATGCCAAATGAGAAATGCCGAGTCATTAATACTTGTCAAAGAGCCGCTGTTGGAACAGAGATCTTTAAAAAAGAGAGAGAGAGAGAGAAGAAAAAAATTATGCTTCGCAGCCAGAAATGAAAATCGTGATTAATCGCTTACCCTACAAGATTAAAGGAACGTCGGCAAACCTATGAAGCTCATTGCGTGAGAAGAACATTCTCTAAATTCGAATGTCTTAAGTGATTCTAGTCGCTATTCAACCCCGCAAAGTGACTTTATTCACTTTGCTAATAATAACTAGAAATGAGAAATGCTACGTTATTGTTTTCTAATGGAGATCAATTGTTAAGTTACTTTCCAGTGTAGTATGGGTTAATTTAAAAGTTTATCTAGATATGGTTTTGCTAACTAAACGATGAACTTAAAAAACAAAATTATACTGAAAATTTTTTGAGTATGAACTAGCTCACATGCATGAAATTAACTTTTAGCTATAAGTCTCTAAATGTTGTTAGCAAAATCTTTAAAATTATATACATATATGTAGAGGATGAGGAAAGAACTCTGTCTTTCATCCCTTCCGCTGCCGCCATCATTCCAGCGTCACACCTTCCCCGCCTCACCATCATGACAACTTCCCCCTGCTCCACCACCAAATCGAGGGACTCAGTTTTTCGTTTGCTGCTGAACTGCGAACTGCATTGCCCAGACGGGGCTTATGTTCGTGTAAAAGGGGCAGAGGGCCCATTTTCTTGTTTAAATAATCGGGACAGACGGCTCACATTCCTGCTGATGATAACAGGGCAGACGGCCCATCTTTTCCTGAACATTTCATATTTTTCATAAAAATTTAATATTTTAACCATATATGTAAATTCATTTTACCATTAAATATTTCATTCATTGAAAAAAAACTGTCATTCCTCGTAAACAAACAAACAAACAAACAAACAAATATATATATATATATATATATATATATATATATATATATATATATATATATATATATATATATATATATATATATATATATATATATATATATATATATATATATATATATATATATATATATATATATATATATATATATATATACATAACATTTGTCTTCTATTACCTTCTTCAAATAATATTTGTGAATTATTAATGTAAATTAAAAATACGCAACTTATTAAAGATAAAAAAAAGTGGTAATTCCAATTTCATTAAGAGCAACATCCAAAAAAAAAAAAAATAAATAAATAAATAAAAAAATCCAAATGAAATTCAAAAGATCCACCCAAAAATTTTAAGTCCAAAAAATAAGTAAATAAATAAATGAAATAAATAAAGGTTTGATTATATAATAAGATAATACCACTTTTTTTTTTCATTTTATAGTATTTTTGATTTTGGAGAGTGTAGCTGTTTTAATTATTGCAAAAACCTGACACGAATATAAATAAGGAAAAGACTTTGTAAATCTACAGAATTTTTTTTTAATTACGTTCAGCTCTCACCTAGAATTTGTGTAACTAAAATTTTCTTGTTATTGTACTGAACCCCTCAGTAATTCACCAAACACCTCTTAAGTTTCGCAAATGAAGTAAGACCTAGATTATTTGAAATAATTAAGATCGTACTTTGGCTAATTTAGTCGGTTCTTGGAATAATAGAAATACTGATATTAAATGGGTAGCATCATTCTTTAAATCTATTTTTATCAAATAAATTCTGAAATTTGAGAATGAATTTTTTTATGATTGTTTTATATAATATTTATTTTTAACAAGACTGTTCGAAGCTTGTCTTTTTTCCAAATTGGAACAAAAATATTTTATTTTAAAATTCACTTTTATGCTTGAAACTCGAATAATGGAACAACCTTATTTTTTTTAATAAACCATTTTATTTTATTTTAGAACCATCGTTGAACACCCAACAAAATTTTTTGGTTTATGACAACCAATGTTCAACTCCGCAGTCTTGTAATTTTGAACCCAATCCAGACGACAAGGAAACTCCTGGATCAAGTATTGAAAGAAATTTGCCTTCGTGGAGGACTTTTTAATGGAACTAACCCGCATTTGCGTTACATAGAGATAAAAACCACGGAAACCTCCCACGGTTAGTCCAACGACAAGGGGACTCTCACTCATGATCCGTCTTCCAATGAGGATATTTTACATCAGCACTGGGGTAGGTGCGAGCCGAGTGCAGAATTCGTATCGACTAGCCATGACTGGGATTCGAACCCGGTTCACCTGATTGTAAGGTGAACGCTCTATCCCTTGAGCCAGCACGGTTATGAATAACCCAATTGCTCAAATCAGAATCTGCATCCAAATCGTTAGCTGATCACGCTGATTTTCGAAGTTGATTTTATTGCTTTGTAGTCATTCTATCACTATAGGATATAACACATTGTCTCCCTTAAATAAAGCAACATTGTGTTTTACCACAATAGGGCGCAAAGAAAACAAAGAAAAGATACATAGATTAAAAGAATCTAAGCACATATTTACGAGGAGTCACGCACATTCTGCTCCATTTGGACAGAGGGAAGAAACCGACTTAGAGAAAAAGGAGGACAAAGATTCCCGCCAAAATAAAACCACATCTGATTATAGCTAATATATCCACCATGTTTATAAATAACTTAAAATATATGCTGTTGCGTGCTATTTACTAAACACTAGAAGATATTAGGATCGATATTATATTAAGTTTCAATAATGGCAGCCTTGAGCCTTCAATTATGCCACAAACTGAAACTGCTAGTCATACTGAGGAGGGTCACCACGTTTTCTCGGAGATACAGGTCAGGTAAAAAGTCAGGCCATTCATAAAATGATGCACCATATAGTCCAAAAACTAAAAAAAATGGGAAGTTCATGAAATGTAAATGGGGGTATTGCTTGCTGGAAAATTTGACTTGGGCCACCAATTCTCTCTGCACATGGCGATAAATAATAAATATATTTCTAGAACTTTTTTTAGCTAACGGCATCCTCTATACAACCTGGGGGACAAGCCAGGTTTTGTTTGCTTCCATAATTGAAGCATTCTCATACAATGAAGACGAGTTGTTCTATGGTTCGAGCTGTGGTGGCTCAGGGGATAGAACGCTCACCTTCCAATGAGGTGAACCGGGTTCGAATCTCAGCTACGGCTAGTCGATACGAAATCCGCATCCAGCTCACACTGACCACAGTGGAGACGTAAAATATCTTCAGTTGTAGTCGAATCATGAGTTAGAGTCCCCTTGCCATCTGTCTAACCGTGGGTGGATTACGTGGTTTCCCTCTCCATGTAACGCAAATGCGGGTTAGTTTCATAAAATAAGTCCTCCACGAAAGCAAATTTCTCTCAATACTTAATCTAGGAGTTTCCTCGCCTTCTGTATTGGGCTCAAAATTACAAGGCTACGGAGGTAAACTTTAGTAGTCGTAAGCTCAAAATTGGATCAGCTGTTCAACGACGGTTATGAAATAAAATAAAATCAATACGATTTTCCTCCTTGCTGTATCATGGAGAAGAAATCCTTATTTTTTATGCCCTTGTAATAGCATAAAAATAGTCATAAAAAATGCTCTTGTCTTAATTCTTTTTTTTTTCCCCTACGCTTCTTTTCTTGTAAATAGCTGTCAACGTGAACTACTGCAATTTTTTTTTTATATTTCAAATTTCTCATTGGGAATATGAAACAAAACAGTAGATTAGAAAAGAAATCCTCTCCAAATGGACACCAATGTGGAAGCTTATAAATCCTGTGGGAAAGCTTTAGTTATGATAGCAACCTTAACATGGCTTTTCCCTTAGGATGCATGATGACCCCCGATAAATGAAAAAAATGATGGAATCTCATTTACTGGCATTTGAAGGGAGAATTGATGAACCAAGTCAGATTTACCAGCAAAAGAATGCCTACATTTGAGTTGTAAAATCTTTAAAGTAATGGTTTTTGGCTAGTAGGGTGCATGTCATGAGAGGCCTGTCCTTTCTCATGACCTTTAATCCCTGAAAAATAGGGGTAATGAGTTCGATACTGGCAGCCGACAAAACAAGTTGCGAGTGTATGCAACAAATTGGATGTTAATTTTATAGGGGATGAAAGCGTTCTCGTTGGTGTTTAAATTGGGAGACAGTAGTACCAGTTCAGGTGCTGTCCATTCCGTTTGATCAGCATCAAAATTACGTGGCACTCCTACCATGGCTGTTAAAAGAAAAAACCCTAAAATTGGAACAAGGTGCTTTGTCATGGTTAGGTGAGGTGTGTACTGAGAGAGAGAGAGAGAGAGAGTGAGAGAGAGAGAGAGAGCTCAATATCTAGCCTCAACTTCTAACTATGGAATTACAACGAAAAACTTCCATCAACTGGAAAAGTTTGTGTTATTAAAAATTGCACATCGGGGAGATCTTAATTTCTAACATTAACTTCCAACATTGGAATTACAGCAGAAACTAACCATGAAAGTTTGTATAACTAAGCATCATGCAATGGAGAGAGGAGAAAAACTTCCAAAGGAAAACTTCCAGAAGCAGGAAAATTTTAAGCTTCTAAGTTTCGGACATCAGAGAAATACCAATTACCGTAATTTAAGGAATAATGGGACAAAGTCAGTTCTGTTTACTCTATCATTTTCGTTTCTTAAATAAAAAAAAAATAAAAATAAAAAACTTAAAATTTAAATGCATTCAATTATAAATATTGTTTTTAAACAAAAGAAGAATTCAAATCTCTCTCTCTCTCTCTCTCTCTCTATATATATATATATATATATATATATATATGAGGAATTCTACAAATAAACACCAATTAGGCGGCCAAAAAAAATTAAATTTTTTTTGGAGAGGCACACTTTTTCTACATGAATTTTCTTCTTTTTTACACCCTACAAAGGCAAGAAAAAATCGTGAACATGAAATTTTTTCTTTGTGACATACTTTAAATGTGACATACTCTTTCTGACATACTTAGATAAATCTGAGCCATTTATTCAGATAAAAAATTTTTTACATAAATATAATATTATTATAATGTCTCACTAAAATGTATTTGTAGAGATTTCATACTATAAGATTATATTTTAGTACAAAAATTGACGTTTATATGTAGAATTGCTCATACGAGCAATTCGTCGCTTTGAAACTAAACCGTGGTAACTCAAAAAAGCAAGTTTTTTCAGGAGAGCGATTTCTAACTTTCCGCGCTAATGCGATGACGATTTATCTGCTCTCTAAATTAATTTCATCGAACTATGAAGATAACACGTTGTTTCTGTAAAAAGGTGATTTTTTTACACAAAATGAGCTAAATATCTCATTTTTCGATTTTTTTGAGTTACTACGGTTTAGTTTCAAAGCAACGAATTCTACAAATAAACGCAAATTAGGCGGCCAAACAAAAAGTAAATTTTTTTTTTTGGGGGGGGGGGGAGGGGCACGCTATTTCTACATGAATTTTCTTCTTTTTTACACTCTAAAAAAGCAAGAAAAAATATTGAACATGAAATTTTTTCTTTGTGACATACTTTAAATGACAAAATACCCATTTTAAACTTTTCCCGATTTTTTCAATTTACAAACTTTGATAAAAATTTTAAATTTTTTTTATACTAAAATATAATCTTAAAGACATTATAATAACATTATATTTATGTAAAAATCGTTTTATCTGAATAATTGGCTCAGATTTATTTGAGTATGTCAGAAAGAGTATGTCACATTTAAAGTATGTCACAAAGAAAAAATTTCATGTTCACGATTTTTTCTTGCCTTTTTAGGGTGTAAAAAAGAAGAAAATTCATGTAGAAATAGTGTGCCCACCCCCCCCAAAAAATTTCTTTTTTGGCCGCCTAATTGGCGTTTATTTGTAGAATTGCTCATATATATATATATATATATATATATATATATATATATATATATATATATATATATATATATATATATATATATATATATATATATATATATATATATATATATATATATATATATATATATATATATATATATATATATATATATTAATGAATGCTTCAAAAAACAATGTTATTTTCCCTATTCCCCGTAAAACTCAAGAAATGGAATGTGTTGGGGTTTGAAATCTAACACATTATTCCATACTTTATTGAAGATTCTAACCATATTCTCAGGGAAATGAAAACTCATATTAATAGGAAAAAGTTGCTAATAATTTTAATAAGTAAATATTTTACTTTAAACTCGTTTAACATTTTTAAATCCTTTTACAAACAACAAAGGAATTTTATTATAATAAATTATAATTCCAAAAGCTCTTATTTACTTTTAAACTAGAATATACTCCTAAGAAAATAGCTAAATTGAATTATCCCTATAACAAAGAACATGTTTATCTTTAAAATCCCTTGAAAATTATTGAATCTAATTTGCACATCGTTACAGATAAATTTTAATTAAGCTGAGAAATATGCTCCGGAGACTAAATATCCAACTATTAAAGTAAATTCAGGCATAAAAGAGTTGTTCTTAAATATCATGAATAATAAGAAAATCTAAATAAGATTGGCTACAAATTTCCAAGACATTCTTTCATCCCAGATAAATATGGTCAACTGTTAATGATTGCATTGTGCTGATCATGAATATGACAAAGAATAAAAGCTGAATTGGCCGAACGTTTTTATTTTAATCTAGTACGCGTTGTTTAGAAAATTGCAATCATGTATAGTACGCCAAAAAAAAAAGAAAAAAAAAAAAAAAGAAAACAGACCACAAATTGTATTTAATATATCAGGCGTCGCTTGATAAATGTTAAATTACGGTTGTGAATTCCTCAAATTTATTATAACTTTAAATGTTGTTTTACGAAAATGACTACGAAACAAAACTAATTATATTCATTAATAGATCTTAAAAGAATCATAAAGGGGAAAAGAGAATCATAAGAGATATTTCTTACTATCTATTATCAAATTGGACTCAAAATAAACATTTAATTTAAAGAAAAGAATGTTGAATGTGAGAAGTAGAGAAAAAGCAGAAGAATAAGCTTATAAAATAGTCGAAGCACAAGTAAAATTGTTTTCCAGTTAAAACTCCTTAAAAGAACTGAATTAATTAGAATCTTTGTATGTTTGAAGGGTCAATTTACACCTCTGTAATGTAGTTTTCTAAAAATATTTATTATTTTTGGATTTATGATAAGGTCTCAAATTTGAAGACTTCTAGGATTAACAGAGCCATCTACCTCGCGTTGTTGCAAGTTAGCTTTCCTCTTATATATTTATAAATCAAGATTAAAACTTTTAAAATAAATGTTAGATGATAAACAATGTTAAATATCGATCACTTAAATTAATACCAAATAAATTGAAGTCATGGGATATTAAATTGAAAGTAATTTATCGGGGTTGTTTTTTCAATCATAAAACTACATCTTAGTCTTTTTGTTGATTTTTTCTTTAGTCTCAATTTTTTCTGGACATGGTCTTTCATCCAATTCACCTTCATCACTTGAACTAAACTATTCAAAAGGTTGTTTGACGTGATTTTCTTGTTTGGAGCATTGAGTGTCTTTATAAATCCACCCCGAATCTGTACAAACATTCACACACTCTATTTCAATAAAATCATTTTCGTGAAAATCTTCATCAGTTATTTTATTAAAATTTGGTGGAAACACGTAATGCTGCATAGATCTATTAAAAATTTATCCGAATCTTACGTTTCCGTATAATGTTTTACTTACAGTTACAAAATTGAGATTCACGTTGATTTTAAATGAAAATCATGAAATTTCTTCACTTGAAATAGATCTTATTCGGTGAAAGTTTAATGAAGAATTCGGCTAAGAATGTTTTAAAAATTCTAAGAATCTATGATGCATTCCTTTTGAACATTCTTCAGATAAGAATAAAATATAGAAGCGGATGTGTAATAGAAAATAGAATGAAAATAGAAAATAGAACTATGAATAAATAAATATCTATCTACTTATTATCACTTGTTCTGAATAGATACTAAATTGGGAACTAAGAAATAGAAAAGAGAGATGCGTTTATTAATGCAAAATAAATGAATAAATAAAGAGTGTGTAAAAGGAATCGTGTACTTCAGAATCTTAGAGTGTAGAATGGTACAATGAATAAAAATGCCATATTTAGTAACAATTAAATTTAATAAATTAAACGATAAAACAAACAATTATGATGGTGCGATATTCCCATTCCATTTCGTTGCCTGCACAAAAGTCATACATGTTCATAATTATTATGCCTGATTACAGCACCCTCTGTTGGTCAGGCAGAAATTCCTAATCTCCAAGCCAAGTCTCTTCTTTTTGGACCTTTTAAAATGAACTTCTAAAAAACCGTTTAGAAAAATTTCTTGACCTATGTTTCTTAAAAATTAAAAACCGAACTATTGTTATTCTTGTACAGTGTGCAACAAAATAACCGAACCACCCTGAATAACTTTTAATCTAATGATCGGATCTTCATATTACAGGACTTAATCTTGGAGATTCTAGGGGGTGACTCCAGCTATGCTAATTAATTAGAGCAGATAATACGTTAAATTAGGAAATCAGACACAAAAACATACTTTCTTTGAATACATTTTTTTCCGATCTTTCAAATGATTCATGAGAATTCGAAATTTAAAAACATGACTTTTTTAAAAATCTATTTCTCAGGAGCTACTTGACCGAGTTTGCTCAGATTTTGTATTTTGTCATGTAAAAATACATTCTTTAAAATACTGTGAAAATTTGTATACATTAAAATTTTAAAAAATTACAACTATTATTATATAAAACAATAGAAAATAATAAATAATTGTGAGAAACTTATATTTTGCATGTAAATATCTTTCAATAAACGAATTTTATGATTGTGCGCAAAAATTCTCAAGATCTGGCAAAAAAAAAAAAAAAAAAAAGCCATAAATAAAATTAATATTAAGGGACGCAGACTTTGGACCACTCTCCTGACTATCTTGACCATATTTCCCAGATTTCACACCCTATATTTTGGGGGTCAGAAATCCGATTCCGTCAAAAAAATGTTTATTTTCTGAAAAAGTACACTTTTGTGTCTGTTCTTGTGACATTTCGTATACATTAATTAATAAAAGAACCATTTAGATTGAGTCATAGAACAAGAAATATCTGATTATTAGATCAAAAGTTATTCAGGGTGATCCATTTATTATCCGTTTATATTTATTTCCGTTAATCTGATCTGGAAATTTACGTTAAAAAAGTACCGGTACTTTGGATGCCTCATCTATAAAATCTATTTTTGCTCTAAAATATTATACCGTAATTTTTACAGTAATATTTATTTTGTTAGAGGGATTCAATAGTTTTACTGTAATTATTAGTGTTAAAATTACGGTGGTAAAGATTTTTTGCTTCGTTTACGGCTAAAATAGATTTTACCGTAAAATGTACCGGCATCCTTAGTGCTTGTACTTTCTACCGTAATCTGATCCGGGATTTCTTATTGTGTGGTCAACAAGACATATCATCGATCATTCACGTTCTCCTTTCAAAAAAAAAATAAATAAATTTCTTATTTTTAGAGTATTAAAGCTTTGAGTTTTTATTATGCAGAAACTACTTCGTAACCATTTTCGGTTTACTGAAAGTTATATTGATCTAGTTTGACTGAAATGACAACAAGTACAAAGTAAATACATCATGAAAGGATACGATACAGTTAAGCCAATTTTAATATTCTCTGTACTAGATAAGTAACTTTCTCGACGTTCTGAGAAATATAATCTATACATTTTTAATGAGGATTCAATCATGGCTAATCCATAAAGTGAACTCAACTGAAGGGGAATTAATCAAAAGGAAATATGCATTTTGAATTAACGTACTTAATACTCATCAATCATAATTTTAGTGCACTGAAAATTACTCACTTGTTAAGAGATACAAAATGAGACAGCTACTACTCAAAAAGGTAAAATGATATGCTTCGAGCTAAGTGGAGTGCAGTTAATTAAATTATTTAATGCAAACAGTTTTGTAGAATAATTTTATTTATAATTTCATTAACAACCTATTTTTGTATTTCAGTTCATGAGAAATGTTATTCTGATCAAAGTGCAAGCAGTATATTAAATCAATCAAATTCAAGATCATTTAGAAAAATATTGTTCCGCAATTATGAAAATTTGAAATTATTTCCTTAGTATATTTTTCATTACTAACATATGGACCATTGTGATTCCTGCTCTTGAAATGATAAGAAAAGTGTTCTTTGCAATTATTGGATGATGGCCAATACGCTGAATAATTAGTCACATGTGAGATGAGAATTCCAAGTTTTTACCTTCTGTAAAGAATTGTTAATAAAGTTTAATTTATGTGCTTATAAATAACTGAAATTATTAACTCAGTGTTTAAATTACGAATAAACTTGATGTAAAATGATCAGTTGTACGAACGCCAAACGCACAAGAGAAATAGTTCTCCAGTAACCTCAAATCTTTACTGTTGCGCACAATTATGTAAACAAAATCCTTCGTTGGCATTTTTCTCTTCTTTTTTCCGAACTTATCAACAGATTTTTCTGAAGTTATCAACTACGGCAAGTTAAAGGGGGAAAAGTATACTTCCCACGGCCTAATAAAGGGCCAATAAACTACACTACACAAATGCTAAAATGTTTGATATTATAGTTATCAGTAAGTGGCCGCAAAAGATACATGGATAAATAGTTAATAAAAGGTTAAAATGTATCTAATCATGAGATTTTCTGCACTATAAATCAAAAATCAATGAATTGTCATTGTAAAGAATTGAGGTTCGATCCCCAAATGAGACTGTAAAAGTGGACTGTGTGCAGTGCTGACCATATTGCCACAATCATGTCGTTGGTCAAGAAATTGTGGAGCCTTATCCTCCTTGACCCCCTGGCCCACAATGCACTGTTACGGGAATGCTTTGCTTTTTATAAAGCAAAATTATTGTAAAACAAATCATGTGTAAGTTTAATAAGATTTTCTCCATTGGCGGATTGAATTTTCCATTAAAGATGTGTTAACAATTCGTCGTTTTTAACAACAACAAAAAAAATGAACAATATACTTTCATTGGTCGGTAGGGCGCTGGGCCCATGTCCAAGAGGTCGTGGGTTCGATCCTCGCCGTCCGAAAAACTCCCCGTGTAGTAAATGGTGACTGATGCACGTTAAATCTGTCGAGTCTCAAAGTCCTCCATGTTCCCAAAACAAATCAATACCTCTGGGGGTACTGATCCAGGAGTTTCCTTGTCTTCTGGATTGGTTCAAAATTACAAGGCTACGGAGTTGAACATTAGTAGTCGTAAACCCATGAAATTGGGTCGGCTGTACAACGACGGTTATAAAATAAAATATACTTTCATTAAATTTTGAAAAAAAAAAATTAATTTGAATTAAAAAAATTAAATTTAAAAGAAAAAAATTTCTCAATGATATCCCGCACACTCATTGATACTGAAGAAGGATCATTGATCTGTTCTTTAATATTCCAAAATGAGATCGCCACTGACCGTATAAGCTCATTGGAGATTCACCATTGTGGAATCACGATTGGCAAACTCACAGACGACAAGTGTCATTTTAACTTTTGGCTTTTTCCCAAGCTCAAGACCCTTCTTGGTCAATCTGATTTGTTTCTTTTTTTCTGTTCTATATTTGTGTGAGCCACAAAAGAATATCTGCAGTGGTTAACAACTTTTTTCAAAGCTTTCTTGCCATAGACAATAAAATCTCCATAAATTGAGTGCTCTATGCTTAAAACTATGTATCCCATTTTGCCGTAAAAATTGTCTGGGTATTAGAATGGTCAAAAAACTCAAATATTTAAAAAATAATTAAACTTTTATTGCTCGCCAAATTGCTAATTTGGCGAGCCTTTTCCACCTAGATGAAAATTATCAAAATCAATGGATTGTTCCCAATTCTCGTAAATTTGTATGAGCCCAGATAAAACAAATTTAGGGTGACTTTTTAAAGACTAAAAAATTAGATTACAATTTTTTTTTCTCACGAAACCGCTGCTTTACTTCATCTTGACATTAAGCGACATTTTCATAATTGGGAAAAAGGGCGCTAACTAAAGATATGCTGAATTTGATCTAACAACTAAATAAATTATCCCAGAAACTGTAGCGGAACGATATTACCTGATTAAAAACTTCAATCGCTTTTAAAACTTACAAATTGAAAATAGCAGTCGACATGTTTCAAGTACTTAAAAATAGGCACACATTTTCAAGATTTGCTAGACGTAAATGAAAAGAAATACAAGCGAACGTAAAGTTAGAGACGAAAATACCTAACTAACTCCTCTCCATAGCGCGTAGAAATGCATTTTACCCTGGTTCGCTCCTCTCGGCGACTGTGGCTTTTCTTGTTCTGTTTTTTTTTAATCGTTTTTCTCTCTCTGCTTCTGTGGTTTTTATAGTCTTATTTCTCAACTTTATTTTTCTATTTTTCAACGGCAACATTACATTTTGTATTTCAAATTACCTTTGGTTTTTTTTTCTGATTCACGTCTGGCAAGTCTTGAAAATGATTGCCTGTTTCTGGGCGCTTAAGACATGTCAACTGTTATTTCTGATTTGTATCTTTTTAAAGCGAAAGAAATTTTTAAGCAATTACATAGTACTGTTGCGAACTCACAGCAATTATGAAAATAACTTACTATTTACAAAATGAGTTACTTTATGGCAAGAAAGAGCCTTCGAAAAACAGCTTAACTGATTTTGAGTTAAGAAACCATTAGGCTAAATTTATAAAAGTTCGTAATCTTATCAAATAACACTAATTAGTTTTTTATTTTTAAAACTTTGTGCTTAGCTATACTTACAACACTATTATTTTGAGTAAACTCCAAAATTAAAGGGTTACAGTGTTGACTGCTTAGGAACGAAACATTCTTTACGTCTAATGTAATTTGTTGATAAAAGAAAATGCTAAATGGGAATTGTGATCTCGAATTGCCAATAGGTAGGATTGGCAATTAAGTTTCCTTTTTTTTTTTTTTTTTTTTTTTTTCAAACCGCACGTTATTAAATGTTTTTGGCATGACTCTTCAAATTATTCAAAAGAGGTTGCTTCACTCGACCAGAAATAATATTTTGTTGTTTTCGGTTTTTGCTCGAGCTCATTTATGTTAATTTCCTGATCATCAAAATTGAATGTCAGTTCCTTCATTTTTGCCTTAAATCAAAATTCTAAGTCTTCAAAAGCTCCTCGTGATAACTGTGGTGTGTAAAGTAATTGAAAAAAAAACCGCTCGTGAATGGTTTGCCAAGTTAAGCTTTAAAAACGGATATTTTAACTTTAAAGATGTTCTTCATTCTGACCGGCCACTTAAAATCAATGGCGAGCAATTTTAGCAGGAAAATTCATGTCAAACGACAAGGAAACTGAAAGAACAATAGAAAGCTCCCACACGTAAATTTTTTTTAAAAAAAATGGCAGGAAATTATTAATGGCAGGAACTAAATAGTTTTTTAAAAACATTATGAATGTAAGTATATCCAGTATTGCCAGGATCAGGTTGCGTTGTGTATAACAATTATTTTTTTTATCACACATCAATATTCAAACCAGCGGTTCCCAAAAGGTACAAGGCGGAACCCTAGGGTTCCGTTGAAAGGTCAGAAGAATTTTATAAGTTAAAACTTTTAAAAAAGAACAGCGATGGTTTTGGAAACCTTAAGATATGTTTCGAAACAAAATTATCTATTTATTTAATATTTCAGTTATTTTTATGAAATTATTTAAATTAAATAACAATGGAAATAGAAGAAATAGCAAAATTTAAAAACAACAGTTTATTAAAAAAACGAAAATTATATGCATTTACTTTCATCACTATTGCTTCAGCTTATTTTATTCAATTTCAACTTATACATACGGCAATAACTATTAGATTTTGAAGCCTCTGCAGACCCGCAAATTTAAATGCTTAATATAAAACCTTATTTTAAGATTGATAATAATGAAACAATGAAATTTTTTTATCCTGCGCATTAAATTTTTCCAAATTAATTAAAAGTGTTTATTTATTGATTCATTTAATTATTTGGCTAGCATATTCTCTGTTGCTATTAAGCCTTTCTCTTAAAAACGGGGTTCCGCCAAAAGAAAATCGATTGTTGTCAATTGCCAACAAAAAATTAATAGCCACTGGACTAAACTATCACTACACCATATATCATTTTTATACTGCAAAATCTATAAACAACATTGTTTGTAACTGCAACCATCAGTGTGTAATCATTTATTTCAGCATGATCTTAACTATATACATAAACGTAACATGCAATTTTATTCAGTCCAGAATACTCAGTTCATAGTAATAAAGTAAAATATTATATTTTCTATTTTGTTGTCTTTAGCCTTATTTTAAACATTTATTGCTTCTAATTTATGAGCAATCATAATCTATGATTGCTCGAAAAATATGGTTATTTCAATTTCTTAGTAATGAAACAACCTCATTTTTGAGATCCTAAAACACAGTTTAAAATTTAAATTAATGTTTAACATTGTTTAATTAAAGGCAAGCATTTACTTGAAATACAATAATGAAATTGTTTTAAAATAAATATACTTTTAAGTATCTGCCATTCAGACAATAAACTAAAGCAACAAAAAAAAATTATACTTGTCTTTGTAATAAAAAGTTACTCAATTAATCAATGGAATTTCCTTATTATTATCTATTAAAATTTCATTACAAAAAGTATTGCTCCCTAACAAAAAAAAAAACTTTAGCTAAACAAATTAAAATTTTAATTATCAAAATTTCCTTCTCAAAGATTTGTACAAGTTTTCCTATAGCTAAAAACGTTAATAAAAATTAATTACTAAACTTTCTGATTGATGTTATTTTTAAATTAATAAAATAATTTAAATTCATAATATGATTTTCGTTAAAATATTTTATAAAAACTATTTATTTCCAACAGTAAGTGTAACAAATACATATGAGTAATTTTTATAATTTTCTCTTAAACGTTCTAGAAAACTTTAATAATAACGATTTAAATTGCAATTATGAAAATGTTGCTGCTAATGGGATTAAGAAATTTTATAGTTTACTAATTTAAAGAAAAATTTAAATTTTATTTTGATGGGAGCCCTTTAATTCATTATTTAACAGGAATTTAAATTCATTTATATAAAATTTGTATAGCTGATTTTATTGTGTTTTACATTTTTTTAAATATAAAGTAAAAGAAATGCATATTCATATGTAAATTTTTCTAAATGAGTTTGAATTGTGCCATTGTTACATGTTAATTGTGAGATTAGCAACTATTTATTATTCAATATATTTAACAATGTATTCTCATAAATCTAATTAATATTATTTTAAATGTCGCTGTTATATTCAATAATTTCTTTTTCTAAACAAATACAATTAAGTCCACTTTAAAGTAATTATTTTATAAAATTTTTAGAGTTTTATTCTTTCCTCTTATATACATTGAAATAAAATCAATTCCATTTAAAAAGTGAATCAAAATACTATAGCTTTCATTTAAAGTGACAAATATTAATATTTCGAATGATTAATTAAAAAATTATTATAAAAAAAAATTATACATGAGCAAAATACCCATAGATAATAAATCGTATATAATTATAACTATTTTAATATGATAAATTAATTTAGTATCAAGAATTATGATATTGTTAAAATTCTCAAAAAGATACAATTGTAATGTCATTTCTATAGATTTTCATTGTGTTTATAATTGTGTCATATTGTGTTGAATGCTTCACTCAGTACGTAATAGAATTTACCGAAATTAAGAATTTTATAGAAACTTGAGCATGCGCTAAATATACTAAATTCTTCAAATCTCTTTAATGAATGGTAAATCTTTATTTTTATCTTCTGTATTTAGTTTTAGGAATACATTTGTTTAAACTGGACAATAAATTATAAATAAATTACAGCTAATCAAAATTTGGGCTAAAATATGAAAGACTATATACAAATTTATAAAATTCTATTTTTAAGTGTTAAATAGAATGCAGGTAAGTAAGATATTTGTAAATATTGTATTTCCTTTCTACATCCAAAAATGTTTGTTGATAACAGCAAAAATATCCTCCCCAAACATTAAATAATTTTTTCAAAACGAAATATTAATCAATCCATATTAAAATTCTAAGTAATGAATTGTCCAAACACTGCAATTGGGTACTCAAAATGTTAAAACACAATAGTTCTGTGGTAAAAAACATTGAGCCATGAAGATACGAAGTTCGTTCGTCAGTAGCGGTTTGAAGCCCAACCAGTTTCAGATCGATAGGCACGAGCTTATCTAGGAAGTGAAAGTGACTGCTTGTGCGTAATGCTGACCTCAATCCCACCACTTGGCTATACATTACCTCAAAGTTCACGAAATTGTGGTACCTTAACCTATTCATGAGTATCCTAATCGCCACTTTATCCTCGCCACCTCGCCAAACGCAATAAGATCGGAAAGTTGGTGAATAAAATTGTGTTTTGGCGATTGATTTTATCCACTGGAAAGTAAAATTTATATTTAACTCGATCCTCAAAATTACGTCAAAATGAATTTTTATATTTTGTCAGTATTTTTTATTCGATTGCAGTAAGGTAGGTTCGGCTCATAGCCAATTAGAATTGGGTCCAAACAATATAAGCCTGAAACAAACTACCGTAAAATATTTTTATATGGACAAAAAATCAATCATAAAAAAATTTGAAGATTTGCTTTTGGCGAAGACTTTCGAAAATTGGCGAATGCTTTTGATATTTGACTAAATAACTGGCAAATAATTTGAAAACTTTAGCGCGGGCCCTATATATATATGTGTGTGTATGTGTGTGTGTGTATGTGTGTGTGTGTGTGTGTGTGTGTGTGTGTGCGCGTGTGTGTGTGTCTGTGTATAGACAGATTATGAAATAAGCATTTTACTAACCACAATATTATTAGCATATTAATATAATGATATTAAGTATTTTAAAATAATGGTATTTTCCTTTTTAAACCAAATCAAAAATTCATTCTTCACTGAATTGAGAAGAGAAACCGTTATTGTATTATAAAATTACAAAATATTAAATTGCAATTAGTTAAATATGTTTTTACCATTTTTAAAAAAAATTATGATGACACTGTATTAAGATTTTAATTACGCTATTAAATTGCATAGCTTTTTTTTCTTTAATTGTATTCGTTCGAGATTACTACAAAATTGATGACAAGTCAGTGTCACAAATTTGCCTATTCTATGAAATTCCATAATTACCTCACTTTATAGCCAAATCTTCTTTCATTTTACCAAATTGCGATACTTTTTCTCTCGGCATTTCATCTTTAAAGAGCCGAAAGTCATTACTTTTCATGCCAAGGCGAAAGTTTATTTTTATTCCTGGAGGAATTACGTGTCTACTTTATTATAGAAGAGGATTTTCTTATTCAGATAATTTTCATTATTTTACGAAACTCACCAGGAAAAAAAAAAGGATTAGAAAAATTCTTTCCAGAAATATTTCGGCAACTCGAGGCATTAAAAATAACCAGTTAAACTCATTACACATGCAAGTTTCATAGAGTAAAAATTATTCTCTCGGTCGTCACAGTCAGTTTATGATGGTCCACGAAAAAAGGACTCTTTCATATTATTTTATAAAGTTAATTAAAAGGATTTACCTTTATATTTTATGGCCAAAGAAATGCTCTAGTTCGTCAGAAAAGATGCTTGGAATAAAGTCGTTTTAAAATTACTTGTTGTCAGTGGGATATTATAATTTTTGTAAAAAATTTTTTACCTCACCTATTACTATTTTTACTTATCCATACATAGTTAAAGTATAATTAACAATTTCTGGAGTATCCATTAGCGAGTATTTGTTTTATGTCGTAAAAAGAAATGGAACATTTTAATTAAGTAAATAACCAAGATGTAGGTACAACTGTGCATATTTCATTGTTGGAATAAGTGTGACGAATTAAGTCATTGCCAAGCTAACATAAAAAATAATGCAACCCTAGAACAAAACAGAAAGTCTTTTGAAGTGAGGCAGCGTGCATCTAAAGAAAAGTTAATAAAATTTTGTTTTCATCCAAAAATGTGATGTTTACTTTTTAAGAGTAAAATGCTCATTTGATTAAACCACTTCCATTCTGGTTGGTAAGGCACTGTGCCCATGTCCAAGAGTTCGCGGGTTCGATTCGCCGAAGACTCCCCGTGTAGAAAAATGGTGACTGTTGCATGATAAATCTGTCGAGTTGCCCAGCCCTCCATTTTCCCATAACAAATTAATACCTCTGAGGGTACTTATCCAGGAGTTTCCTTGTCTTCTGTATTGGTTCAAAATGACAAGGCTACGGAGTTGAGCATTAGTAGTCGTAAACCCAAAATTGGGTAGGCTGTTCAACGACGGATACATATATTAAAAAAAACCTTCTTATGTTAAAAGGTATCTCAAGATAGAATCAAGTTAACATTTCCTATATACAAGGGTATTGGTATTTAATTATCTTAGTTGGCAGATAACGCCACATTACCCTGGTCAAAAAAGAAAAATCAAAAATTCATATAGGCCTAAAAATGTGAAATAATAGATTTCAAGCATTTCAACAAACCGTGGTAGAGTTACAGATAGTAAACTCCATATAAATAAAAGTTCGCACTGCATAGAACAAAATTAAACCCAGTTAAGTCCAATATCCGGACGTCCATTTTCCAGAAAAAGCTAATTTCCGGGCACTTTAAGCAATCAAAATAAACAAATCTTTTTCCAAATTTTTTTTCCATCCTGAATTTCGAAATTCGAAGTCACTTTATTTAAAATCCATCTAATAAACCCAATAATAAATTCGCATCGGTGAATAACATAGGGTGACTCCCCTCACATACTGCATTAATTTTCTCGCGTAATAACGAAGTAGGAGAAGGAAATTAATTTAGTTCGTAGCTAAACGAGGGGTCAACTCTAGTGTAATCCGTTTGGCTCTAGTATTTGGAAAGCAAACAAAGACTAGATTAGTATTGGATATAAATATTTTAAGAGAGGGAGATAATAAAGATCTTTACCCTACTCGCTAACACGTATTAGGTATTTACAGAAAAGTAATATATTTTTATTTCTAATTATCAAAACGTTATTTTACCTACCATGTTTAGCATTCAATGCATTATGTTACATAGATAATCTTAAATTTATAGGGAAATGCTATCGAAATTTTTATATTATAAAGAATCCATAAAAATAATGTACTTTTCAGATAAAATATTTGTTATTAATTTCCTTTCCTTGCTTTCTTACACTTGTGCAGAGTGTTCCATGTTCATTACGCTTAATATACAGGGTGTTCTTTAAATACAACCCTTGTTATTGTTGTTGTTTCGCATACCATCAAGTCTGCTTCTTGAAACCAAGCAAATTTAAGGGATATGGGGTGCATTTCTTGTTTTACAGTGGCTTCATCAATGGTTAAGAATACGTTTATTGCCACACATACCTATCACAGCTCGTTAGGGAACAAATTCATACATCAATCAATCATCCATAGATCGTGAGTTTGATCAATTTCCAATTCAGTTCTCCCCAGAGGTATTGATTTTTTTAAATGGAAACTTGGAGGACTTGTGACCCCGAAAGATTAAACGTGCACCAGTCATCATTTAATACTCGGGTATTCTTCTGCCGGAGGGTTTCTTTTTAAAAAATAGTTATTATTTCTATTAATATCACAATTTAACGTCCGTTTTACATGCAATTTTACACATATCTTTCACCGGTGTCTTTTTCTGCGTTAAAGGTAAAATTTTTCAAACACGGCTCACTTCCAAACATTTAATTTTTCAAATCTGTACTTAATTGCAGCAATTTAGATCCAAGAGAAACAGTTATTCACATTGAAATTTCTTTAATTTATAAAATCAATTATTGATAAATTTTTGAATGTAAATGAAGAAAAAAATTCAAACTACTTTTATTGGGTTTTATATTTTAGTGAAAATATAATTCAAATAATATAACACATTTTTTTTCAATATCTACTAGACTGTTTTTTATAATGCAAAAATATCTTTCTTCTTGCATTAGCAGCGTCAGGAAAAATATATATGTAAAAGATGTATCGGTGTCCCGTCATCGTTACAAGATTAAGTGTTTTCGGCAGGATCGTGAAACTTATAAGACTTAGCAATTAATGTAGTACAATAAAAGATGTTAAATTTTCGCATTTTTCTTTTTTCTTTATCCACATGGTGCTTAATATCACAACTCATGCCAGCGTTATTAAATAAAAAATGAACTAAGTTTAAAAATTAAATTAATTTAAATTCAATTCGTTGTGCAAAATAAATGTTAGTAAAAATATAATTCAGATAAGTGCTAGTGGAAATATAGTTCAGATAAATGTTAGTATAAATATAATTCAGATAATTGCTAGTGGATATTTAATTCAGAAAAAAGTTCAAGGAAATATAATTCAGATGAATGTTAGTGGAAATATAAATCAGATAAATGTTAGTGAAAATATAATTCAGATAAATATTAATGGAAGTATAATTCAAATAAATGTTAATGGAAATATTCTTCAGATAAATTTTAGTGGAAATATAATTCAGATAAATGTTAGTGGAAATATAATTCAGATGAATGTTAGTGGAAATATAATTAATATAATTCAGATAATCAGCATTAAGAAAAAAAGAACATTTTGTGCACGAGTGAAACAATTCAATTATAAAACAATTAAACTCAATAGTTAGTTTTCATATTAAACAAATTTTCGAATCAAGATCAAAACAACATAAAACATAAAATGCACAGATTAATATTATAGAGATTTTAAAATAAAAATTACAATAACAAAAAAAACAAGTTATTCATTATCTAATTCCTTTTCTTTCTTTTTAAATTTAACAACCTATTTAATATAATAATAATAACTCTGTCCTACAAAACGAGTGAGTTTAAATTTATATAAAATTAAATTTCATTTTAAGCGTTAAGAAGTAAATAATTTTATTAGCAAGTTTTTAAATATATTTGAGTCATAGTATATATTTTAAATGTTTAGCGAACTTTGTCCTTATTAAATATAAATGTGAATAAAATAGATTACTAATTGCAAATTACACTGTAAAAACAATAATTTATTAATTGTTTGATCCTTATTTCACTATTTCGATGCAATAAATATAAATAAAAAACAATAAATTTGAATAAAAATCATACCAAATAAGCATCAAGCAAGAAAATTACATTACCTAAAAAAGAAAACAAATTATTAGAGCATTAAAAACTATCATTTATACAATAATCATATTATCAACAATGTTTCTAAAATTCTTTTAATAACATAATTGTTTGATATTAAACACCATTTTAACATCATTAAATGCACCTTTTGAAATTTTTATGTTATATCTGCATTCAATGTTGTTGACTCTGCACGAAGAAAAAATTCTGTTGAATATCAACATAAAGTTCTGTTAATATCAACATAATTTTGATAACATACCAAAAAAAATCAAAGTATGCGGTATTTAAATGTAATTTTTCCGTTCTTACAATAATAGTTTACCGGAAGTTCTAGTTTTCAAAATTATAGTCTTTATCACCACATATTTAGTAAAAAATCCAAAACTGAAAAATAATTCAACCAAATAGATGGTTTTAATGCCATGCATTAAGATATCATGATAAAATTACTAAATTTGACCACATTTACCAAGTTTTATCGCAGATTATAAAACCATATTTTATTACTAATTTTAGAAAATCAATACAAAGTCGATTTGGTAACAATTACCAGAGCGTTTTGGTGTTCCCATACATCAAGAAATACGATAAATTTTATCATATTCTGATAGTTTTATCCATACGTTTTTTTCCCCAGCGCATTGTATGCTTCTTGAGATAGTTAATCATTTCCATAGATTTAGGACATTTTTTATAATTGCAAGAAGATTTGCTATTTATGAACTAAGAAAATGGCCATATTTAACGCATTTATAAACAAATGCAAAACAAAAAACTTTAAAAGAGTTCTAACAGAATTTTTTGTATAAAGTAATAAAAGCCGAAACCAATTTTTTTAAAGCCTAAAACAATCGTTTAAAAATCATTCATAATTTAAAATACACATTCTTAAATTTACAATATTATTTTTTGGGTGCATTCAAGATAATTAAGAAAACTGCACAAACTGCGCTCGTTTTCTTCTTCTTGAAATAATTGCGACTAAATCATGAATGTGAAAACAGTTAAAACAAATCGAATTAACGATTAAAGTAATTATATGCTTCGTTTATTTAAAAAAATTTAGAAATTCGCTTACTTGTAAATAAATTGCAAACAATTACCCAAACTTCCAATTTTTTTAATTAGCCATCCTATTTTTTTTACCATGCATTGATGATAAAATTATACTCAATGTTTTTGTCATCAATATAATTTTCTTACAGTGATTTCTTTAAAAACAATTATGTAATTTTCCCGGTAAGATACATTTACTAATTAAACGTCTTTCACTTAAAAATAGAAATTTTTATTTAAAATAATTTGATCAAAATAATATTTATTATATTTATCATAAATATAAATTACTTATTATGATTCCAATGAAAAAGAATTCTGTACTATTTCCATGTACCATTCCCATTCTATACTATTCCCATACATTTACTAATTAAACGTCTTTAACTTAATAACAGAAATTGTTATTTAAAAAATTAGTATAAAATATCAGTTATAATTTTTGTCATAAATATAAATTACTTATAATGATTCCAATGAAAAAAAATTCTGTACTATTCCCATAAAGATAAATTTACTAATTAAACGTCTTTAACTTTAAGAAGAAGAAAATTTTTATTCTAAAAATTCCTCACAACTAATTAAAACTCAGTAAAAACAAAATACTAATGTACGACATTCAATTTTGAACTTTTTTCCTTTAATAAAAATGCAAGGCGATATGAATAAGATATTCGGAAGAGTTTTACAACTAAACATTAATTTTAACGTTTGAGATATTTTAAAAATTGAAATTATTTATTTACCATGTTTGAAAATGTTGTATTATATGGCGCAAAATAAGTAATGTTTCAAAAAGGTGAGTAATATTTCAAATACTGCAATGCATTTATCCTTCAGTTTTTTTAAAAAAAATATATAAAATATAATGAAAAACATTTATTTATAATGTGTCAGTCAAAGACAAATTTTCTTTGTTTTGAAAAAGGCAAAAACAACTTATGAACAAAACCAGAAAATGTATTCAAAGTTTGAAAATATATTTTCTTGAAAGACGATGGTGAATAAATCAAATTTTATGCCAACATTCATAACAAATCAGTAGCGAAAAAAATTTATTTTTTAATCATTTATGTTTTTGATCTTACAGTGTTAAAAAAAAAACATGTTTTTTTACAAATAATACTGGGGAACAATTTTTTTTCTGCATTTATATAAATACTACTTGGTCTTTCCAACAACTTGCGGATATTTTAAATCTGATATTAATTCTGATCTTAAAACTATAGATTTTTTTTAAAAATGATATTAGTCTATTTTTTTGTTGAAATGTACAAGTTAAAAAAAGTAATCTGTAACAGGTGGTAGCATGAATGGGGCTACAAACTGCCTGTTTAAAAGTTAAAAAAAGAAACAGTTATAATCAGAAAATGAATCCAATTTACAAAAACAAAAGAGACAAAGAATCAAATTAACAATTAAAATATTAAATCAAAATGGAAAAGCGCCTAAAACAGCTAAAACCAAATATTTTAATTTAGATATTCAAAGAAACATTAAAGCAGAAAAAAGTAATAAAATAAAAAATAAAAGTGGCATGAAAATATCCAAGATACGTTAAAAAATCACATGTCACAGAAAGCAAAAAAATTGTTCCTCTAGTGTAATTTATAGTATTAATAAAATATTAAACGAATATAGGTATACTATTTATTATTTAACCAATTTAAATACGACTTTTCATATTTCAATTTCTTATTTTAATAATAAAATTTTTTAATTTGCATATAATGAAACTTAACTATTTTAATTAAACATTATTGAAAACAGGTTTTTTTTTTTAAAAAATGCTCTTGAAAGCAATTGTTATTTTACAAAATTGAGAAGAACTAAATTTAGAAATAATTCTTTCTTTTTTAACATAATAAAAATTTGATTATTATGCTATACACAATTTTTTTTAGTCAAAAATGTCTGTTATTTTATTGAAAAGCTTTGCACTGAGGTTATCAAAAACTTTTTAATTTGTAATATGCTTTCTTTCTATCAAAACTATATAAATTTCGTCAGGTACATATTTCATTCGGCACAACAAATTTGATTACTGAACTATTTACTTACAATTTCTTAGTAAGTCGTGAATAGTAGAAAATATAATTTTATAAATTTGTTTTTAATTTATTGAATTAATTAAGTTTAAAAAAGAAGTAAACAATTTTAAATTATTTGTTCAAAACATGGCACTACAAATTATACAAATGATGTGCTTGACATTGAATAAATAAAAACAAGAATTACAAAATTTCATCAATGGATTCCACAGCAATAAACATGAACACATTTAATATTCTCGATAAATGTTAAATTATATGAAAAAGAGTTTTAAGAGTAATAAATAAGCGTAGGGCATATAAATGATTATACTTCTTCTCGTTATCGAATTGCAAATTAGATTTCTTCCGCAGCTGCAAAGGAGTTTTGTAGGTTCAGTTAGAACAATTCTGTACTTGCAATCCGAGAAGTGAAGTGATTATGTGATTTAATTCAGATTTACTTGGATATCTGTAAGCGACGTTAGGCGTGTGTGATTGGCTTCTCAATCGACAATCGTCACGATTTTCCTACGATGACTTCACTTGCAGGTATTCAGTTTTCCCGGCAGTGCTTCTTCTTGCAACGTATATGTGACATGCGAATAAGTGCCAGAATTCATTGTCTTTTTATTCACAAAATACTGCTAATAGGTATGCTCTGTAACTCAAAAGTGGTATCATATTTTCAATACATGCAAATATATACCGTTTGTGATATAGCACCATCTGTTGGTGCATTTTTTTGCCAATTTTCTTTGCATAAGAGGTGCAAGGCACATCATTAAAATTACCTTTTTTTCAAGTTTTATAACATTTGAACCATTAGAAAACATTTTGGAGAAGCAGTTTCTAATTTTTTTCGAACCCTAAATGATCGACCTAGTTTTAACGAAATCCCTACTTGAGTATATCAAACATTGAACATATCAAACATTGGCTAAAAAATCCAAATTTGCAAGCCATCATTATTTGCTATAGTTTAACATGGTTTACGCATCTACAAACTAGCTGTTCAGCAATTTAGAAACAATTCGCCGCATCTTCTTCGAGTTTACAACCAACTATTTCTGTCACCATAAATCAATTAGATTTTCTGCAATGGTGCATGGATTTCCTACTCGTGAAATTGAATGTGAATAATTTTCCTGATGTATTTTCAATACAAGCTTTTGCATATCATAAAAAATTCTTAACTCTTGGAACCTTTGCGATTCTTCTGCAGAACCCAAAGGTTCCGCGAAACACTAGGTTTTGTTTTGTTCTAGAGTCCCTTAAAGTGTAAGATTTGTACCCATCTAACCATGTACACAACAAATATCTCAATGAAATAAACGATATACATAGATAAAACGTTTAAAATCTCGAAATAAACAAACGATACAGCTATAACCTGATTGGAATCTAAGAATCAAAGGCGTTTCAGCTTTTGAAAACAAATTCTCTTCTGAGGTCTCTCCAAATTAATTACTCGGCACATTATGAAAGTAGTAATTACTTTAAGAATTCAAGTCTTTCAGACGTCAACCAAGCTAATTTATTCTTAAACAAATTAACAAACTGACATTTACAAAAACGTTCGCATCTGCTCTGGCATTGCTAACCAAATGAAATTATTACGAGAGATCTCAAATCCAATAAATGTTTTCTAGGAAAACTAGTAAACATTCGTCCCGAACCAATATTTTGAGTAAGCAAGCGAATAAACCTCAATCATTTAGATACAGCTTGTTTATCTTTGCAGATAAAGTAAATACCAATACACAACAAAAGGATAATTAAAACTTCTCGAGTCATGCCAGTTGGAGAAAAGCACAAACCCCGTTGGCAAGAACACGCCAAGTTGAAAAGACAGAAAATTGTATTAAGGCACCAAACAAGACTAAAAATGAAAGCGTCACTTTCCACAATTAAACGAATACTGGTGTCCTCTTGTAGGATTTTTATTTTTGCTCCAGAGCCTCAGAAAAGGGAGAATATACACCTAGTGACAAGGTAATCGTATTTTCACGGACTTATTGACCAAGTGAGACTTGAGCCTGAGATGGAATTAAACTCACTTGTTTCTGTTTTGCTCCATGCTTTGAACAGGGAATGAAAGAAAAGAAAGAAGAATAAGGAATTTGTTGGCCAAAGTTATACGCTTCGAATCTTTATAATTTTTTGTTCCTTTTTTCTTTCCTTTCCTCTTTTTCCTTTATTTTGTTCGTTCTGGAGTAGGATCCAATCTGTCGGAGCTTAGGATTGGGAAAAGGGTAAAGAATTACGAGTTTTCGGAAAAGGATAGAATTTTCGCAGCTGGAATAGAAGGTTGGAATTTATTCGTTATTTTAATGTCGCTCTCTCTCGGAGAAAGATGGGTTTAGCTACTTTGACTGTGCGATAAATCCGATCATAGATTAGAACAAGCTCTGTTCTATTTGTATCTTGTTTATTATTCCAAACAAGAACGCAAAATGAAAAACAGCAGTTTTCATATTGAGGTTGCACCCACCTTGTCATGAACAAGAGAAAAAAAATTCCTTTTTTTAATCAAATGAAAAAAATATATGCTACGCTAAAATATTTTCTAAAGCTACATACATTGGCAAGTTAAAAGTAAAATTTGTTTCGAGTAAAAATGTAGTTCTTCGAAATTACTTTTCCAATACTTCTCCTAAGGATTTATGAATGATTTTTTGAAAAAAGAGAGTTTATTTTTTTCTCGTTCGCAAAACAGCTAGTTTGTTTCCATTTTTCCGAAACATTATTAATGCATAGTTAGTTTTGTTTGAATTGTAAATTCTTAATAGTGCAAACGCTTTTATAAACTAAGCTTTATGTTTTTGTTTTCATATTATCATGCAGTTGCAAATTTGTGTTTTTCAAATACTTCGTCTAATAAAACAACGTTTATCTTTATATATTGTATTACACTGTTATATACATTTATAGATATGTATATTTATTTACTGATGAAAAATGAGAAAATTGAAAAAAATTGTTACATGAATTTAGTTTGAAACAGTAAACTGAACTATCTGAAATAAGTATATTTATTTAAGAAGTATATTTATATTTATGAAATATTAAGCGCATATTTTTGTTTTCAATAGCAAATGATCATTATCAGCATTTTTATCAGAGTTTTAAGATAAAAATCCCGTCGCTTATATACGATAACTTATGTAATCCAATATTTTGGTTAATTTACTTTTTTATTTTTACTTCCACATAATTAATTAAGTTTTTAGCCTCAAAATAAAATTGGTAATTAATGAAAATATATGAAAGCGGAGAAAATATTTTAAAATTTGCAATGAAAATAAATGATTTTATAACTCAAAAAACTCAAGATATGCATTATCTACAAATTATTTTTTAAATAAATTTTTTTCATTGCAATAAATATAATGAGATAGATTTGGTATTTCCAGTCCTTTATAAATAATAAACCTCACAGATTCTCACGCTCTCCTTACCCGATGAAAACTGACGTCCTTATCTTCAAAAAAGCTACGATTTGAACAAGATATCTCATTTAACGCGCGCTTTTCAAAATTTGCAACAGCTATAAAAGCTTTTATGCAGAAAAAGTTCAAAATTTGATGAAAGAATAAATGATTTTAAATACCAGAATCATACTAGTCTTAAGTTTCTGTTTTCAATCAGAAATAAAAAGTAGTAACAGTAGAAAAAAACAATTGGATAATAAGCATATTGTAATTCCTTGTAGTTGGCGAAAAATCTTTACACTGTAAAATAAATTCAAAGAAAGTTCTTTTCTTTATACACTGAGAAAAAAAAAATATGGTCAAAACAATCCGAATATGGCAAAATTTACCATGTTTCTGACTGAAATTTACCATTTTGCCGAAACGCTTTAGTGATGATTTTTGTGAGATTAACAATTGTTTTATAATGTGTGATAAAATTTGTTAAATGCGGTAAAATTTAGTAATTTTATGATGATGTTTCAGAGCATAGTATAAGAACAATTTATTTGGTTAAATTTACTTTTAAGTTTTATATTTTTAGCTAAATGTGTGGTAAAAAGATCTTTAATTTTAAAAACCAGGATTTGTGGTAAATCTTTACCATATGAACAGAAAAATTACCAAATAAATGCTTTAAATACTTTTATTAATAAGAATTATAGTTTTTTTAAACGGAAATGTTATTACCATACGGTGAGGTGGTTTTACTAGAATGTTTTTTCACTGTGTAGGTAAAAGATTAAATCTCTTAGAATCACTCACCTAAAGAAAACTGTAATCAGACTCTTATTTTACAAAAAAAAGATACGACTCTCACAATATATCTCATTTAACTCATACTTTCCAAAAAGCAACACCTTATACGAAATATTTTCAAAAATTGCAACAACTATAAAATATTTCATGCAGAAAAAGCTTAAATTTTGCAATAACAATATGCGTTTATTCCAGAAAAATTTCATTTTCAAAAATAGCTTTCTGTAAAGTAAAAATTAAAGAAAGCTATGAACTCTCTTCTATATTAGTAAATATTTAATCTCACAAAACCACACCCCAAAAGGAAACTGATGTCAGACACTTAGGACATATTTTTCAAAAACTGCAACAATTGTTAAATATTTTATGCAAAAAAAGTTCAATATTTTCAACAACAGCATGCATTTATTCCCGAAAAATTTCAGTTTCAAAAATTTTAACAACTATAAAAGGCTTTATGAAATAAATGTCCATAATTTGAAACAACTATATGTGTTTATTCCTGAAAAATTTCAATGTCAAAAATTACTAAAACTATAAAAAAGTTTTTGCAAAAAATGTATGAAATATGCATCAACAACATGCGTTTAATTCCCGAAAAATTTCAAAATTACTAGAGCAATAAATGGTATTATGTACCAGAATCATACCAGTCTTAAATTTTTGATTTCGATCGAACCCAAAAAAAGTAACAAAAATAAGGAGAAATGAATAGCAAACTAAATAATAAAAATAAATAAATAAATAAATAAATAAATAAATAAACTCACAGCCCGAGAAAAAAAAACTTTTTTTGTAAAATAAATTCAAAGAAAGAGATGTACTCTTTCTTATATAAATATTCAATATCACGGAATTACTCCCCTCCCCCGAAATAAAAGCTGACGTCAGACGTGCGAGAAATCGTATTTAATGCATACTGTCCGGAAGACGTCAACTTTCTTACATTTACACAGAAAAGTTTCAAATACAGAGCATTGGTGGCTCAGAAGATGGAGTGTTTGCCTCCAATGAGTTAACTCAGGTTCGAATCCTAGCGGTGGCTGGTAGATATGAATTCCACTCCTGGCTTGAACTGACTACAGTGCTGACGTAAAATATTCTAAGTGATAAACGGATCATGGATTAGAATCCTCTTGCAGTCAGGCTAGCTGTGGGAGGCCTTCGTTTTTTTTTTTCTTTTTTTAATCCAAGTACGGCAAATGGGGGTCAGTTTCATCAAAAGACCTCCACGAAGGCTAGTTTGTCACAACAACGCTTGTTTGTCTATGTGTCTTCTGAGTTGGGTTCATAATTACAAGAGTACGGAGTTGAAGATTGATAGTAGTAACTTCAGAATTATATCGGCTGTTCAATGCCGGTTATGAAATGAAATAAAATATTTCGACAAATATAAAATATTTTCTGGAGAAAAATTTCTAAATTCACAACAACAATAAATGGTTTTATTTCTGAAAAATTTCAGAAATTGCTACAAAACTAAATTTTTTTATGTACTATAATCATAGCAGTATTAAGTTTCTGATTTCTCGAATCAAAAGAAAAACAACAGGAAAAAAAGGCGAAATGGATAACAAACAAAAAGTAATCACTCGTAGCAGGAGAAAAGAAAAACTAATGCTTTTTTCTGTAAAATAAATTCTAGTGAAGAGCTCCCTCCTATATAAATATTAAATCTCTCAGAATCTCACCCCCCTAAAAAAAGCTGACGTCAGACGCTTACAGAAAAGCTGCGACTAGCACGAGATATCTTATTTAACGCATGCTTTCCAGAAGGCGTCACCTTCGGACATTTATGCTTTCGCTCATGACGTAGACCAGATTTAAGGCCGGCCTGTATCTAGTCGTAAATTTTGGCGAAAGCAAAAGAAAAACGCGCCATTTGTATGATAACTAAAGTGTTAGTTCTGAAGAAAAAAATATTTTATCTCTTCAAGAGTATGTTTTCTTGGCGCATAAGTGGAAAAAATTCTCAAGTCTTAGCTGCTTGTTTACGGTACTAAAAAGAAAAAGTTGTTAAACCTCAAATAACTTTTGTTGAGAACACGATCTAAAATAAGATTAAAGAAACAAAAAGTAATAGGAGTAAAAAGTCTGTCCTAAATAAATGTCGAGATTTTAATTCTCTCAATAATTCCGATATTCCAAGTTAAGATCATAATTCAAGAGCTAAGTGAATGAAAGTTTTAATTGACATTTTAAAGGAATAGAACAAATTAATTTTAAAAATTTATACGCTGACAAGGGGAAATTATTATTGTACCTTGTTTTTATTTCTTGTCTACAAGCTTTCAATTGGCGAAATTTTAAAAGTCCATAATACTCATCTCTCTCTTTTTTCGGTATCGAGTGCTTAATTAAAGATCCAGAAAAAGTACAAAAGGGACATTTATTTAAAATCAGGAAGCTTTTTATTTCTAACTGAAACAAGACAATAACAATTTCATTAGTTCAGACGATTTTTCGTATGATAACATCAAAATTAATTAAACAGCAGTAAATTCTAAAGGCTATGATGTAATTCAAAATCCTTTACTTTCTTAAATCCCGTAATGGATCATCTACATTTCTCGAATGTAAATTATGTTTTATCTTTTTCTTTAACTGATTCACTAATACCTCTTAACAAAAATTCGGCCTTAATCATTCAATTCCAGAAGAGTTCCAAAATTGTCGTCTGCTTTTTTTTTTTATTTATACACCATCGATCTTAAATAATATACTAACCCAAAGAGAAGTTCTCTTTTGACTTCATAGCAGAATGTAACTTTTTTTCTTCTAGTCTGTCTTCTATAATGCATTACTTTATTGAATTGATGGGTGCACTCAAACACTCGCCACTTGCAAACGAATTTTTAAACTATTGGAAACAAATAATTATATTAAAATTAAGTCAAAAGATGATGCAAACGAAAAAAAATATATATATATCGAAATCAACACAAGGGAATCTTCAACTGGAAGTTGAAACAGCCTCTACAAATACTGCCCTCTATTGTTGAGAACACGAAACACGGTCGAGAATAAAGTGAACAATCTTATACTGCACTTTGTTATTGCTTGTGCTAGCCTTTATTTTTGTTGATTCTTACAATGCTTTAATTTGTAGCGAAAGACAAGTTATCTGTGGTTATACCTCGTTTGCACTACCTAGTTGGATTAACCTTAAGTACTATTATTTCCCCGAGGGACTCTCACTAGAGATTATTTAAGTCTGTAGTTTTCTTAAGCACACTTTACCAGTCAAAGCAAACGATGCGTATCCTGTCGACTGTTTATTGCAAAAGGTACTTGGAGTTTTCATCCACCCTAACAAGACAAAACTTTCTGTAAAGATGCTGTCACTTAGTAGCTTCATTATCTGAGATCTCTGAAATTTAATAACTTGACAAATAAATCAATGGCGACTAATGACAATGATGTTGAATAAGATTAAAATAAGACATTGCCCAAAAAATATCACTGTTTTAAAAAAAAAGTTATTAAAAACTTTCTTCCACTAAACTCGTTTATTTCTGACCCATGTAAAAAAAATCATTAGACTTAGTCATTTAAGCTGTGATAAGCGTATGTCTGCAGGTCGTAATTTTGTCCAAGTTAGGTCAAATAACTCTTTTCTGCCGTCAAAAATTCCCTTCCCCTAATTTTTTAGCACTTAAACAGTAGAAAATGTATGAAGTTAGAATGAGATTTTGCAAAGATTAGCCTTATATACCTGGATGCCTATGTAATATATATTTTAATTATTTATTCTTGATTCAGAATCAAGGTTAGAATTCTCGGAATTTCATAAAGATATATTAGCCGTCATTCAACTGGGTACTTGTAACTCGATAAGAAGTGAAGTGATTAAACCTAACCATGTGATTTCAATCAAATTTAATTGGATACTTGTCAGCGACGTCATGTGTGTGTGTCGAATCCGATTGGCTTCTAAATCGACAAAGGCCACAATTACTTACGATGACGTCACTAGCAGATATCCAATTACATCACCGGAAGCTTTTTCATTTGGTATTTACATTTAATGTTCACAGAACAAATCATCACGGTTTAGAAATATTTCCTTACTATGAGATTTCACGAGAATCAGCCATATATCCAGAGTGTCATTATATACCATACCAGTTTGTTGTTGTTGTTGTTGTGTTTTGTATCCATCTTGATTGAAAGCTACACTCAGATCAAGCCAATGAACCCGTGAAATTTTAACAATAAATTACACCAAGATTGAAGCCACTTCTGTCTGTATTTTAATATTGGTTGATTGCTTTCTCTTTTAGCTACCAACCCTTATTAAGGTATGGCTAAAATTGACTTGAATTAAATTCTATTTCTATCTAAAGGGATAATCTTTAAGATATTCACTACATTCTATCATGTCACGGAAATCCCTTACAAAAAAGTAAGATATCTACGACTATCTATCATGTCACGGAAATACTTATTACATGATGTTGGCTTAAATTAAAATTCTCCTTTTTCCCATACTAATAAAGATTTTTCTCATACTAAAATTTTGTTCCATAAAATAATTATGGAGAAACGTTTAATAACGTATTCATGAAAATGATATCAGCTTACGTCGCTCATCAACAAAGTTTCAGAAACTTTTGAATTTTTGTTAATGTGTCAAATTAGTTTTATTCAAGTTCATTTTTAATTTAAAAATATTAATTCCCAATAGCCAATAACAATTGTAAATGAAAAGATACTTTAATTATTTGGAAAAAAAATATAAAAAGAGAGAAAACATATTTAAATTAGACCATTTCAAACAAAAGTTTCACTCTTGGATAATATTAATGAACTTAGATTATTTTGATTGGAAGGCACAATAATTATCTCAAGAAAGCTGGAAAACATAATTCCCGAAGTAGACTTTCAAGAGAACTTAAAGCGAGATATAAGCGTGAAAAATATTCATCATCACACAGTTTCTCGTTACGGGGGAATGTAAGCACATTGGTAGTAATTAGATGACAGTTTCTTAGAAATAATAATCTGACAGTTTTAAATCAACGTTGACTTATTAGTAACGACTCGCTTTCTGCCTCTTTCCTATTAAAATGAAATCTCTTTCATATAATGAATCACTAGAAAGTAATTTTCTGAAAGTTTATTGTAAACTGCGGGAAAAAATTAAAAAGTCATGGGAACACGTGAGCAAAATCTATAAATTTATTGCAATAACTACAGAATTTTTTTTTTACACTACTTTATTTGAATAAAGCAAAACTACGAAAATAAAGCGTAAATAAAGGTACAGAAATGAACAATTATCATTTCGGTTCCACCAACGAGAACCTTTCTCAGTGTCTGAGCACAACACAAAATGGCAATAAAAATCGATCTATTATTTAGTCTTACTAACAATGATTTTGGGTCCCGACATTGAAGAGAGTTCTTGTTAATGGAATTCATACAGCAGCGTGTCTGTTACAGTGTGTCTCTACTGTTTATCAAAAGTCATTTTGGGTTTAGACACTGAAGAGAGTTCTTGTTAATGGAATTCATGCTGCATCGTGTCTGTTACAGTGTGTCTCTACTGTTTATCAAATGTCATTTTGGGTTTAGACACAGAAGAGAGTTCTCGTTAATAGAATTCATACAGCAGCGTGTCTGTTACAGTGTGTTTCTACTGTTTATCAAATGTCATTTTGGGTTTAGACACTGAAGAGAGTTCTTGTTAATGGAATTCATACTGCATCGTGTCTGTTACAGTGTGTCTCTACTGTTTATCAAATGTCATTTTGGGTTTAGACACAGAAGAGAGTTCTCGTTAATAGAATTCATACAGCAGCGTGTCTGTTACAGTGTGTTTCTACTGTTTATCAAATGTCATTTTGGGTTTAGACACTGAAGAGAGTTCTTGTTAATGGAATTAATACTGCAGCGTGTCTGTACTATTTATCAAAAGTCATTTTGGGTTTAGACACTCAAGAGAGTTCTTGTTTATGGAATTCATACAGCAGCGTGTCTGTTACAGTGTGTCTGTACTGTTTATTAAATGTCAGTTTGGATTTGGACACTGAAGAAAGTCATATAGGTATGATTAGCAAATCATCAAAAATGCGGAATGGTTAAAAAGGTTTTACAACAATATTGCTCATATTGGCATGATTACATTTCACAGTTTTCTTTTATAGTGTTTTAATTATTCTCAGTAAAAAAATATAATTACAATTTTATGAAAATAAGACCTTCATGAAAGTTAAATAATTTTCGAGAAAAAAATGTTGTTAAACTAGTGGCATTTGAAAAAAAGACTTAAAGGTAATTATATATATATATATATATATTATTACCTTTAGCAAATCCAATTTCGAACCAATCCAAGATAACAAACAAATTAAAAGCGGTCATGTACTTAAGTAAGAGCACGCCTTAAACTATATCACAATATTCTAATTACATTCTAATTTCATATTTTGCAACCTAGCAAACTATTTATGAAACTATTTTAAAATCTTTTTTGCAAAATGGCAGTAATTGAATGTACGTCTGATCTCATTTGTTTTACATGTTATTTTTCGTGTTTCATTTTTTTTATATTTTCTTTTGCTTTCGCTTGATATGTTTTATTTTCGTATCGATATTTGTGCTGCTCTTCTCACTATGCATTGATATATTTTGCTACGTTAATAGAATATTAGAAAGCACTCTAATTTACGTATATAATCGTGTGAGCTGACGATGAGATTATATCTTTTCGTTCCTTTGTTTTCAGGCTTTATATATATATATATATATTCCCTTTTTATCTCTTTCCGTCAATTCTTTATGCTTTTACCTCCCCCCCTCTCTCTCTATATATATAGAATGCATCTTTCCTTTTCTTTTAATAAATCTTTTTACCTTTTTTCCTTTAATAGATAGTAGATTAAAAAAAAATACTGTAATTGCTTTTAACAAAAGATTCTCAAAATACACGAAAGCCGTCCAACTGTTCAGTAGAAACAAGCCTCTGGTAAGGCAACTTCTTTCAGCAGATGGCTCGCCAACTCGACCTCCCTTATGCCAAAACCGTAATTACCGAAGAGTTCTTCTTCCGTCATCACAGATCAATATTCATTTCGACAACAAATAAGAGAATTTCTGAAAGAGACTTTACGCCACTGGCGATCAAAGCTTAAGGAAGCCAAACACGGAAGAAGAAAAGAACTATCTGATCGACGAACAGCAGACATGGTGTGGGGGAGTTATGGTGTGGGGGAGTTATGGTGTGGGGGAGTTATGGTGTGGTGTCGTATCCAAAAAGGTGCATTCACACATGCGATGGTAGAGCGATCGATAGATGGCAAAGCGGCCATATCGGTGTCCACCTGAGCAGCAGTCTGTCTGACCAAGATCAGGTTCTTGTCGCTTCCCCTACTTCTCCATTAGCATTAATAGGAGGTCAATTACACCATCCGGCGAACTCAGTTTTTCAATTAATTACTTTGGAAGATGAGATCTTGATAACGGGATTCATTACCAGGAACTATTACTTTCATTCTTTTATTCGAAAGCGGGATAATATTTCCATTCTATTTTTCTTCGATTAAGTGTAAAATGATGGTAATGGAAATAAAGATCTTCATCGTTTGCAGCAAATTTAAGATGTTCATTTTTTTTTTAAAGAAATAATATGACAATATTTCGTTTTACGTTTTTTAATCGTAAGTTTTGTAAATTAAAAATCGCTGTATATTTATGCAAATATTTTTATGTATTACAAAATGTCTCTTTGTAAAGTTAAAAAGTAGAAGTTTATTAAAATAACTGCTCAGTTATAAAAAAATGAAGAATACTAATTACTATTAGGAACATTGTATAGTTTTCTTTTAGCCTCACGAAATAAATTAAAGTAACCCATAAAAATTCATAAATTTAGATTAGAATTTGTTTTGAATTATTCAAATTAATGCTTATTGATTATTAAAATGCTTTTTTACTCAGCTGAATTTTATGACTGTGATACCAATCAAATTTTAAAAAAATCTGAAAATTAAAAAATATATATCATTAATTAAAAATTAAAATACAGACGACTAAAAACTAAGATGTATTATGTTCTTTTCAATTCACTTATTCATATTCGAAACTTTTTTTTAAAAAAAATATATAAAAGTTTTATAAAAGATCTACAGATTTGCTCTGTTCTATACTCTGTAAGTTCAATAGCTGCTAGTTGGCAGAACCTTTAACATTAGACAATAAAAACGATAAAACAGGGGAGAAAAACTAAAAAATGTTATAAAAATGTGTTTATAAGAGGCATCAGAATCGAATAGAATCGGACAAATACCAAGCAACCATCCAATCAGATCGAACTTCAACTACAGTGTGAATACACTTTGAAAATTTGTCTCTTTAAGCTTTAATTTTATAAACTGGCAATTAAGCTATGATGATATATTTTGGCAATTAAGCTATGATGATATATTTTAGATCATATATCATAAGTAACAATGCTACAATTCACTCTCTCTATTTTTTTGCTCACCGTGATTTTACTTTATTTTATTATATTTATTTTTTTACATTTTATTTTGGAAAAAAATTTGCATATTTTTTTAGCTCTCCTCAAATTATTTTTCCTCACATTATATATATTGTGTTAATGTATTTTGTTGTTAAAGTGTTGGTACTTACTGTATCGCATGTTTAAAAAGGATAGTTTATATATATATATATATATATATATATATATATATATATATATATATATATATATATATATATATATATATATATATATATATATATATATATATATATATATATATATATATATATATATAATATATATATATATATATATATATATATATAAATAGATAGATAGATAGTTTTCATAAATTGTTTTGATCTATTGTTGTATTAGTGGATATAATTGTGTGAACTGAAGATGAAATTATTTCCTTATTTTGTTTCCTGGCTTTTTAATTTCTTTTCGAATCTTTAAAATTTCTTTAAACAGTTTATTCAGTAATAATTTGTCTTCTTCTCTTCAAAAATATTGTTTTTCTTGTTATCTTTTTATTTTTAGCTTACTTTATGGGTTCTATGCTCTTGCTCTGATGCGATGCAAATATATCTCTCTTTTCTTTTTTTTCTCTTTATTAAGTTTTATATATATATATATATATATATATATATATATATATATATATATATATATATATATATATATATATATTCGAGTTTCAGGATATATTTGTCATAATTTTAAATTTTTATAATATTTTTTTCTATGTATATGGATGATTCATTAGAAAGTGTGACACGTGTGTCCTTTGCCTTAATTTCTTTTTCTTTCAAAGAACAATTGTTTTAAGAACAAACTATTAAAGCATTCCAGCATACTTTTAGTAAGCATTAATTTATTATATCTTAAATATTATAAATAACAGCTTAATTTGAATGCATAAAATGTTATTCTGTCGAAAGTAAAGCGTGTTAAATATGCATTGTACATATTTTTGTTGTTAAATGTTACATTTATTAAAAAAAATACTATATTATATATTTTTATATTTTTGCAGTTCATCAAATTTCCATTAGTTTATTTGTCACTACCGTTTTCTAATATAAATATTATCGAATTAATCCCTAAAAGCTCTTTAATTAAATAAAATTGGAATTAAAAGTTTGATCGACTCCTTATACTTCATAATCGAGAGAAATATGGTAAATTTTCAAAATAAAATTTGCATGCAAATCAGTTTACAGCTAAGAAAATTTTCTTAAGTCATCACTTCTATTCCCTTCGTATACTTCGTATTTAATTTTAAATGATTGGTTCATTTTTCCTAATTAATAATCCCTCTAAGAGCTCATTTTAAAATACCATAATAAGATTAAATAGTTTAACTAGGTAAATAATTACTAAACTATTATTGTTAAAAAAAATTTTCCCTTATTTTTTTGCTACTACTGTATTCTTTTAATTACGTTTTATATATTTTTCTCCTTTCCTTAATTAGCGTAAAAAATATATGCTACCTCAAATTATGCAAAGTGCGTTATTATAAATTTATTTCATGATTGTTAATTCTGTGTAGATTAATTTTATCAACTCTGTCAATTTCTATCAATTTTACAATAAGTGCGTAATAAAATATGTTTTATACCCTTCAATATCAGAACATATATATTAGTTGTTAGTTTGATTTTTTTAAAATATTTTATATAAATTCTTTTTTCTTCTCTCCTGAAATATGTTGCATTTTTTTTCCATGTTCTCTCTAGATTTTTGACTTATTTTATGATAGCTTATGCTGCGCCTTAAAGAAAACTTAATATTATTTTTTTTAAATTTCTGTGTTGTTATATATATAGATTGAGAACGATTCTCAAGATTAAAAAAATATACTTGAAATAATAAGTTTTAAACTTGTATTACATTCCTATCATCCAAGAGCAAATTTACTTTATTTACAAGGAAAAGTGGGTTAAGGATTGTATATAGTATAATGCAAGAATGGATTTAAACTCAAGGCAGTACAGTACACTCCATTAACAAAATCAACAGAGAGATTCATTAGCATTCTGCTCGCAGAAATTTTTAATAATAACTTAACATTTTTTTTGAAATATTAGACAGCTTTCTTAATCTATTTGCCTCTTGGAACGCTGCATCCGTCGTCGTGATTAGATATTGGCCCTAATCCAGCACAGAACATTACCCATTCAAGAAACCTTAGCTAGATTGTTTTTTATTGAAGTTTTTAGTTACGACTTTTTTTATTTAAGTAATTTTCTCTTAACAAATAAACAATTACAAATATTTTTTTTTAATTGAAAATTTTTTTGAATTACATTATCTATGAACTTGATATTTCTTTTCTTAGTCGGGGATAACTTATTTCATTATTATTTTTTAAATTTATTTTATATACATTTATCCTTTTAATAGTACAGGTTAAGCATTCAGATTGATTGCGAACGAATAATGATTGAATAGTTGACAGATATGACGTAATCTTATTTTTTTTCCAAAAGAGACTTTGACACTAGAATTGTAAAGTTTTTTTTTCCCCACTGCCCACCCGGGGAATGATCTTTCGTCATAAAGGAATCTGAAGGGCAGATTTGTTAGCTATTCTTTCAGGGGCACCATATTATGTGGGCCAACGCTCCCACAGTAAGGACAGATAGTACAGAGAATGAAAGAATATCCATGCCTTGCCCAGGATTCAACCCCAGAAGTTTTCTGATGCAAGGTCAGTTCTACACAGGCTGATCGTCAAATTGTAAAGTTGAACTTACATTTTTTTAAAACTGATATTGAAAAATTAAGCAACATAATGTTAAATTATTACTTTAATGTTGAATGCTTTAGATTGCATTCATTGATAATTATTATATCATTATTAAAAAACCATATCCGGCACATTATGTACTTCACTTATCTATATATATAAATGAATGTTTGTCTGTTTGTCCTTGTTAGGTTTCTAAACCATCCGACCGAGAACGATGGAATTTGGCACACAGATAGTTTGAATCATGGAGAAGGTCACTGTCGGCATTGAAACATACGCTTTAACTACTACAAATAGTTAAAGCGAAATGAGTGAAAAACGAATTTGCTCATAGGATAAACATTACGCATTGGTGCAATATGAATTGCAAACGATTCTTATTTTAGCTTAAAACTTCAATTAATCAAAACATAGTCTCTGAGAGTTTAGAGCACGTTTATAGTAATTACTTATTTTTGCTTCTTTAAGTCAGGTGAGTACACATAAAATCACCGTAATTAGCTTCCGCAGTTAATGGTAGTTTCGTAGAAATCCAATTTTAAGATCCAATTCGATCGTAATTTTAACTCGAATCAGATCACGATCAATCTCCGATCCAACACCCTCAAAGATATTGATTTGTTAAGGAAACTTGGTGGATTTTGTAACCTCGAACAATTTAGCGTGCACCAGTCACCATTTTGTTCATGGGGAGTCTTCGGCCACCGGGGATCGAACTCACGACCCCTTGGACACGGACCCAACGCCCTACCAACCTGGATACCCGGCCCTAGAGCAAATAATGACGAGCTGTTGTGACTCAGGCTATACAGCGTTCGCCTTTCAATGAAGTGACCCGGGTTCGAATTTCAGCAATAGCTGGTCGGAGCCGCGATGGCTCAGGGGATAGAGCGTTCGCCTTCCAATGAGGCGAACCGGGTTCGAATCCCAGTCGATACGAATTCCGCATCCGGCTTGCACTGACCACAGTGCTGACGTGAAATATCCTCAGTGGTAGACGGATCATGGGTTAGAGTCCCCTTGCCGTCAGGCTAACCGTGGGAGGTTCTCGTGGTCTTCCTCTCCATGTAACGCAAATGCGGGTTAGCTCCATCAAAAAGTCCTCCACGAAGGCAAATTTCTCCCAATACTCGATCCAGGAGTTCCCTTGTCTTCTGGATTGGGTTCAAAATTACAAGGCTACGGAGTTGAACATTAGTAGCCGTAAACCCATTAAGTTAGGTCGGCTGTTCAACTACGGTTATAAAATAAAATAGCTGGTCGATACGAATTCCACATCAGGCTCGCATATACCGCAGTGCTGACATAAACTATCCTCAGTGGTAGACGGATCATGGGTTAGAGTTTCTTGCCATCAGGATAACCATGGGAGGTTATCGTGGTTTTTCTCCCCGTGTAACGCAAATGAGGGCTAGTTCCATCAAATAAAGCCTCGAGGAAGAAAAATTTCTCCCAATACTTGATCCAGGAGTTCCCTAGTCTACTGGATTGAGTTCAAAATTACAAGGCTGAACATTATTAGTTGTAAGCCCATAGTTGGATCGGCTATTCAACGACGGTTATTAAATCCATTATCACTTTACTGTAATATTTTTAATAATAAATATCCGTATCACACTCCTAATCCATATTCCCTCTGTCAATGTTTCATGTCAGTCTTAACAACAAAAGAAACAATCTCATGCATTTTTCATTCAGCGTAGGGAAAAATGACTTACAAAACTAACATTAAGCAGATTGCTCACACCCTCTGGAGAGATGAATAAAAGTGCCGTTTAAACCATTTAGTGATCATAAGATCTAATGACTAACGCCGAGCAGCGTGAAACAATGTCTGATTGCAACCATCAAAAGTAATAACAATCGAAACAGCGACACTGATACCACACCGTCCACTGCAATAACTCAGATTGCAGGATGACCTCGTTTCCTATGTCCATTGCTTCTACTTTTGGAAAAATAGAGTTAAAAAGAATATTCCTCGATTACCGACTCAGGCTATTATACTCACTTGCTGATCGATGCTGTTCTGCTTATTCTGGCAAACTTCCCACCCATCATGAAGCCAGATAAATTCTCGATTTCTATTTATTTTCGGCATTTTATTTCAGTCATCGCCACCTTCTGCTGCCAGACAGATTTCGATTACATAAGTTTGGTGGGGTAAAAATGTACAGGATGTCTTGTATCTAAGGGAGCCTGAACGATATGTTGGATTCTAAAAATGTGGAATGCTTAAAGCGAAAAAAAAAAGTATTTTTGATGTCGTTCTTTATTAAATCTAAGTATTTACTAAAAATTGTCTTATTGTTCGGTGCCATAGGCTCTGTCTCGAACACACTATCAAGAACTCAGTGGTATTTTTTACCGCAGAAGTGTTGCAGACTTTTGTTTCATTTTAGCCCTTCAAGCTTCGCACACCAAACAATAAATAATCGTTATTTTCTTTCTAAACCATATTGAATTTCTTTGTTGATATTTAAGCCCCTTTTAATAGACTGCCTTGTGTTTATATAATTTCTTTAAAATTTTTATTTCAATAGTTCAAAGCCAGCTATTTCGTCATTCAATACTTGCTAGAAAAGAAATGCTGCAGATTTTGACAGCATAATTTTGATTGCTTAACATTCATTATTTAAATATTCATCCCGGGTTAAATAAAGATATCAACCCTTTGAAGCATATGGGACGCCGGTGTACCTTTCACTTTTCTGACGCTTTAATAACAAGCAAAAATATATTTTGATATTTTTTAATTATAAAAAGTCATCTAATAGCTACTAAAAATTTATTAGACTATCAGAATTATATTTGTATAAAATCCAAAAAAGAATAATAATAGTTTGGAATCAGTAGTTTGTTTTATCAGAAATGTTATTACCCTACAACATGGCAATTTTACCAGAATTTTTCTTCACGTGTAACTTCAAGTCTATCATTAGGCAACAAATTAAAAAAAAGACACTCAAATATTTTATTAAATGAACGATTAAGACTGTTAACATTATATAGGATATATATTGAAGAAAAAGGTTAGAGAAAGACAAAATTAAAATGCATTAATAATAAAAAAATATTATTTTGTGATATTTTGGTATAATACTAAGTTGAAAATAATTCTGAAATAAATTTTCTTAAAAGCGTGAAAACAATAGTTATCTTGCACAAAACTTCTAGTATGATTAAAATCAGGAAATTGGGAAAAAAACTAATTTGGAAATATTTTGCATATTTATTTACTGAAATCATATTTTTATATTTAAAATAACTAGGCGATAAAAATAAAAAACCTTAAAAGATATGAAATGAATTATTTCTTACCAACTTTATCTTAATATTTTTTTTCAGCATTGAAAAATAAATATTTACAAGAACATACAAATACTTAATCAAAACAATTAACTCTAAACAGCATATGTATTAACAAACAAAAGAGTATAAAAAAAGAAATGAAAATACATAAACAATGTATATATAAAAAAAAAATCATTTTCTGACAATCTTAAGCTGACAATCAATATCAATTCTTTTAAAATGCGAAATATTTCTTCTTTATTTTTCCTTTCTTATTAATTATAAAGATTATCTAAAAAAAATTAAAAACTTCAAATAAACTAGGTATATTTCAAACTTCGTAAAAATAGTTCTATGTTTTTCTGTATTTTCTTTTTCTTTTTTTTTTTTAATGACATCTCTTATGACTATGAGTATTATTTAATTTATTACATTATTTAATTATTTACACAAGAACATTTTACTGTATTCGATAACTCTAAAATAAGAAATATAAAAATATTTCTTTTATTAAAATAATAAACAGTTCATTGTGATAAATGTTTACCTATCTCCAAAACTCTTATTTTAAAGCATCTAAAAATGGTATCAACAATGGACGATTTTTTTCCCTCTTTGTTTACTTAATTGAAGTTTTGAAGTAAACAAATGACTGAAAATGAAAAGAAGAAAAAAAATTATTTTGAAAAAAGTCAACATCAATTATTGTTATCTTAGGATAAACATTCTATTTCAAGAGTAAAGGATACAACATTTTTATTGCTCGCATTTCATAATGCCTTATATGGTTTCTATATTAATATTTATTTTTAAAACTTCAACTTAAACTTCTGAAGAACGGAAAAATATTTTTACTCATATCCTTTTATTTCAGTCAACAACAATGGATACAAACCTGATCAAATAATTTTACTTGATTAAATTAGCTTTAATCCTTAAAGTTTGCTCCAATTTTAATAAAAGTAACTTGATGAAGTCAAGTCTTACCTAGCTTTGAGTCCCAGTTTTGAGATGTATATCACAAATTTTTATAATAATTTTTTAATTTTCTAATTTTTACCCTTACGTTTTGGAAGGTGGCAACTAGATTTTTCGACTATTTTTTTTTTCTTCGTTTTTCAGTCAATAACAGAGATGCAAACCATGGCAAATAATTTTAATTGATTAAATTAGCCTTAAAGTTTGGTAGAATTTTAATAAAAGTAACTTAATCAAGTCTAATCTTACCTAGTTTTGAGTTCCAGCTTTGAGATTATATATCGTAAATTTTTATAAAAATTTTTAATTTTCCAATTTTTACTCTTAAATTTTGGAAGAAGACAACTAGATTTTTCGACTATTTTTTTCCCCTTCATTTTTCAGTCAATAACAGAGATGCAAACCATGGCAAATAATTTTAATTGATTAAATTAGCCTTAAAGTTTGGTAGAATTTTAATAAAAGTAACTTAATCAAGTCTAATCTTACCTAGTTTTGAGTTCCAGCTTTGAGATTATATATCGTAAATTTTTATAAAATTTTTAATTTTCCAATTTTTACTCTTAAATTTTGGAAGAAGACAACTAGATTTTTCGACTATTTTTTTTCCCTTCATTTTTCAGTCAATAACAGAGATGCAAACCATGGCAAATAATTTTAATTGATTAAATTAGCCTTAGCCTTAAAGTTTGGTAGAATTTTAATAAAAGTAACTTAATCAAGTCTAATCTTACCTAGTTTTGAGTTCCAGCTTTGAGATTATATATCGTAAATTTTTATAAAAATTTTTAATTTTCCAATTTTTACTCTTAAATTTTGGAAGAAGACAGCTAGATTTTTCGACTATTTTTTTCCCCTTCATTTTTCAGTCAATAACAGAGATGCAAACCATGGCAAATAATTTTAATTGATTAAATTAGCCTTAAAGTTTGGTAGAATTTTAATAAAAGTAACTTAATCAAGTCTAATCTTACCTAGTTTTGAGTTCCAGCTTTGAGATTATATATCGTAAATTTTTATAAAAAAAGTTTTAATTTTCCAATTTTTACTCTTAAATTTTGGAAGAAGACAACTAGATTTTTCGACTATTTTTTTCTTCGTTTTTCAGTCAATAACAGGGATGCAAACCATGGCAAATAATTTTAATTGATTAAATTAGCCTTAAAGTTTGGTAGAATTTTAATAAAAGTAACTTAATCAAGTCTAATCTTACCTAGTTTTGAGTTCCAGCTTAGAGATTATATGTCGTAAAATTTTATAAAAATTTTTAATTTTCCAATTTTTACTCTTAAATTTTGGAAGAAGACAACTAGATTTTTCGACTATTTTTTTCCCCTTCATTTTTCAGTCAATAACAGGGATGCAAACCAAGGCAAATAATTTTACTTCACCAAATTAGCTTTAAAGTTTGCTCCAATTTCAATAAAAGTAATTTAATCAAGTTAAGTCTTATCTAGTATTGAGTCCCAGCTTTGAGATTTATATTGAAAATTTTTATAAGGAATTTATAATGATATTTATTTTTGTTATTTTAACTCGTAAATTTTCGAAAAAATACAGCAAAGTTTTTCCTCAAATGTTTCATTTTTCAGTCAATAACAGGGATGCAAAACTGAGCAAATAATTTTACTTGATTAAATTAGGTATAAATTTCCCCCCAATTTTAATAAAAGTGATTTAATCGAGCCAAATCTTACCTAGGTTCTAGTCACAGCTTTAAGATTTATCTCCTAAATTTTTATATTGTTTTTATAATGATATAATGATTAATTTTCTAACTTTAACCTTTAAAGTTTGGAAGAAGATAACTAGATTTTTCCTGTAATTTTTCATTTTTCAGTTAATAACATGGATAAAAACTAGAGAAAAAGTTACTTTTAAGGTTTTTACTCAGTATTAATAAAAGTAATTTAATCTATTTAAGTGTTTTCTAGGTTTGAGCACCAGTTTTGAGATTTATCTCGTAAACGATCCTGTAAATGAAAAATTACAGAATCGTTTTTAGATTAATATATATTTTTCTAATTTTAACTTTAAATTTTTGAAGAATGAAGCAAAATGTTTCCTCAACTATCTTGTTTTTCAGTCAATAACAAGAGTACAAACCTGAGGAAATAATTTTACTAAACTAAAATACTCTATAAAGTTACAGTGAACTTTTGTTTGAAGAAAATATATTCAAATAAAATCACTCTTTACCTAAGTTTAAATCCTAGATACTAGTAGGCTGAATCATACCTTGCTCTTGCCTATATTGATCATGAAAAATATCCCTATGAATGGTGTGTCAAGATTAAGATCAGGTGTTACGTCAAGCGTTCAGGCATCATAATTTTTGATCTAGTTGCATTTTTTGATCTAGCTCCTCTTGTATGATCTAGTTGCCCTTTTGATTTATTTTTAAAAGTTAACTTTCAAAAATGTTTATGACTGGCAACAGCATTTTTTATTCTTTAAGTTGTTTACTTTGTTTTTTTTAGAATTCGTTTTTTTTCTTTGAAAAATGTTTCTTTTAACTTTGAAGATACTGTTAAAGAGAGAAAGAAACAAGAAGAAATGGCTATACTTCAAGAAAAAGAAGCCATGGAATTGGAAAAAGCCCGAATGGCTCATGAATTGGAAATGGCCAGATTACAGGCGCAAAATCGAGAATCGACAATTCAAAATGCCGCCAATTCAAGTTCAATTAATGCCGAAGCTGTTAATGCTAGGCGAAAGTTTACGTTGCCAAAGCTGGAATTTAGGCAGTTTGGCGACGATGTCAAGGAATGGCTTCCGTTTTGGAGCCAATTTCAGCACATAGATAAGGATGCGGATATTGCCCTTGAAGATAAATTTCAGTATCTGATACAAGCTACTGTGATGGGTTCCAGAGCAAGAGAGATTGTAGAAAGTTTCCCGCCAACCGGGGCAAATTATACTAAAGCCATCGATAGTCTGAAATCGAGATTTGGAAACGAGGATCTTTTGGTGGAGATATGCGTAAGGGAACTCAAATTAATTATTAATGTTCAGGTGAATAGATCTTTTCCACTTACCTCCTTATATGATAAGCTGGAAACATATTTAAGAGCATTAGACACTCTCGGGGTTACTACAGACAAGTGTGCATCGATTCTCTACCCGATGGTAGAATCCTGTTTTCCGGAAGAATTTTTGAAGGCCTACCATCGGAGTAATTCTTTAACTCCAAAATTAGAAGCCAAAGAAAGGCTAAACAAACTGATGGTGTTTTTAAAGGCAGAAGTGGAGGGTGAAGCCCGAATTAATTTAGCTATGGATGGGTTTGGCCTAACCAAAGTTGAAGATAACAAGGTAGCTAAGAAGAAAAAAGTTGAATATGAAAAGAATAAATCTTGAGCACCATCAACAGCCGCTGTTTTACACGCAGCTTCTTACGTAAAAGAACAAAGAAGAGGTTGCTTATTTTGTGAAGGCAAACATAATAGTTTCGAATGTTTTTCCGCCCAGAAAAAGCCTTTAGTTGAAAGGCAGGGAATTGTAAGAAGTAAAAAAGGGTGTTTTGCTTGTTTGGCTCCCGGTCACGTAGCTAAGTACTGCAGGAATTTTGTAAAATGCCTGGTTTGTGGTCGAAAACATGTGACACTCATGTGTGAAAACCTAGAACAAATGAGAAAATCAGCTTCGAAAGAGGGAGAAAAGACGCAGACGGAAACATCTGTAAATGAACTTAATATGGCGAATTTAAATCAGACGCCAGAAGTTTTTCTGCAAACTTTGGTTGCCAAACTTGTCGCCAATGGTAAAGAAATGAACGTTCGTCTACTAATTGATACAGCATCGCAGAGATCCTACATCCTTAATACCGTTGCCCAGAAGATGATGTATACTCCTTTAGAAGAAATGAATGTGGCTCATTCCCTTTTTGGAGGTGTAACTACTGATGTTAGAAAACACAAGAAATATGAAATAAGAGTTACATCGCTGAAAGGAAAATTCTCTTGCAATTTGGAGGTATTGGGCCAAGATGTTATTTGCGAGAAGATATTACCTGTAAACAGAGGTCTATGGCTGAAGGAACTTAAGAGTTTAAAAATTTGTTTAAATGATGTTAGCCAGACTTATGAACAAGTACAAATACTCATAGGAGCAGACATGATAGGCAAGTTAATGACTGGACAGCAAAAGTTTTTGTCAAATGGCATGGTTGCAACCGAAACAAATCTTGGATGGACCTTAATGGGAAAAGTACCTCATCATAAGCCTGGTACCGAAAGTATCGCCATGTCGGTGATATCACTTTTCGTTAAAGAATCTGAGATGGCCGATCTATGGAGATTAGATTTAATAGGAATCAAAGATCCCATCGAGAAGAAATTGAAAAGGGAAAAAGATTTTGAAGCACAGGAACATTTTCTTAAGACGGTAAAGGTCAATGATCAAGGAAGGTACGAAGTCCGTTTACCATGGCAGGAAAACGATATTTTCTTACCCAATAACTTTAACTTGGCAAAGAGGAGATTAGAGCGGACCACAGTTCAATTGAAATCAAAGAATATTTATGATGTTTATGAAAAAGTCTTCAAAAGCTGGCTTGACGAAAAAATCATCGAAGAAGTACCCTCTAATGAAACAGACTTACCAGGAAATTACTTGCCACATAGAGCTGTAATAAAAGAAAGCAGTACCACCCCAATAAGGCCGGTATTCGATGCGTCTGCCCGTATGAAAGGACACCCTTCCCTTAACGACTGTTTACACAGTGGCCCTAACTTAATCGAACTTATTCCGGATGTCTTATTGCGTTTTAGAGAAAGAAGTATTGGTATTTCTTCAGATGTGAGAAGAGCGTTTTTACAATTAAGTGTCGCTAAAGAAGATAGGGACTTTTTAAGGTTCTTATGGTGGCAAAATGAGGAGGACAAAAAGTGTAAAATATTTCGACATGCAAGAGTTGTCTTCGGAGTAACGAGTAGTCCTTTTCTTTTGGCATCTGTCATCAGGTATCATATTCAAAATGACCAAGATAACGATGAAGATTTCAAGAAAAGGCTCTTGCAGAGTTTCTATGTCGACAATTCTTTAACCAGTGTAGATACTCCACTTGAAATGGAAGAATTTAAGCAAAAATCTATTGAATTGATGAAAAAAGGGAGTTTCGAGCTGAGAAGTTGGGAAAACTCATATTGCCAAGACTTGCCCACAGAATCAACTGAATTAGGTTTGAAGTGGAATAAAGTGGAAGACACCCTCAAGGTAAATATGAGTTGGTTAAAAGAAATCAATATGGAAAAAGTCACTAAACGATCTATTCTGTCTATCGCTCACCGCAGTTTCGATCCTATTGGATTTACCACTCCAGTCATGCTGTGCCCAAAGTTAATACTACAAAAGGCATGGGTGATAGGTGTTGCTTGGGATGAAGAGATTAGAGAAGATCTGAAAAAAGAGTTTCTTCAGTGGTATGCAAAATTGAAAATATTGGAAGAAATTGAGATACCCAGGTGGATTCAAGTTAATTCGGAAAACCTAGAGAACTGTTCCTTACATACATTTTGCGATGCCAGTAAAGAGGCTTATGCAGCTGTGGTTTTCTTAAGGATTGAAGAAAAAGATGGCGTTAAAATCAGTTTTGTGTCCGCGAAGTCTCGTATTACGTCACTCAAAGGAGGGACCATACCAAGGCTAGAGTTAACTGCTGCCTTGGTGGGAGCTAGACTCTCACAATCAGTTGTACAAGCTCTCGACTGGAAGAACATCAAACAATATTTTTGGAGCGATTCCACAACAGTTCTCGCTTGGATAACCAAAGCAGAAAATTGGTCAGTTTTTGTTAGGAATCGCACAGATGAAATAAGAAAATTGAGCGACTTCTCCTCCTGGCGCCATGTTGCAGGAAAATTGAACCCGGCAGACCTTCCTTCCAGAGGATGTTCTTCTAAAACATTGAAAGCTATGAAATGGTGGGAGGGTCCAGCCTGGTTGAAAGAACCTATCTCAACTTGGAATAGTACCACAGAGATTGATGTCCACAATGACGAGGAAGTTGTAAAAGAACGGTCAAAGTCTGGTGGTTTTCTGACCACTTGCAACCAATTGACAATAGAAGACGGGTCTCAATTGAATCCTAACTTCGACAGAGAAGAAATAATATCTGGCCAACGGCAATATTTAACAGTAGCAACTTGCGACATTAATGTAGATCTTTCATGGATTTTCTCTTACTTTTCTAAATATTCAAAGATTCTACGAATGATAGCGTGGATGCTGAGGTTCACAAAAAATTCACAGATCAAGAAAGAAGAGAGAAAAATTGGGGAACTGAAAGTGTCTGAATTGCTGATAGCTGAGACAAGGTTAGAAAAACTAGTTCAGCAAATGGTTTTTGCCCCAGGAGACATTAACAGGCTCAAAACAATATCTGTGTTTAAAGATGAGGGAGGCCTACTACGCGTCAAAACCAAGTTGACAGAAAGGAAAGACGACGCTGATTTTATAGCTCCTATTCTACTACCTAGCAAACATGACCTTGTTGACTGCATAATTTTGGATTTGCATCTGAAAATGTGCCATGCTGGTTTAAATGTATTGATGTCTAAACTAAGATAAAGGTTTTGGATAATCAAGAGCAAAAAAGCTATTAGAAAGGTACTGAACCGATGTATAAGATGCAAGAGACACGAAGCCAGACCAATCCAAACTGTTCCTGTGGTCTTACCAGAAAATAGAGTCAGAGATGCGTCTCCTTTTGAAATCAGTGGAATCGACCTATGTGGCCCCCTAATTCTTAATGACCAATCGAAAGCGTGGGTCGTCCTCTTCACATGTGCTGTGTACCGCGCCATCCATCTAGAACTGATACAGTCACTTTCCACACATGGTTTTTTCTTGGCTCTTCGAAGATTCATAGCCCGAAGGGGAAGACCAAAGGTCATCTATAGTGACAATGGAACAAACTTCGTGGGAGCCGACAACTTATTCAAATCTATAGATTGGAACGCTATCGAGATACAATCTTCGATAAATCGAATTCAGTGGTACTTCAGTCCTCCTGCTGCTCCATGGTGGGGAGGTTTTTGGGAAATCATGGTGAAGCTGATCAAGACCCTTTTGAGAAAAGTTTTAGGTAGATCTTCATTGAATTACGAAGAACTGCAAAGTGTTCTTATCGATTGTGAAAGTACTGTGAACTCAAGACCACTAACGTATGTTTCCGAGGACTCCAATGACCTGATTCCATTAACACCTGCGTTGTTCTTAGGTGAGTTAACAGAGATGGGTGTTCCAGACCTGGATAATATAGACAGAGTAAACCTAAAGAGAAGATTTCGTTATCAACAAAATCTAAGGGAAGCTTTAAGAAAGCGATTTAGGGTCGAATACCTCGGAAAATTAGTAATGCGCTCGTCCAAAATTAAAGGCAATCAACGAATAGCTGTGGGAGATATCGTCCTAATTGAAACCGAAGGTAAAAAGAAGGTCATCTGGCCAATGGGAAGAATAACAGAAACCTACGTAGGAAAAGATGGGCACATAAGAGTAGCTCGCATTAAAACCACTACCGGAGGGATGGTTCGACCCGTTCAAAGAATTTTTCCTCTTGAGATATCTTGTCCGGTGGAGGCTGCTGAAACAAATGATATAGCGGAATCTCCTGAAGGAAACGTTTCAGTTACTGATTCCTCAACTCGAAGAGTCATAACAAGGAGTGGCAGAATTGTAAAGATTCCGACTAGATATTTTGACTGAATAGTCTCCTTCAGAACTCTTGTAACTTTAATTTTCATAACTCTAATTTGTTAGTAGTGCATATAGTAAGCTTGACTGATTGTTTTGATTAATATTTTGATGTTATAGTTAATCAAAAGGTGGGAGTGTTACGTCAAGCGTTCAGGCATCATAATTTTTTTTTTTTTTTTTTTTTTTTTTTTAAATGTTTCTTTTAACTTGTAACGTTGTTTAGCAGAATTATTACCGGCTGTTTCCCTGTATATACGAAGAAAATAAATTAAATATTTTTAAATTGTTGTGAAAAGAATTTTTAGTTGTACAAAGTACTTCATCAGGAGAATCAAAAACTTAAAAAAAACTTGTTTACCTAAAGATAATTCCATATAAAAAATCAATAAATTAATTAACAAATGGTCTAAAAACTTTTGAATTGTAAATTATAAAAAATTTTTGAATTGTAAATTATAAAAAATTTTGCAAAAACTAACACAATTTTAAATGATGTAAATCAAAATTTAGTGCGAATAGTTACTGAGAAAAAAGTTTTTTAAACACACGACCTTTTTGAGATAGCAAAATGTGCAAAAAGTGAAAATAAAATTAATAGATCTAAAAATTTGATGTTCCTAAACTGTTAGGAATATTTCTCTAGATTGAGATTGAGGAGATCCCACATATTTAAAAAGTCATAAATCCAAATCAGTCATTAAAAAAACTATTTATGTGGTTAATTATCTAGCTTAGAACATCATTTGCACTAATAAATGAACATATAAAAGATTAAGCCATTAAACCATTAAAATTAAGTCCTAGTTCATAAAAATCTGATTATTTAATCAAAATTTATCAGGGTATTCTATTTTTTTGCACACTGTATCATATATATATATATATATATATATATATATATATATTTAGTTTTAAAATATAGAACTATGCAAATTTTTCATTACATTTCCTTATTAAATATTTTTTAACCTTTTAAATCAAATCAATGACCAGATATAAAAGAGCCTCACATTTAAAAATGAGATGGGGTAACCAGGGTGTGATTAAAGGTATACAATATGCAATAAATTTAACATATGGTAAACTTTACAAAAGCTTCATTCAATATACATATCGATTATTAACACAATTTAAAAACTACTACTATTAGTGTACTATTTTCTAATTATTATTATATATCATTTTAATTTAGATATGAATACTATTCGAATTATCACTCTCACTCAAACTAAAATCAAGGTGAAAAAAGATAATGAGTGTTTTAATTTTTACATTTAAGTGACTTGGATTTAATTTATTTTAGAATAATTTCAAACCAGGATAAAAAGGAACACTTTTACCAAACTAATATATTCAGAATATAAAGCTCTGCTTTTAATATATTTATTGGAATAATAAATCCAAAGAACGATGAAAAATAAACAAATTTATTTACAGATTTTTCCGCCTGCGTACTCAAATTACTTTAAAATAGCGTTTTCTTGAAATTTATGTATTGGATATCCCGACAAAATTGACGTACACCAACGTTCCTTTTTGGAATCCATAAATTCCCAATTCAAATATTTAATCGGAAAACGCATTCTGATGTAACTGCTCAGGGGGGAGAACAACAACGGGAACAAATATCGGTTTTCCGATAAATCGAACATTCTGGAATCACACAGAATGGGTGAAAGAGGTTGGGCTTTCAAATAAATGCCTGCCCAAAGAGCAATTCCAGGTGTTTTCCAGTTAATCACGTTACTCCATTAAGAGCTAAGAGTGCGATGTAATTAGGGTTTTAAGCCACCGCTTTGATTACAACGGTCAAGACTGACCCTTAGTGAATAGATGTGCTTGTTACTAGAGTGCAACATATTACTTTTCACAGATGAAGTGAAGTGGAATGAGTGAACGAAGGTGTTCCATCTGTGAAATCGTTTGCTAGTGAAAACAAAATGGCTAACGAGAAGCTAAAGGCTTAGTTATTAGAGTAAATATTCGTTATAGATAAACCGTTACGAACTTTTTTATATACACCTTTCTTTAAAAAAATTATCTTGAGGACTATTTTTTGGAATGAAAATAAATAAATTAACATTATTTCTTTCATAAAAGCACTTTTTTTAATAAAAAATAAATAAACATGGTGGTCTATTAATGTTTGATTTTATGTATTGGAGTAGTGAGGAAAATAATAGTATATATTTTAATTATGTGGAAATTTCTTTTGTTCTTAAATTTGCATGATTTCAGATCTGGATAAAAGTATTTATAGCAATAAAGTGGTTACAGACTATGAAATATGTGAATTTTAATTTAAAAAATGATTATATTTTCCTGTTTTAGAGCTTATAGATTGTTATTTTTAAATGCGAAAACGATGATTTTTTAAAAAGAAAACTGAAATTAAACTAAAATCATGAAAGGCAGATTTTTTACTGAGTGTGAAGTGAAATATGTAATTGTTAAGAACAGAAATTTTATTAAAAAACAAAATTATTTCCAATTATATAATTCATTCTATAGCTACCCATGATTGTTGTTAGTATCTATTTTTTGTAATTGCGAGCTTAACTTAGAAATCATCTACTGACAAAGACACAAACTCGCCTTCTAGAAATACTTTCCAAGTGAAATTAACAAGCCTCCAAGCTAATTAAATAGAGAAAATGACCACAAAAAACTCAATTTAGCCCAACAACTAAAAAAAACTAATCTTTTTAAATTATCATTGGGAAATAATTTTTGCTTGGTTTCTGATTTAGTGTTAGTGCTAGAAAATTACAATATCGTTGATTAAAATGATGCCGTTTAGTTAAAATGACGAAATATATAATATTTCTCACAATCAATTTCTTGCTCACGATCTCTTAGAATTTAAAAAGCACAGAAAAATCTTGAAGTTTTTAAACAAAGTTAATAAACATCCTAGAATATCAAGTCTGTTCGGACATCATCTTATAAGCATAACTTAAGCGGAGGGTAAGTAAATAATGTAAATAATGGATACTCGATTATCATGAAGCTTTCTTCGTTTTTGACGAAACCGTGTCCTTGCATATACTCGAAGCAAATATTTCGTCAAAGTGACGAAACTTAACTATCGTCAACTATCGAATAACTATCGTCAACTATCGAATAACTATCGTCAACTATCGAATAACTATCGTCAGTTCATTGAGGAAACGAATTTCGTCAAAATTAAAGAAATGTTTCGTCATTATATTACCCCCCCCCCCAAAGAAAACTCGTAGTGCCTAATATATCTAACTCTTTTAACTATTACCTTAACGTGGCCACCATAGAGACTACACGGCACAACAAGAACAGATAAATAAACTACGCCCATGCCCGAAAAGGGGTTCGCACTGCAGATCTTCCTGGTACAAGACCAACTTCTTGACCACCATACAATCCGGTCGGCGTACTTCGTCAGTTAATTTTCGATACTCTAGTCTTTATTATAGTTAACAATCTCCCACAATGCACTACGAAGAGGTTTCAAATTGAGAAAACATTTTCGTCATACATTTGAGAGTTCGCGTTTCGTCGGAAATCACGCAATTTCGTGCCGAATTAACGAACAAAATTAATTAACAAAACAAAACAAATTAACAAAATTAACGAAGTACTTCTCAAGGATTTCTGAATCGTCAGAAGTGAGAATTCTGAAAGTGCAACAAAAGTTTTCAAGATTCCGTTCTAGCTTTAAAATTTTGTTATTGTTTACACTTAGTTAACCATTCATACGTTAAATGTAATAAACACGTTAGAGAATCATTTAATTTTAATTAGGTTATCAAAATGAAAGAGAAAATATTTATTTAAATCCGATAAAAACTATGTGCTAATTTGAAATTTTTATATAAAGTTATCGATTAGGGTAGGATTGGGCAAAATTCACAGCTAATGCTTTCACTTAGCAAAAATTTATATTTCGGATGTAAATAAATAACTAACTAAAAAAATTGTAAACATCTTGTAAATAGATAAAAACATCCGCATGATAAACACCAGAGATAAGTGGCAAAGACTAAAGATCAAGTTGTCTCTTGCTCTTAAGTTCCTCTTACAATCTTACTTCCACTAATGTTTAATTTTTGCACCTCACATTACGTAAGATTTCAAGCGATAAGTTTCAATACACGATATATTTTTTGTTTAAACTTTTTTGCCGTAAATATTTGCTGACAACTGTTTACAAAATAATTTGCAAAACAAATTTCAGCTTTTCTAAACTTACTATAGAAAGAGAAAACATATCGAATTACTTTTATCTAATAATATTTTCGACGTTTTTAATTTTAAAAAAATAAGCTCTAGTGCACTAGCAGGAAATAATAAGAACGTCAAATGAAAATTTTTAACTTCTTCAGAATTTTTATTTCTCGATCATTTCGTTTCAGATACCTGAATGATTGATTTTTTGATTAAAAAAAAGTTTTTTTTAAATTAATACAACAATTTCCTTTTTAGTTTTCCTTGTATTCGATTAGTCTTTTACAGCTAAAAAATATGGTGTATGAAACTATTGGTGATGAAAAACTCTAAAAATTGTGATTTATTTCCCTTTAATACCGAATCGGGCTTTCATACACCTTTTAAAGGGTGTAATTAAATCTAAACTCCAATAAATGAGAAAGTTGATGCCAAGATCAGATGCATTCAATTATTTTCGATTCCGAAAACACCAACGTTGACGTCTTTTATAAATCGTAAGTAGTTGGTTTGTTTACATCCAGTAAGGGTTCGCATGCGTTTTCCACGCCGCACAGCAATATCTACTGAAACAAAAGTTTACCTGTGAAATATGTATATATGACTTTAGTTGTGTGATAAGGATAATTATATTTTAAAATATACTGTGAACTGTATTAAATAATTCTTTTAAGTATTTTTGTCCGAATTTATGTTGAAATCTTTCTGTATTATGTTTATGTTTAATTCAAAAACTAATTTTATTTTGAAAAATATTGTATACATGCTTTCTAAATAAATGATTCGTGCTGTATATTGTGTCTTAAAAGTAACCTTAGTGATCCTTATGTGAATGATATCTTACGAAAATTTAACATTTCAGTTTTACTGATTATTGAAAATGGTGACGGCTGCTTTATACTAAGTAGTGTAAAAGAACATTTTAGGTATTTAATTGCACCAGGAATAATCCTTGTTTCTTGGTGTAGAGCAATTACAACCTTTTTTGACATTCAGATGCACAAATTGTTTTTTACAATGTATGCCATTTTCAGTGTTGCCAGGTGCCGATAACCGTTTACCCCTAGATAGCGTTGTAAAATCCAACACGTGAAGCCCAATTCATCTACTCATTTTTTTCCAAGAAAAGAATAAATAAATAAAATGTAGCAGTATTTAAACGGGTGGAAAACAAATAACAAGATAAATTACTAAGTTAAATAATAAAAATATTTTAAAATATCATACTTAAATAATAAAAAAAATCATAGTTTTAAAAGTAGATTCATTTTAAACTTACGTTAGTTATTATTAATTAGTTATGTACACGCGATGAAGCAAAATTTTGGCAAAATTACCGTGCTGTATGATAAAAACATTTCTAATAAATAAATAAACAAAAAATTTAAAAAAAAAACATAATTCTGGTTACTAAGATCAAAATATACGGTATTTAAGCCGTTCATATGGTAACTTTTCAATTTATATAGTAACAGTGTACCGGAAATTCTGCGTTTCAAAATTAAATTCATTTAGTAAAAAATACAAAACTGAAAAAGAATTTTAACTCAATCGATGATTTTTACGCCATGCTCTAAGGTATCATGATAAAATAACCACTTTTTATCAAACTTAAAAAATTTGATCGCATACTGTAAAACCAAATGTAATTGTTTATTTTACCAAAACCAAAGCGTTTCGACAAGAATTACCTAGCGTTTTGGTATTCTCATTAAGCAAGAAACAGGTTTAAATTTTTACCATATTCTAGTAGTTTTATCCATACTTTTTTCTCAAAGCATATTCCATAATACCATTTTGTTCTCAGAAGCCAGCCCTAACCATCTAAATGTTTTGAAAATAATAAATTGTATCAATCAAATAAAAGAAAAAACACGTTTAATTTCAATAAACAATGATTTTAAGATAAATTCTAAGAAGCTACACTTTGATCAAAACATGTTGTTTTTATATAAAATTTACTTTGAAACCTTTACAAGTTAAATTACGACAGAGAGAATCGTATCTTTCTCAGAAGACCAACCATTCGAAATGTTTTGAAAATAATAAATATAGCAAAAGAAACGAATATTTTTTAATAATAGGAAACAAGAAATTAGCTTAATTCTGATATTCTAATAAACTATTCACTGTTAGGAATTTTTCGGAAAAAAATGGTTACACAACAATTTATTCTATTGTTATTTTACTATATTCAAACAGAACAGTCAAATAACCATAAATAAAATGTAATTTAAAATTTCAACTGTGAGAAAAACCATTTAATAACGGCTTTCACCTACCTAGTACGGTTAAACAACCAAAATTTTGTAGCGTCACCTAATGAAGCAACTTATTTTCTTGCAGCTTGGCACATATTATAACCGAGGGGGCTAATTTGTCAATATCGTGACCTACAGAATGGTAGTTCGTGTCTCAGCGTTGACACGACAATATTCTCCACTCCCTTATTTGTGACCGTGGACTATGCTACTTGACTGTAACTATACTAGAATACGATATTCAAATTCACGCATAGATGGAAGCACCATAAAGCTGATTAAGACAAAAAAGTTTTGTATTTTCCCTCGCTTACGATTATGTGAAACAAGCAAATAAACTAATAAAACTATTCGATTCATTTGATAAAACTCAACTTAACCACAACCTAGCTCCAATGTCCAGTCAAATCTCTTTTTTTTTTGTTGTTTGATTTAAAACCATGCTAAATGCAAATGTTTAAAAAAAATCGTAAAGTTTTGTAACTATGGATTTTTAACCATATTAGCTGTAAGTGGTTTCAAACCTGTAACTTCACGGTTAATTGGATGGACAGACTGCTGCCAGTTATTTTGCCTTAATTTTAGAGTAAACATTCTAACAGTGTAGTTTGATAAAAACATGTCATTTTAACAGCAAAATTTATCTTAATCCTCCACAAAACAAATGAATTTCACCCCTTCCCAATAAGAGGCCAGTCTTTTAAAAATTAATAATTTGTAGCAATATGATACTAGAAAAAAAATTTAAATTTAAAAAAAAGCAATTTTAAGGGGCACAAAAATTTCAACAAACTATACATAAATCAAAAAATGTTATTTGAGCAAAAATTTCATTTTAAAACCTACTCTTGTTATATATAACTCACAACACCATATCGTACTCAGAATACCAATCCATCCAATCTTCTTGAATGGGCGAAACCATTGGTTGCTATGGCAACAGAGAAGGGAGAATCGTCGATACAGTTCCAGTACGTAGCTATGAGCTTTAAGATTAGAAAGACAGAAATAGCTCGTGTATAAAAATTCCTGTCTGTTATAAACCTCTTACTATTGAAGTACAATTTTTCTGGAAAAAAAAAGGATACTTTTCGTTTACTCTGTTATTATTTCTCTTTATATTTCTCCATTTTTTCCCCTATTCGTATAAATGTTATTTTACAGGAAAGAGAATTATGAAAAAGTATTAAGTTCGGAGATAAACGGATTAAAAATGAAAAATTATAAAACGGAGGATTGGTTTAGTCTCATACCAGACATTTTAAATAAAATGGCAAACAAATTTATCATAAAAAAGGAGTACAGAGAGAAATAATATTTGTTTCACACTAATATGACTGGAGATAAATATAGATTTTTAAATGATTGTTCAATTCCCTATGGCGTTTAATATATTTTGAAATAGTACAATTAATTAATTTTAAAAATATTACATAGATTATTTCTTTGAAAGCTATAATGCATTTCTGAAAGACCTATTAAAAAAAACTAACAAATATGGCTTAAAGTATCAACTTTAATGCTATTAATATTTTTATTTACAATTTTGATCCAATAAATTTTATTTTCCATTAACAAAATTTAAATTTAAAATTTAAAGTAGCAATAAATTATTCGTTATTTATTAAGTTCATTCAATTCAATAAAAATTTAAGTTATTTGAAGTAATATTAAAGAATAATTGAACTGTTACTAGTATAATCATCCATATGCATAGTACATAGAAAACGTGCATATATTTAAATAATCCAATCTTTAAAATTGTGTTTTAATTTATTTTTAATTTCTTTCCATTAACGTAGCTGCACTAATTTAGTAACTGCCTTAACTAATTGCATTAATTTTTCTAAATATGTGGTAATAAGAACTATAATTTCGAAAACCAGAATTTAACCAGAATTAGAAACAATTGCCATATCAATAGAGAAATTATCAAAGTAATGGTTTCAATACCGCATATTTTGGTTTTATTACCAGAAGTATGGTTTTAGAAATATTACCATACAGTAGGGTAATTTTAATAGAATTTTTTTCTCTATGTTTAAATAAATGTCATAATAAAAAATATTTCCCAAATACAAAACACACATAAAATCACTCCTGATAAATATCTAAACATAATTTACCGTAATATTTTACTCGAAGAACAAATCTCTCAAATGTTTTTGAAATTACGTCATTTTATAAGAAAAACAAGCAGCATAACTATTCAATATTTAAAGAAAATTCAAATCCTTTCTGAAACCAAATAAACATTTCCAATCCATAAATCCAAAGAAAATATCTCTCAGCTCGTCAACGTTTATATTAGCGGAAGTAACTAATTTCCCAGAATCCCTTTCAAGTACGACAGTAAAAGCGATTACAGCTAAAACACGGTGCTTAACATTAATATATGTGTTACGGTCTAACCGTAAATGGAGTTTCCCTTGCATAAGATACTCTACTTGTAATAGCATTATCCGGATAAAGTTTTTAGAAATGCTGACAACATTGTTTTATCCTCTTAGAAATGTTAAAAAAGAGTTTATGAGGTTTTATCCCTACTTGAGAAACCTTACTGGCATCATTGAACTTTATGGATATATTTCTATGTCTCGGTAAAATTACAGATGAAGGGTTGCTAGATTTGAAATACTTTTGCTTTTATTACTGTTAGGTGATGGTTTTATGTAATACTTGGTCATTAGTAAATTCATTATGAAGATATCGAAATATTTTAAATTCATTGTAAAAAAAAGAATGAAATTTTAAAAAAAATTGTATAGAATAAAAGATGACTCTCGTTGAGAAAAAAAATTAAGCTCAAAACTACCAGAATATGTTGAAATTTCTTGCATTTCTGGTCCTATTTGAAAACTGTAAAGCTCTATATTGTTTACTAATGCGCTTTTGATGGTAAAATTAAAAATAAAATGTGGTTTTTTAATGTATGAAAAAGTTGGTAGTTTTATTATGATAACATAAAGCATAGCATGAAAATCATTTATTCGGTTAAATTTTCTCTTCAGTTTTATATTTTTTAATAAATGTGCGGTATTAAGAACTATAAATTTAAAAATTTTAAATTTTGAAATTTAAAAATTTCGGTAAACTTTTACCATATGAACGGAAAACTTATCAAATGAATGTTTTAAATGACGTATATTTTTAGTTTTATTTAAGCAGCATTATGAAAATTTTTTTTTAAAGAAATGTCATTACCATGCAGTATGATAATTTTCCCAGAATATTTTTCTCCGGGTATAATTTATAACGAAGCATTTAATTTACTCAATAAATTTAAAATAACAGTATTTATGCATCGTTAGATGAAGTTAGAATTTAAATATATAGTTAAAGAATTTGAACTAATTTAGAAAAAATATTTTTTCTCAAAAATAAACTTTTAAAATATTAATCGAGACACTTCCGCGTTATTACTTTAATTTTATAACATTCATTCAGTTTTCTGTTGCTATTATTGTTACATACATTATTTTCTTTATTTTAGCCACTGCCTGAAATTATTGAACTTAAAATAAATTGTAATACTTAATATGTTATTTGCACCAAATTAAATATTCTGAAAGATTTATATTATACTATTTTATATGTGTTTTTATTTCAAAAGATGTTGTTGCTGTTGTTTCTAATGCCACTTGCCAATGTCAGAAAGCCTGCTCAGGGAAAGCAAGCAATTTTTTAGGAAGAAGGTGCGTTTCTTGTTTTTTTCAGAGGCGCCATCAACTGCTAAGAATATGACTTCAGCCACACATACGTCACTGCTTATTTTACAGAGAGGATCCATGCCATTCATTCATCAACAGATCATAATTTTAACCTAAACCAAAGCACGATCAATCTCAAATTCAGTACCTCTTGAGGTACTGATTTGTTATGGGAATTTAAAAGGACTTTGCGACCCAACTGATATAACGAGCACCAGTCACCATTTAATACACAGGATTCTTCGGTAGTTGGACTCTTTTGAAAAGACAGCTTATTATTTTTATTAATATCCCAATTTAACGTCCATTTTACAGGCAATATACAGTTAAAAATATGACTTAGTTTAGGAATAAGCTAAAAAAAATAATAATAATAAACTACTAGAGTTTTAACTAAGCTTCATTACTTGCAGACTATTTATAAATTTTTAAAATATGCAACAGCAAAAAAAAAAAAAAAATTAAATGGATATTGCAAGTACAAAACTGAAGTGGATAAAATTCTGCACTAGATAAAATTAAATATTCTTGGATTTATTCTCAAGGAAGACTCTTCTTGATACATTAGATGCATTAATCTGTTAATAAATTATATTTATTTATCTGGGGATAAGAGGAGCAAAATATCGGATGAGGAGCAAACTAATTCTTCTCTAACCAGCAATTTGAATCATGCATCATAAAACCTTTAGGCGAAAATAGTCTAAATATATATATAAATATCACCCGCGTAGAATTTACAAATATGAATAGTCAAAAATGAAATACCAAATATGAATAGTCAATTGTCAAAAAGAATAAATATAAATCTGACTTGTAAATTATGAAATTGTAGACCAAAACAGGCCATAATAAATATTCATTGTATGTGATGTGTATGTATTACATTCAATGAAACTTTTTTTTCAAAAGGAGCAATTTCTTAATCAGAATGTTGCTATCACAACAATTTGCACAAGTATAATCATTTTAGTAAGCTTAAGCTACATTATTCACATAAATATTTTAAACATATCTGTCAGGCCGTAAGTTAAATAGTAATTTTATATTATTGTACATGCATTTCTATTGATTAAAACCAACAAAATTCCACAAAAGCAAAACACATAACTAGCAATAGCAAGGAAGGTATGATAAAACAAAAAATACACCATTAATAAAAAATTATAATTACTTTAACCAAACTGCAACATGATGACTGAATTATACATTACCTAAAATAGAAAGAGAAATAGAATTAGAATATTTATTTTTTAAAATAAACATATACGTTAATTTCCTTTTTAAAAAAAACTCTTAGTAACGTAGTTATCAGGAATCAACCTTTTAAAAAACTATATATTCATTAAAATGATTTCTCGCTGCGCAACAAAAATGATCTTGTATTAAGGATAAATTAAAACAGAAGTAAATTAACAAAAAGTTTTACGTTAATATTTTATTTACACCAATACTTATTCAAGAACAAACTTCTTAATAAGGAAATCAAGTCGGAGATCTATAAAATGGATATCAGACCTACAGTTATGTATATCAATAAAACTTGAACTCTTAACAAATAAAGACAAATCTAACCAACTAATCTACGAAAGGAAAATATTGAGGATTATTTTTAAACAAATTAAAGTAAATAATACACGGTGGAGAATAAGAAACAATAGTGAACTTGACCATTTAATCAGACGAAAAAAAAAAAAAAAAAAAACATAATTCGACTGCTAAATGCAAAAATTTTGCATGACAGGGGCACATTGAAAAATTAAATAATAGAAATTTAAGCAGAGTTTTAAATTCGAAACCATAGAGAAGAAAACCGAATAAGCGATTGTTTGATGTTACCTCCAAAGATTTAACCACCTTGAAGGTGAAAATCTCAAAAGCCAAAAATAGGAAAGTCTGGAACGATATTGTTCTGCAGACTAAGGCTCTATGCTTTGTTGGAAGTTAAGAAGAGACTGTGGGGGAAAGACCATTAGACAATGCCAACCTTCATCTACCAAAAGGTACCTCAAGACTGAATCAAGCATGTCTTATGTACTAGTGAATTGATGTTTAATAATCGTAGTGGTAGTTACGCCACAATACTCCCCACCAGAATTTTATCATTGATAGAATTCGATGAATGGATACCACTAGTTGCTGCATTTGTGAAAGACCCGGAGAGCGGGATCAAGGCCACCGGGTTTTGAGCTTTAGTCATGAGAGCTATATTAAGTTCATGGTTGTGTGTGTGTGGTCACTTCTGTGCTGCTATTAGCAGTCGAGTGTGTGCAGAAACCAGTTGCGTGTAAATAAGACTGAGAAGCAACAGCGTGAGGAGTTCGATGACGGAGTCACAATCAGCAAGTCAACTATTCAATGTGGACTAGTCAGCTATTCAACCATCGATCATATCACGTTCGGGTCACCACTTATCTTTGCGAAATTGGTTGGTTGCGTGTATTAAATTCTGCATTTTAGATATGTTAATCACCAAAGATAAAAAAAAAAGGAGAAATACGAAATTTAAACATAACTTTAATAACATTTAGCAACTAAATTAAATACATCCAGGATTAATCAAACACGTAAAACAGAAGAATCGACGAAAAACAAAACGCAAAAGAGAAAGAGTACTAAGTTTTTCGATGGTATATATTCATTTCATTCACTTGAAATATAGTTCAGTTCATGATACTTCAGGAAGAAGATAACAAAAATACATTGATGGTACTTTAATGTTTACAGGTTCGCCAGAGCATGAACTTCGGTACTTGAACCTAGTACACTGATTACACCACAAGACCATTGCTGTATAGGATTTAAGAAATCCGCTACTACGTATGGTGCCGTTTTACTTCGTAATCAAATTATACAAATATGCTTTTAAAACAAAATAAAAGTTTTAAAAGTTAAACAGGTCAGACAGAAATTTGATTCGTGCTATTTTTTACGATAGATATCATATAATTATTTTTAAAAAAAGTTACAGTTGCGTAGTCCTACTATAATCCTGGACTTAGTGACACATTTCAATAATTAAGGAGAACATTCATTCTTGAGAGTGAAACAACCATATGAAGTTACAAAAGCATGATATTTGATTGGACCACTGACATGCCCTTAACAAATCAAATGCGAGATAAAGAATTTTTACTTTTGTTTCGCTGTAGAAGAAAATCATCTGCAAGAAATAATATTATTTGTTCTTTCATCATTTTTTCAAATGCGAACGGAAACTATTATTTAAATATGATGCAATTTTCTAATCTTACGGGAAACATTAGTTTTTAATCAATAAGTTCTGTTTTCCTCGTTTCACACGATTTAAGAAAGAAAGCAACAAAGAGGCTGCTCAACGTCATTGCAAGACTTGGCGATGTTGATATATGTTTGCGCTGAGAGCTTGGCGTCTATTTGGCATGCACTTAGATGCAAACAGGTTGTATAATGGTTTTTTCTTAACTTGCAACAAAGAATAATGCTGTAAAGTTAAGTAAGCGCACATATTATTATTCTTTAAATATCCCACTTAAGGAATTGGCATACATCTAAAAAAATTTATTTATAAAAAAATAAGTAAAAAATTATAAAATTGACATTAAGAGACTCGGACTCTTTATCTTTCCTTGACTGAAACTTAAGTGTTTTTTTTTTTTTTTTTCCATCCTGAAGCTATGCGTTCAGTAGTCAGTTCTATATGTATATAATATATGACGTTTGTACTAGATGTTACATGTAGATCAAAAGAAGAATATGGTAACTTCTGCCACAGATGTGCAATAATCCTTACAAAGTGGATTAGAAAAGTGCATTTTCCTTATTCAGCTAAGTGGAAATTTAACTTCTTCGAAGTAAGTCCACATTTGTAGGGAATCTTACACCAACTTTCATCAAAAAGTAAAATTATGAATTTTGATACATGTTACAGTTGAAACAATGTTGGTAAATTTTTTGTGAATAAAAGCTAAATCAATGGAATAGCCATAAAGTTCTGATGGAAGGTAGTAGGTAGAACTATTACAGCTCTGTGGGAGCAATTTTGATGGGATATATAATATTTTACTCGATATTTATTTTTTATTTAGTGATAATGAGAAATTCTACACCCAAGGTAGGAAATTTAATTCATGGTGACCTATTTTTAAAATTTCTGAACCAATTTGTAAATGTTAAAAGGCTGTTCCAGCCATGAAAAATAAGTAAAAAATCTGTTTTAAAATAAGTTAAAAACGTTTATGAGATTAAAATATTATTTTTCTTAGCACACAGTGATACTAGTTTTTCAATAATACCAGCTTACTTCAAAATGGGTAAATTAGGGGAATTCAGATTATGCATACGTTCTTATGATACATGAAAGTGTGGAGGCCACTATAAGCATAGCTTCTGAACTCTCCCTAGACAGGGGTGGATGCTCTTTTCTATGGTTGTTTGAGCATCTCACTACCACCCCAGAGGTCTTTGGTTCGAATCCTGTCGGCAAGCAACTACGGACGCTCGAACACGCAACGCAACCATCTCATTCCTCAATAGATGGCAGCCCTATACTACATCTTTTGGTACCGCGATTCGCTTTGATTCGAAAAACAAATCACCGGGGTCAACTACATCAAGTCCCGAACTGCACTGGAATGATGACTTTACTTACGCTATGTGGCCTCTCAGTCCCACGAAACCCTTACGACTGGCAACGAGTCAGTCTTTTCGTTCATTAGAGAGAGAGTGTGCGGTGGTTGTTATATATAAAGCTTTTTAACTCCCCTGATGGGGTTAACACATTTTTCCATTGTGGTTAGAGCATCCATCTACGACCCCAGAGGTCCTTGGTTTGAATCCTGTCCCAGTCAAATAACATCTCTCCCATACACTCTCCTCAACAAAGGCTTTATTTAGGAAGAAGACAAAGTCCACTCATTAAAAATAGAAAGGTATTCCCATTTTCATGCTCAAGAAAGTCAGTTCTTTCTTTTTTTAAAACTTGAGCTCCTCCAGTTTATTTCTGTTCCCAAACGGAGGGCACAACAAACAGACGAAGTATGAAAGACAATACACTCATTAGAATTCAAGACTGTTCTTTGAATACTGTTTCATTATATGAAATAACGCAGTTCAGAGAAATAATTTATAAACGATGTTAGCTTGAAGCAGTTATTCATGACTGTTGAGTTTTATCCATCTCTTAGCAGAATCCTATATGCTAATATAGGATTCTGTTACTTAAAATATAAGCCCCAATATAAAATAAGTGAATGAAGAGAATTCCCAGCATTATGTATTAGTATTAAAAAAGCCCCGACCGTATTAGCATTAAAAAGACCCAATATAAGTATAGCTCCATAAAAAATATCAGTAATAAGAAACGCCCCATTATAAAATATCACTATGAAAAAAAGTCACATTATGAAACATCAGCTCGAAGAAAAGTTCCAGTATAAAACATCAGTAAGAAGAAAAGCCCCAATATAAATATCAATATAAATTAAAACCTTATTGTAAAATATCAATAAAAAGAAAAGCTCCATTATTATGTATCAACATGAAGAAAATCTCCCGTTTTGGGAAGATAAAACATGATTTTGGTTAAATTTTTTATTGTTCATAAAGCAATATGCAACAGTATACTTCTAAGTATCAAAATAGCCGTAGAAATTACTACTTAAAAACAGCAGTTAAAACTAAATTCAAGTAACAATATCGAACGATTAATAATAAGAAAAAAACTAAACTTTTTAACAAATATGAGAAAAACGAATATACTTCCCTAAAAAAGTTCAACATATTTGAATATTTGTAACTTCATTAGAATGAAAGGTTTTATATTCCATCAATCCCTACATTCGAAAAACTTTGAGCATTTCTTTAAAAAAAATTCTGTATATTTGGAACGATAGATAAAAATGAATTATGTAAAAAGCAAAAGTCACAGTACTATGCTGGAATAAGAAACTATACCTTATTTTTTTACGAATTCTGCTCCTTACTCCTTTGCCATAAAAGAAAGAGGCATATCTATCCACGTTATTCTTTATTTTCATTGGCTGCAGTCATACGCTACGAAAGATCAGTACATACCACTACCAAAACCCTTTAATAGATTCTAGAAGCCATTCCTCCTCATGTACACGAACACACCTCCGTTTCAAGGATTTGTGTGTACAGAGAGAACGATTCCTTCGAGTCCCCTTGTTGCCACGAAAGGGAAAGAAAAACCAAGCAGTAAATAAATAAAATGTTGGCCTCATCCAGTAAATGCATTCTTTTCTTGCAATGTTAAAGAGTCACGTCTTTCCATTAAAGTTCTATTGGCAAGAGAGGGATATATTTTTTGGCAGATTTTCTTTCATGGGTATCTGTTTTCGTGTACATATGTTACACTTGGATTTCCTTGCGGTCACAATTTTCTTTATTTGTTTTGATTTTGCAAGGAAAAGTAGGAGAATAGTTAGGAGTTTTGTTTTGTTCTTATCGGCAGTGGTTAGTATGGATTTTAAGAATGGATGTTCTTGAGATAATTTCTGCATAATTGCTGCAACCTTAAAAAGCATAAAAGTGAGACATGTTTCGTTTCAAGTTAAACGATAGTATCGCGTAGTCAAGCTCTGTATTATAAAATTTTTTTATGGTTATCTGCTTTCGAGTTACCCTTAGTAATTCTTTACGATCACAATTTAATTTATTTTGATTTTTATCTGAAAAAGTTAGTAGAAAACAGTGAGGAGACTGAGATTTCTGGCGTTAATTTGGGTACTCCAATAGTTTAAGTTGAATTTTATTTTAAATGTGCAGTTTATTACCCTTTAAATAAAAAAACTTGCTGAAGATTTCATTAATTCATGTTTCCATTCCTTTTTTTTTTTTTTTTTTTTTTTGTTGAGAAAAAGTCAGTTTTTATATCTTTTTTATATCTGGCACTAAATTGTAAATCACCAAAAAGAAGAAAAAAATTAGCATTAATATATACACTGTGAAAAAACCCGTTTCAAATTACAGTATAAAGTACCGGCATTTTAGGTGCATTATCCGTAAAATCCGTTTTTCGCTTAAAACATATCGTAATTTGTACTATAATATTTAATTAGAGTGATTCATTGATTTTGTGGTAGTGATTGCAGTAAAAATTATGGTATATCAAATTTTTGCCTCATAACATGTTCCGGTAAAAGTTGATTTTACACTAAAAAGTACCGGCTTCCTGAGTGCCGGTACTTTTCACTACAAATTGATCCGGGATTTTTAACAGTTTAGGAACTGTTAACAAGAAACTAAGACTTGTGTAATGATTAAGTCAATGAATTGTTGAGTCTTATGGAAATGAGTTCTGTCTCACTTTTGAAAGTTCAAGCCCCCACAATTTTTTAATTGTATGAGCGTGATGAGTCTTGAATGAATTATTTTGAACCCACCCTGAGCCAAATCACGTGGGATGTATTACGAAATTATATATTCAGAAATTATTTGATATCTTAAACATTATATAATTACTTAATATTCTATTCAGAAATTATTTAATATCTATATCAAACAAAATACAAAATTGGTGGTTACCATTCAGCCCTTAGTAAATGAATGGGAAAAAAAACATTTCTAAACCATCCCCATTCCGAAAAATAACGAAGAAACTAAAAAATTGAAGACTGCTATGAAACTGAATATTGAAGAACGAAGTTTGAAATAGTACTATGTTTCAGTACGCAACTTCCCACTATTATTCAGACTAAAGTTATTCAGAGTAATTTTCGTTTAGTTTTTTGATTGCTTATACTAGTTTATGATCATGCTTGAAATTTTTCTGTTTAATTGTAATTTTGTGTAATTTCAAAACTTCTTTTTTCTTTTCTTTTAATCATTCATTTGCAATCATCATCATTTGCAATAATTGTTTTTGCAATTTGGAGCATTTTTCTATTATTACGTATGCACTTAAATTAAAATTTCCTAATTACTCCAAATTTATTATTTCCCATAGTATAATTTTAAAATATTGTGGGTAGAAGTTAAATTTAATTCCCAGTAATATAACTAATTTTAAAACAATAGAGATTACGTAGAATATCTCAAATCTTAAGTATACTCCAAATTTATTATTTCCCAGGGTATAATTTTAAAATATTGTGGGTAGAAGTTAAATTTAATTCCCAGTAATATAACTAAATTTTAAACAGTAGAGATTACGTAGAATATCTCAAATCTTAAGTATACACTAATGACAATGAGAAACTATAATTCTCGGAGTAATTTTCTTAACTAATATTGCAGAATATAAGCATTGAATATAGTTTCCCATTAATTGTTATCTAACTTAACTATCGCTCTAACTAAGCCCATAATGCACATTTTGATTAATGTGACTTCAGACAAAAGCCATCAAACCACTCAACTACTATATTAATTATATATCCTAATTTTGGCACTTCTGTTAACTATGCGAATTATAAGCATAGAAATTTTGACTGCATTATTAATCTAAGAAATGTTATGTGCTTTAAAATATTCATTTATATTAGTATTAAATGGTACTAATTATAGTGAGTACTAAGATGAAAAATATTAAAACAGAAAAAAATAGTGCAACTGTTGTTTTTCAGTATTTAAATTTTTTTTTTTTTTAAATTACATATTATTTAATTAACGAAGCTATTGCTTGACAAATAGTATTCATTCTAAGATATTTCCAACTGTTAGAAATTTCTCGAAAAACGGTTTTATAATAATTTATTTATAAGCTATTTTACTGAATTCAACAAAAAAGTCAGAGAGCCATTGAAAAAGATGAAATTTTTATTTTATTTTATAACCGGTGTTGAACAATTGATCCAATTCTAAGTTTACGACTATCAAAGTTCAATTCCATATCTTTGTAACTTTGAATCCAACCTAGAAGACAAGGGATCTTCTGGAACAAGCATTAGAACAAACTAGCCTTTGTGGAAGTCTTTTATAATGGAACTAACCCGCATTGAGTTATATGAAGAAGAACACCACGAAAAGTTCCCGTGGTTAGTCTAGGGATAAGGGAATTTCATTCATCCATGCACTGATGATATTTTACGTCAACACTGTGGTTGGTGTGAGCCGAGAGCAGAATTCACATCTATCAGCCACCACTGGGATTCGAACTTAGGCTTCCTCATTGGGAGACGAACGCCATATCCCCTGAGCAATAGCGGCTCTAACATCTACTCATTGTAAAGGATGTCTAAAACTTATCAGCGAATTATGAAATCACTAATATTGCCTAGATATTTAATAAAATAACTAATCACAAACCAGAACATTATAAAACGATTAATATTTCCCACAATTCTAAGATATTGTATAGAATAGCTGGAAAAAACAAACAGTGGTCAATGCAATAGCTGGGCAAAGAATTTATTTATCATACATTATACTTTATCTAAGGAGCATTTGTTATTCTATAGAATATCTATGCATTCTATGGAATGCCGAACTTCCATGAATTGATGTTAATATACATATAAAATAACCTTAAGTAGAAAGATATCCGTCTAGCATTGTTGACAACCATACAAACGTGATTTAAAATATTTAAACAGAATTATTTCAGCCATGTTAAGTCCTAATAATAAATCATAATTACTTAAACGAAATTTATTGTAAATGAAAAAAGAGAAAATTTTACATTTATTCGTTGATTTTTACTTTATTTACTGAAATTTAATGCTTAGATAATTTTTCTAAAATAAGAAGGAAATCGTCAACAAATTCAACTTAAAAACCATTTTATATTTGAGTTTACGAACGATCTCTTGTCTGACTTAAATCACTTTTTCGTTCTTTGAGTTAATTTAATTGACATTTTAATGGTTTTCCGTAAATCATCAGCAAATAATTACCTCAGTTTGAAAATTTATGGGAGTGTATTTTTTCGCTCAGGATTGAATTGAATTTCAAACTATTTACTATTAAATGCAAATGCATTTTTCTAATGCATAATGTTTAATAAGTATTTTGTTGTTAATTATAATATTTCCAAGTAGGTATCAACTCCGAATAAAAAAAATAGCTTAGGATTGATAACGACACTTGTGTTGTTTTATTGAAATAAATGCGTAATTTAAATAATTTAAGCATTAGGCATATTTCGAAATAAAGTAATTAAAAGGAGAATTAATCTTACAAGAAATGTAAAATCATTCGTAAAATATGAGAAATTAAGTAGAACTCGTTTTAAAAATTGACGTTCTTTCAATTTATTAAATTCATTTTTTAATTGGCTTTTTGTCTTGCCAAATAACTTAAGTATTTAAGGAAGTAATTGTTTTTATCCAATCGTTTATGCTTAAAAATGTTTGAATAATACATGCATGCTTTAATCATTATATATTTAATAAATTTTTAAGTAATTAAGAGTTTAAAATTTATCTATCTTATTAGTTTTACTTAACAAAAAAAGGAAAAAGATGCTATTTTTTAATTTTTTTGCATTTTAGTTAAAATTAGTTTCAATAAATAAAGTGATTCACTAATTTAACAGCAATAAAATAAAGAATTGATAAATACTGTTGAAATAATTTATACAGCAAAAATCTAAAAACAAAAAAGTTTACATAGCAAAAGCCTCAGTTGCAGTAAATATTTTTTTCAATTTTTTTAAAAGAACAATGACGTTTTTGTTAAAAAAAAATTTTTTTTTACTTTGGTTTTTTGAATAATAAATGCATTTTAAGCGGGAACATATTAAAGAAAGGCAATTAATAATGGAAGAATAATGTTGTATTATTAATTATTATAATGTAATAATAATGCTGGATTATTATTTATTAATAATGCAACTTCAAAAAAAAAAGTGGCTGGGTGACGCAGTTGGTTTGTCGTCGGCCTTCTGAGCCCAAGTCAGCGGGTTCGATCCCCGGCCCAGACATTGGATTTTCGGGATGCAGAAAATCATCAGCGGCCATGTCGTATGATTATGCGGCATGTAAAAGATCCCTGGAGTGTCTTATTGGCTCTTGGCATTTCCGGCAAAATTAAATTCCTAGTGCAATTTAGCATCCAAATAGAGTCTCGGTGCTGCTATCTAGTGTTTCAGAAACTAGACGTCCAAATTAACATGGCCAACGGTATCTCACCCATTGTGGTGGTCCTGAAAGAGTGGATACCACTTCTGGAGAACGCACTAGGTCTGCTCATCGGGAAGACTGATTGTGCAGCTCATAGGAAATAAAAAAAACTTCAAAATAAACAATTACCATACTAAAAGTGAATTATTTTTTAATAAATTTAACATACAAAATTCTCAAACGTAAATTTTTCAAATAAAAATAAACTGCTAATAATGTTTTTTTTTCAAAAGGAAAACAGATACATATAACTTTTATAAAAATAAAAAAAAGCTGATTGAATAATGCTCTAAATCAACTTTAAAATAAACAATTCAAAAGTAATAACTGTTGAAATACATTAATTAAACACAAAACTTTAAATTTTCTTATAAAATTATTACTACGTGCACACAATTATTACCATTGCATGTATGAATTTTATATATGAAACTCATAAGTGAGTTTATGTAATCCTATTGTGTCTATAAAAGTATTTAATGACTGTTTTAAATACAGTTCCTATAAACTGCGTGTTTAGCATATTTTAAGAAATGCAATTAACGATACATTTTAGAAATTTTAAAGTAAAATACCATTTTATATAATTATTGTACGTGAAACATAACTTAAACAGATAAATATACTAAATTTTAAAACAAACTTTGAAACTTTAGGTATTTTTTGCTTATTAATTAATTTACTTATTTCTATTAAATAAAAAAAATTTTTTTCAAAAAAAGTTACATAAATAATGCTTAAAATTATCATTAAAGTTGAGATATTTAAATTTCTCATTAAACATAAACGATGTTAAAAAATACGATGTTAAAAAAAATTGAAATTTTATGTATACAGTTAACGTGTGACCATACTTTTCTTCTCAGTGTATAATTCCTATATACACTGAGATAAAAATTATTGCCAAAACTACCAGAATATGATAAAATCTACCGTGTTTCTGGCACTATGATAAGCTCGGTAATTGTTACCTAAAGGCTTGGTAAAATAAACAATAAAATATAGTTTTATAATGTGTGATAAAATTTGGTAAATATAACAAAATTTGGTAGTTTTACTATATCGTATAGCATGGCATAAAAACCAAACTACTTTGAGCTAAATTGTTAAGTTTACTTTTCAGTTTTGTATTTTTTACTAAATGTAGAGTAATAAGAACTATAATTTTGAGAAACAGAATGTCTGGTATATCGTTACCATATAAATGGAGAAATTATCAAATGAATGGTTTAAAAACCATAATTTTTGGTTTTATTTTTTAACCAAAAATATCATTACCATACTGTAAGGAAATTTCACCAGAATTTTTTTCTCCGTGTAACGTTCCTCGTCATAAAGTGGCCAGTGTAACCATTTGAGTTGACCAGGTCTGGATAGATTCTTAAATGAAATAAACTGATAACGCTTTACCGTTACGTATTTACCTATTACTGCTAAGTATATAGGTATGACTCTGATTATACTACTACTATTAAAAATTTCAAAGCTTAGTTTTAAACTGTTATAAATGTATTATACATAGTTAAAAGGTGTAGTTCAGAGAAAAGTTTTTAAAAATAATCCATCCATTTATATTTGATTGATTTCTTTTGCATTTATTATCTATCGAAGATTAGTTATTACGTGTGCTAAATCTATAACCAATTACAAAGCACTTCATAATTTAACATTTGTTTCATTGCGTTAAACAAATCAAAAATTAGAAACACATAATTTAAATAAATTAGGACAGACAATTTTAAGTTTTTATTAATCGTACTATACTGCAAAAAAATTCCGGATCAAATTACGGGGAAACATACCGGTACTCAGAGTGTTGACACTTTTTACCATAAAATGCATGTTTATCGGAAGATATTACGGTACAAACAATATTATGTACCGCCATTTTTCCAGTAAGAAGTATCGTAAAATCATTGAATCACTCTAATTAAATAATTATTACTGTAAAAATATTAAGGTATAATATTTTACGGTAAAAATGAATTTTATGATAAAAATGGATTTTACGGATGATGCACCCTAGTGCCGGTACTTTAAACGATAATTTGATCTGGAATTTTTTAGTCTATGAACTATTTTATTAATTACTTTACTTACTTTTTACAAAAATATAACACTGATTATGTTTAATTTTCATCAACTAATCTATAATACTGCACGAGAAATTTTCGAAATTAAAATATTGATTTTGAAATCTATATCTATATAAATATCTTTTTGCACGATTACCACGTCGAATATGTTTACAGCTGATATAATCCTTAATTTATTTTTAATTTTTGTTAATAGAAGAAAAATTTAGAATTTTCGAACAGTATTTACGCTATAAAATATGCTTTAAAAAATACCGTAAGTACAGTGAAATTCCATAACATCATTGAACCCTCTAATTAAATAAAGACTTAACTAAACTCAGTGGCGTGACAACCCATGGAGGGTCAAGGCCTACTGTACCCACTTCAGTTTTCTTGACCTTTGGGCTCTAGGGTGCAAGAGCAGATGTTCCGGTTTGGGTTCGATTCCAAGCAACTAGCCCTACGAAGAATCCCCACTGTTTAGTTCCCAAGCATGCTTGGTACTCATTTTATCGACCCACTGAAGGGATGAAAGGCTGAGTAAACATTCTCCGGCCCTAGGAACAAACCAAGGCCCCAAGACACGACAGCACAAAGCGCTACTACTCAGCCACCGGGTATCCTAATTAAAAAAATATTATTGTAAAAATTATGGTATCATATTTTACGATAAAAATGCATATTGTTGTTGATGCATCCAAAATGCTGGTACTTCATACTGTAATTTAATGTGAATTTTTTCAAAGTGTAGTTCTAAATCTCAACAAAAAAAAATTTAAATTTAACTACTTTCTTCGTAATAACTCTCCCGTTTACGCTTTTAACTTAAATAAAGATGCAACTAAGTTCTGGTGTCGCTTTCTTAAAATCATTTATTATATTACCTTCAAGTTTGGAAATCAATCCTTTGTATCAAACGCAGACGCTGAAATTGATGCATTGGAGAATATTATGACAAATGCCCAAGCAAATGGAGAAACCATCATTCTCAAAATAAATAATGAACTCTCTATGTCTTGTGCATTCTATATAAATGACAAAACCAATGCCTTGATAGGAATTTAAAGACAAACTATAAATTTGGCACATTTTCGACTAACATTTATTGAGAATAGATACATTTGTTTCTATTAGGTTGACAAATATCACAGTTCTTAAGCTCTATTACAAACAGTTAAGAGTTTCAGAGTTTTAAAAACTTCCATAGTTTGCTTCTGTTACGCTAAAAATACCGAGGCTTAGTACTTGGCTGCTATAAATATAATGTGCATAGCTGAAAGCATACACTGTAAAAAATTCCGGATCAAAGAGCGGAAAAAAGTATCGGCACTCAAAATGACGATATTTTTTACCGTAAAATCCTTTTTTATCGGACATTGTGAAAAAATCAGATATACAGTAATTTTTACAGTAATACAGTAAAAATTATATACAGTGTATTACAGTAGTTTTTACAGTAATGTACCATAATTTTTACAGTACAGTACTGTAAAAGTTACGGTGAATTACTTTACAGCAAAAATGAATTTTACGGATGATGCACCAACTTTTTTACTGTGCATAACTTATTACGTATTTAGCTTATTACGTATACATTTATTTTCGACAACTTTAGAAAATATTGAGGACTAATTCATAAATTGAATAAGAATTAAATTAAATCAGGGGTTTCATGTACAATTACAGAATATTAAAAACTGAAGTTTTCAGTAAAAATACAGAAAGTATTCACAGGAGATGGATGGGAGGAACTGCATCACTCACCATACTTGCCTGATATTGCACTATCGGAATTCTATTTATTTCAATAACATTTTTACAAAAATTTAGATACAAAAATTTTAAATATTGAATGATGTTCGAAATGTCATCTGAAATGATATTCGAGTGATGATTCGATGATGATGAAAAACCATGATGATGAAAACCAGTTAATTTTTATCGATCCAGAATTAGAAATTTTGCACACTAGATAAAAAATGATTGTTGATAAGAAGTATGATTATATCATTAAATAAAAATAAAATGCTATTAGAACTTATTCTTTTGAATTTAATATAAGTAAACAACATTATACCAATGAATTAAAGTAAGGCAGGGTAGTAAAAAAAAATCACCAACTTTTGCAATGTTATCAGGTTTCAAAATACAAAATGAAATAGATCTTTAATGTATCTTTCATAAACGCGTGCTAGTTGGAAAGTTAAATAAAATTAACTAATTTGTGTACTAAATTTCATAAAGAAAGATTGTCTGATTTTTAATTCAATTTAAAGTACCCGACGGAGTAAAAATTGGCAACTTCGATGAAAATTTTATTTTTTTAATCCATATTTGAACTTTAGTTCATTCTTCTTTTTTGTCAGCGCAACAACCCCTTGCGAGCCTTGGCTGCTTCAACAGCTGACAAACGCCAGCTCCTCCTATCCATGACAACTCCCCTCCAATTTCTAATCTTTAGGGTTTTCAAATCATTTTGTCGTTGAGTCATCTAGTAAGGGGTCCGCCTCTGGGACGAGACTCCTCGGAGTTCTTAAAGGTGACTATTCTTATGGTGCTATTTTCAGGACTTCTCCGTGGATGGCCCAGCCCTCTCAGCTTATTACTGCGAATCATTTGTGAAATTTGGAGCTGCTTGTAGAGACGGTAAATTTAGTTCATTAGCTTTCCAAAACCCTTTAAAATTTTGAACTCCGATTTTTAGAAATGAAGTTACGGTTGTTTTTTTGCATGCTGACAGAAGAAAGCAAAAGCAAACTCCCGCAAACAAAATTAAAATTACTTTTGTTAATCTTTAAAAACTTTAACCATATTTTATTTGTCTAAAATATATTTTCAAAGCAAATAAAATTCATTTTCAGAAACTAATTTTCAAATCATAAACTTTTTGTTGTCAGAATTTTCTTACCTTTCAGAACTTTCTCGCATTTTAAATGATTTGAGGTTTTGAACTAAAAGCTAGGGTTTAAGTGTGAATTAATTATTTTTATCGAGCTTTAAGTCAACATATTTAGAATCTCTCTTAAGAAATTCAATATTAAATAATATAGTTTCATTGTTTGTTTTTTTTTAATTTTTAAAATAGTTTGGAATTAATGCATTACAATTTGCAGCAGAATTGTTGGCGTGATATGAAAGATTTGCAGTTTCTAAGCTCAAATCTGCCCTTGCCTAGAAAAAATATTTTATTAATTTTTAGAGCCCTTCTCTTGCCAAACGTAAAACTAAAGTTTTAATGAAGGCTTTTTTTAAAAAATAAAAATGTATCATAACCAGTCGAATAGCGTAAAAATCAAGATCTTTAACATTTAAAATAGATTTTGTTTTCTTTTATGTACAAGAATATACTGTAAAAATACAAAGGCATAGATAACTAAAAATATCCGGAAAAAAAGGAAAATATATATTTACGATCTGAAAACTACCACCTCGAGTGCTTTTATTCGAAGGCCAGAAATCTCAGAATCGAAGGGGCTTCTCTGATTTCTCAGACCTCACAACCGAACGAATATAAGTTGACGTTCTTTATTTCCGAATCGACACACGTAAAGGAATAGTAAAAATAAACTCAGATAAGAGAAGTAGTAGAAGAAATGAGATAAGAATAACGAAAAATAAGGACAAGGAGCTCTTTTGAAGAACAAATTATGGGATTTTTTTTTTTTTCTTTTCTGCGAAAAAAGAAGGCTAGCCGTGTTCTTGGCAGTTTAATGTTCCTGTCCGTCGCATGGATAATTGGCTCGAATAGTTTTTTGCGTTCTAGATTTCATGGAACAGTGTGGGCCCATTATGAGAAGATGGAAGAGTAGCCCAGTCTAAATCTCATAAAGTTACGACGGCCTCTCATACTTTTCCTATTTTATGGTATCCTAATGTAATAGTTTTGTTTTATTTCATTCCTCTTCACGCCATGAAACCGTGTATATATATATATATATATATATATATATATATATATATATATATATATATATATATATATATATATATATATATATATATATATGTATGTATGCATGTGTGTGTGTGTCTGTGTGTGTGCGCGCGCGTGTGTGTGTTACTGTGACGACGCGAATGTGTACACGAGAAGTTCATTGACTGTCATCAAGATTCGAACCAAGGACCCAGTCCGGGGAGAGTAAGAAAGCTTTAAATATTGCATTCACTCAAAATTTTTAATATATAGTGAAATAAGCAAAAAATGAAATTAAATCGATATCCAGACTAAGCTATGAAAACTATATTTTCCTAATAGCAACCTATTTTCCTAAGGTACAATTGAAATTGCATGCCCGCTGTGTCATTGCATAAAACTTCCGTACTCTCCTGCACAAGGGTGTACAACTATGGTAGTTAAAGCATCCGGCGGTCATTGGTTCGAATTCTGACCGCAGCCGACGAACATCTAGCCTATACATTTCTTTCGACGCATCACTTCTGAAGCTATGTATTTTGCTCACAAATGATCTTTCAATTTTAAACATAAGGTTTTTTAAATTTGAATATTATTTGTTTCGGAGATATTTTGACATATTTTTGCTCAATTTTGAGAAATCCTTTTTTACAGTGAATATAAACTGAATGCAACATTACTACTACCCACCACAATATATATATTGTTTTTACAATTTATTATTTTAAATCCAATGTCTAGTAATATCAATTTATTTAAAATATATTAATTGCTAATGTTAATAAATTTAAGACTGTAGTGTCCTAGTGTTGATTTATATGTTACCGTGAATGACTGAAATCAAGAGAAATCGGTAAATGCCAACAATCAGAAGTCTTTTTGGTATATGGTATGGTAAGTAATATTTGGTATGGTAAGTTGAATGGCCGAAATATTTGCTATATCCGATTTGATATTAATATATTGGTTGATATTATTATTTTCGTAATGTCTACTGAGTATAGATTAGTAGAAACATCAGTGTTCGGAGTACTAGTTAAATGCATACTGGGCAGTGGCACTTGACCTCAACTTCTAACTTTTCCCAATTCATTTCTGAATTTTACATTTTTTTTCGACACTAGAACTGTCTAACATATATTTTTGGGGGGCTATCAAAACCATGAGCATAAATTCAACACTTATAAATTTCAAATTTCGTCAGGTTTGTAATATATTTTATTCAAAAAATACTTGACTTTAAAATATGGAAATATCAACTGAGGCTAATTAATTATTAGAAAATTATACAAAGAGTGTGCGCGCGCAGCATGAAAAATATTTAATAGTAAAACCTTTAATTTATGGTGATTAAACAAGTTAATTACTATTCTTCACTAAAGACTTAATTCAGTTTTAGATTAAAACATCGATAATAGATTATTTTATGAATTAATAGATCATATTTTCATTAAAAGAATATTAATTTCATTTGTTCATTATATTTATTCTTTCATATTTATAGCTGCGAAAATCGATGTTTTTCCCACTATGTGTCAAAAAGACGATTTGTACACTGAGAAAAAAAACAAGAAAATCTTTCAGAATGTGGTAAAATTTATTATATTTCTGACTATAGGAAAATACGAAAAAGCTCGGTAATTATTATCGCAGGGCTTTGGCAATGATTTTGGTAAAATTAACAATAAAATATGGTTTCATAATACGCGATAAAATTTAGTAAATGTAAGTAAAATCTGGTAATTTAATCATTATATCCTAGAATATAAAAAGCATTTACTTGTTTATATTTACTTTTCAGTTTTTTATTTTTTACTAAATGTTTGGTAATAAGAACTATTATCTTGAAAACAAGAATTTCCAATAAACCGTTAATTAACCGTTAAACGAATAATTACCGTTAAACGAAAACCAATAAACCGAATCAATAAACTGTTAAACGAAAAAATTACTAAATGAATGGTTTAAACACAATGGTTAAATGGTTTAGTAAAATAAATAGGTTGGTTTTTTATACCAAATTTATGGGGTTTTTTAGTCAAAATTGTCATTATCATACTGTACGGTAATTTTACTAGAATTTTTTTTTACTTGTAGGAGGGCATATTGTAGGATCGACGACCGTGTAGGATTTACCAGAATTTGTTTCTCTGTGTGCTTTTCAACCACAAACTACAACTACGGAAAATTGTATTTCAGGTTAATTTAATAGGTGATTCGATAATTAAATGAATACAAAAAGCTAACTAAACTCATCAAAAAAACATACGCATTCTTTCAATCGTTGCTGTTAGAGATCGATTATTTCTATAGACGAGAGAAAGAAATTAAATGTTGACACCTTACAACTCAATAACACTTTTCAAACAACACAGAAACTTTGAAATGCCATAAAATTATACTCTAGACCTACTAGAACACCTCAATAAAAATTTCCTTGTTGGAAATGACTGTAATGAAACATCACTCGATTATTTTGGCGAGAAAGAGTAATTTCCTTCTTGTAAGCGTTCATTTCCTTCTAGGAATTGATGAGAAATGCAACTACTAAGAGAGTAAATAATTATATCACAAATACGCCATTAAGGTATCCGACATATTTCGATACATTTTTTTAAAAGAAGTACTCAATTAAAATTATCATTTTATGTTTGCAAATTAGGGGTCCTAATATTATAAATTGAAAAAAAAAGTTTTATTTTATAGTTTAAAAAATATTTTTTGTGAAAAAAAGGCAAATTTGACTTCAAAAACTACAAATGTTTTATGTCACGCTAACAGCTCAGCAACAAGATGCCAAGTCTGGTGATCTTAATACAACAATGAATAAAGTGGTATCAGTTTAATGAATTCTATCACAGATTCAATTCTGGCCGGGTAGTACTGTAGTGTGTCGACCACAACAATTATTAAATTCCCTTTTGTAACGTGTCTACCACTACAATTATTCGATTCCCTTTTGTAACGTGTCTACCACTACAATTATTCAATTCCCTTTTGTAACGTGTCTACCACTACAATTATTCAATTCCCTTTTTTAACGTGACCACTGCAATTATTCATTTCCCTTTTGTAACGTGTCGACCACAACAATTATTCAATTCCCTTTTGTAACGCGTCGACCACAACAATTATTCAATTCCCTTTTGTAACGTGTCTATCACTACAATTATTCAATTCCCTTTTGTAACTAACGTATCTACCACAACAATGATTCAATTCCCTTTTGTAACGTGTCGACCACAACAATTATTCAATTCCCTTTTGTAACGTGTCGACCACAACAATTATTCAAATCCCTTTTGTAACGTGTCTACCACTACAATTATTCAATTCCCTTTAGTAACATGTCTACCACTACAATTATTCAATTCCCTTTTGTAATGTGTCTACCACAACAAGTATTCAATTCCCTTTTGTAACGTGTCGACCACAACAATTATTCAATTCCCTTTTGTAACGTGTCAACCACTTCAATTATTCAACTCCCATTCACTAGCATATACATGTTAACTCGAATCTATGTTGGGTTTAAAAAATGCATCATTATTTAATGATATTAGTCGGGCAATGTGCTCATAATTATTTCTATACTTTTATTTTTAGGCTACAAGGACCGTAAGGAACCACCACAACTATCCTTTAATTCATGATGAAGGGGCAAAGGGCCATTTCGACCTCAGGCACCCCAACTAACCGACAGGACAAGGACTAGAATCTATGTTGAGGAAGACTTTCATAGGTGAAGGTTGACATGGTCAATAACACTCGCCCCGCAATATCGAAAATTCTGAAAATTTACAGAGAGACTAGAAAGTATAAAGAGCTAAAATACACTAAACAGCTTTAAAAACAAAAGTAAGTCCAATAATTATTAAAAAAAAGCAAAAGAAAAATCAAATAGTCAAAAGGAAAATTTAAAAAAAAATATATCCTTGAAATTTTGTATCTTAAATATAAAACTCAGAATATCCAGAATAACGAACTCATTAAAGAAAATTATGAGTTATTTACAAATTAATGATAGTATCGATCGTTTTATCGGTTGCTCGTACTTATTTATAAACGTTCACTAACGATTATATCTCATAAATTTCTACGAGAATATCTAATTTTAATGATTTTAATTTTAAGTAAGTAGTTTTAAAGTAAGTCTGAACAAAGGGGAAAAAAGACTATAGAAGCAACAAAAAAATCAAAATTAATTCCGAAGAGTCTAAACAGCGAAAAAAAAATTCAAAAGGTCTAATGAAGGAAACAAAAACCAAAAGGTCTAAAGAACAAAAATATGACCAAAAAAAAAAAAATAATCAAAATATGTATTTAAGTAACATCTTCAAACTTTTAATTGCTTAAAAATAAAACCCACAATTTCCTAAATAACTAACTATCAGAAATAAATAGAAATTACTTAAAATTTAATGACAGCAAAATTTACCTCGTTTGCGTTTATAATTATCTATAAAAGTTCTCTATCAATTATTTCCAAGAAGCTTCTATGAAATTACTCTATTTTAATGATATCGTTTTCAAATAAGTATTTTCAAAGTAAAGTAGAAACATTAACAACCTCACGCAATTTCAAATCCAACAAACATCGCACAAACCCATCTTCCCTTTGTTATAATTACAGAAAATATCGGCCTTTCTCCCACCTACCCCCTCAATTCCTAAATCTAAAATTCAACTTTTGCAGGCCCACCCTTCACCTAGCTGTTCCATCATAAAGCACTCAGGACCATCCCCCAGCACCATGAAAAGAGTTATTTAAATAAATGCTCTTATAGTTCTGTTGAAACAATTGCAGGAACAGTAAACGCATTATCCCGAAATCGCGCTGCCTCATTGAAATCGAATATTCGTTCTTCTCTTAAGAACGTAAGTCGTCATTTACTTAACGTCTGAGACGAATGTTTAAGATAAGGGGGAGGGTTATAAAAGGGGTGGTGAAGAGCTTGAGACGGTAGAATTTTCGAATTTAAGGCACTAAGAGGATTTCGGAATAGCAAAAAGAAAAGCGGTTCTTAGTTCTGTGTAAATTGACAACTGAGCGCGTTCCATGTTGGAATTGCTGACGATCGCCGTATTGTTATTTACTTTCAGGGATATGGCATCGTAGTTAAATTTTGTTAAGAGCTAATGCTGTTTTAAAGTGCAGTGCATTTCGCCACAATGGGAATTTCAAAAGATTGTTCCACTGAATGTCAGATAGATTTTAATGAGAATTGAGTTTAATTCCATTTGAACGTAGTTGAGTGCTGACTTAAAACAAACCTAAGAATTAAGTTTTTTTTGGTACCATAAGATACGTTTTAGCTATATAAAAATAATAGATTTAAAAGTTTTGGAATAATGTAAAAACAAAACAGTAAATTTCCGCTGTTTTCTTTCTTTTTCGGTACAATCAGATGGAGAAATTTACGTTTTAGTTTTATGGAAATACTAAGTATAAAAGTTTTAAAATAATGCAAAAATAAAACAGTAGAACTCCGCTGTTATCTTTCTTCTTTTTGGGAGGTATAATGAGATGGAGAAATATACGATTTAGCCGTATAGAAATATTAAATATAAAAGATTTGGAATAATGCAAAAATAAAACATTAAAATTACGCTGTTTTTTTTTTCTACAGTGAGATGGAGTATTATACGTTTTAGATATTTAGAAATAAGTACAAAATTTTGAAATAACACAAAAAAAGCAGTAAAATTACGCTGTCTTTTTTCTTTTGTACAGTGAGATAGAGTATTATACGTTTTAGATATTTAGAAATAAGTATAAAATTTTGAAATAACTCAAAAAAAGCAGTAAAATTACGCTGTCTTTTTTCTTTTGTACAGTGAGATAGAGTATTATACGTTTTAGATATTTAGAAAATAATGGGCATAAAAGTTTTGGAATAATGAAAAAATAAAACAGTAAAATTCAGCTGTTTTCTTTCTTTTTTTTGTATAACAGGTGGAGAAACATATTTTTTATCGATAAAGAAATAATTAACGTTAATAGATTTAGAATAATGCAAAATTAGAACAGTAAAATTACGCTGTTTTTTTTATTGTATAATGAGATGGAGTATTGTACGCTTTAGCTATATAGAAATAAGTATAAAAATTTTTGAAAAAAGCAAAAATAAAACAAATAAAATTACGTTTTTTTTTTTTTTTTTTTTTTTTTTAACAATGAGAATGAGTATTATTTTACGTTTTAGTTGTATAAAAATAATTGCTATAAAAAGTTAGGAATAGTTCGAAAATAAAACAGTAAATTCCGCTGTTTTCTTTCTTTTTTTGTATAATGAGATGGAGAAATATACGTCTGAACTGTATCGAAACATTGAATATATGAGATTTGGAATTATGCATAATTAAAAAAGTAAAAATTGCGTTTTTATGGTGCATTGAGATGGAGTATTATATTTAGCAATATAGAAATAATAAGTATAAAAGTAATGGTATAATGCAAAAATAAAACATTAAAATTGCACTTTTTTTCTCTCTTTCTTTTTTTTAGTACAATGAGATGAAATAATATACGCTTTAGATATATAGGAATTATAAGCATAACAATTTTGAAATAACACAAAAATAAAACAATAAAATTCAGATTTTCTCTTTTTTTTCTTGTTTAATTCGGTAAGATATTATTCGATTACTGTCTAAAATAAATAACAAATATAATGAATAAATAAATTTTGGGATAATGTAAAAAAAATCATTAAAATTATATACATTTTTCACCTCTTTTTGTACAATGAGGTACACGATTATGAATTACTGGCTCGAAGAAAAAATAAATATAAATGAATAACAAAATAAATTTTAAAATAATAAAAAATTTCGGTGATTTTCTCTTTTTTTTTGTATATTGAGATGTATTATTGAAGGATAAAAATCGAATCAATATTGAATGTAGTCAACAGAAAGGACAAAAATTAGCAATAAATAAAAAAAATTGGAACTATTTTAGCTTTATTGATAAAAGTTTAAATTACTATAGGTCTTTTAGTTTTGTACTCGGCTTTGCATTGCTGTTCAGTCCTGATTTATTGATCAGTTAGTTTCCCCCTCCCAGTACGAAATAATGAATAATGTAGAAGTAAATTAATAAGGAGGTTTCTGAAATAGGTGGAGAGAAAGTAAACTGGTTGTTGTTTTCTTCTCCTCTTTTTTGTAAAATGAGATTAATATTTAAATAATAAGTAATATTCATTAAACACTTTGGAATATTGCAAAAATAAACAATAAAAAGAAGTCCAAATCATGAACTAAATGAAACATTGTCATTTTTTGCTACAAAACATTTTCTCGCTAAATTTAATATCTCATCTGTTAGGATTTTGTTTTATTTTAATCGTATTAATTGTACTGTTTATAGAAGAAAATTTTACTAAAATATAGAGAGTTTGAAAGAAAACAAATAAATCATTTTTGAAATTATCGGCGATTGTTCCAAGATTTCACATATACATACAAAATGCATCCTTTACAATAGAAATTGTTGACCAGTGTTGTATTGTTATTTACTTTCAGAGAATGGCAACATCGTTTAATTTGCTTTTTTAAAGTGCGAGGCATTTATTACGAAAGTTTGTTTCCCGAAATGAGAGAAGGGTTTTATTGAAAATAAATATTAATTAACTTTGAAAATAGTAAGGTGGTAATGTGAAACAAGTTCTAACAGTGAATCGGGTTTTTACGGCAAGAGAGAGAGAGAGAGAGAGAAAGGGAGAGAGAGAGAGAAAGAGAGAGAGAGAACTTGCGGAGAAATGAAAGAATACGCATTGTTCAACAGAAAAATAAATGTAGAGGAGCAAAGAGATTCAGAAATTTAAAAAAAAAAACACCAACACTGCAAAAAAGGGTCTCAAAATTGGGGGAAAATGTATCAAAATAGCTCAGAAACAAATAAATAGTTAAATTTTAAAATTCTGTATTAGAAATTAAAACAGCATTCACATTTTTGAGCAAAATGCATAGTCTCAAAAGAGAGAAATGTGTAAGCGAGATGTTCATTGACTGTCATCAGGATTCGAACCAAGGACCTCTAGGCCGTAACAGGAACCAAAATTGTTGTACACCCTAGTCCAGGGAGAAAGCTTTAAATATTTCATTCACTTATTTTTTTAATATATAGTGAAATAAGCAAAAAATGAAATTAAATCGATCTCCAGACTAAGCTATGAAAATTATATTTTCCTAATTGCAATCCTTTGTACCATTGAAATTGCATGTCCTAAATTGTCATTGCGGCGGCTTCTGCATAAAGCTTCTTTACTCTCCTGCACAAGGGTGTATAACTATGGTAGTTAAAGCATCCTAATCCGAACCAGGAGGTCACTGGTTCGAACACTGACCACAGCCGACAAACATCTAGCTTACACATTTCTTGCGACGCATCACTTCTGAGGCTATGTATTTTGCACGCAAATAAATATATATCGTATAAATTTTAAACATAAGGTTTTTAAATTTGAATATTATTTGTTTCGGGGATATTTTGACACATTTTTGCTCCATTTTGAGAAATCCTTTTTTACAGCGAACATAAACTGAATACAACATTACTAATCCCACCACAAAATATATATTGTTTTTAAATTTTAAATCTAATGTCTAGTAATATCAATTTATATTTAAATATATTGATTGCTAATGTTAATAAATTTCAGACTGTAGTTTCCTAGTGTTGATTTGTATGTTAACGTGAATGACCGAAATCAAGAGAATGTCGACTTTCACCGGTGTCAGCAGTCACATAGTCGCTTTGGTGAATGTCCGAAATATTTGTTATACCCGATTCGATATTAATTTATTCGTTAATATTATTATATTTATTCCATATTTTAATATCTGCTGAGGATAGATTAAGAGAAACATTAGTGTTCGGAGTACCAGGGAAATGTATATGACTTGGAAAATGTACTAAACCTTAAGAAAACATCCATGTAGGAGGTATACCGGGCAGTGGCACTTAACCTTAAGAAAAACATTTGCGTAGGACATACCGGGCAAATGTGCACTGGTAATGGCGCTTAACTAGACCTAGTATATATTTCGGACATTTACCAATGCGACTATGTGATATATCAACATTCACCGGTGGAAGTAAATAACCAACGATTTCACAGTAACATTTATAAGTGAACGTTAAACTAACCGGAGTTAAACCATGTCTTCTTTTTTTAAATTCTTGAATTTGAATTTTAAAAAAAAATTCGAGGCGTGTAATACGTAATTTTCTAATAGGTTGATGAAAATGGTCAAATGCGATAAAATAAACGGATTTATTTTGTAACAATATCACCTTAAGGAAAGGCTGTTAAATTCTATATAAAATAGTACATATATATATATTACTGAATTCTCGGCATTCGTTTTTCAGAAGGAAATAAAAAACAAAAAAAAAAGTAAAAGCTTTAAGTTCTTACTCCAAAGAGAAAATAGGACTGCTATAAATTTCACAGTCTACTCAGTTAGCCGTAAATCCCCCTTCTCCAAAATAGGAATACTGGTGGATAAGACGATAAAGAAGTAGCCTTTACCATGAAGGAATGGTAAAAACATTTGGAAAAAAAAAGAAACAAAAAGAAATGAAAAAGAAAAACTGAAGTTATAAAGATAAAAATGCTGGCCATTGAAGTCCTAGGATGGTTATCTTCATACAAAAAGAAATTCTATTTCTTATGCTGTCTTCTTCTTTCGAAAAGGTTTACATTGGAAAGAAAGTATATATTGAGACAGTGTTTTAGCATCAGTTGTATTGGATGGCCAAGAATGCGATCAATCGATTAGAAAAAGAGTGGCTGGAAGTGAAGTGAGTTCATCGGAAAATCGTTGCTGTCGTTTACAAAATAAATCAGATGCCCTTCTCATTGGTGGAAAAAGGTTTCCTGTCTTTAGGGATCCGAAAGATGATAGACGTTAGGCGTTAGAAAGTAAATTAGAGACTCACGGCGGTGGTCAATATATTGAATAGTGTACTATCTTTGTACGTTGGAGATAATATGAGAATTTTTATCAAAACACTTTGTCGTCAATAATGCTGACATTGGTGGCGATAAAAATAGCTGGCTACTCGTATATCGTATATTTTCTGGTCATTAGCTTCACGTTCTGTTGCCTCTTTGTCTTACTGTTAGCTGAACTAAATCTTGCTGTTATATTGCTGTAAGTTGTGGCCTTACTAGATTTGATTTATCAACATATTTTACCGTCACCTAAACTGATTAATCGTCGGATTACCTAAGTTTTAGTTAAACTTGACGTGGAGCTTAATTTCGACGTTGGCTAAACTAATTATCATTAGCGGTTATAAAAATAGTTAGGGACTCGTATATCGAATATTTTCTGGTCGTTATCAACATGTTTTGTTGCCTATTAGTCTTACTGTTAGTTAAACTAAATCTTGCTGTTAGATAAATTAATTGCTGCCTCATCTTAACTTTAGCTAGTTCTGATTTATTACCGTTTCTTACCGTTTTCAAAGCTGATTATTCAACAGATTACCTCAACAGATTAGTTAAACTTGATTTGGAGCTTTATTTTGCCATTGGTTAAACTAATTATCATTTGTGGAAATAAAAATAGTTAGCTTCTGGTATATCGCACATGCTTTGATCATTAGCTACACGTTCTGTTACCCCCTCGTCTTGCTGCTTGCTAAACTAAAAGTTGTTTAAATTTGCTGTAAGGTCGGCTAGTTTTCACCTTGTCTTTAGCTAGATTTAATTTTTCGCCTTGTCTTACCATTACCTAAACAGGTTATTGATGCATTTCCTTATCTATTATCTGAACTTGATTTGAGGCTTCACTTTTACAGTTAGTTGCACTAATTATTTTCCTGTCTAATTATTATAATTATTAGCTATATTTGCTAGGAGCCGTGTTCTTTTTACCGTTATCTAAACATGGGGATGAATTTATCTATATTTGGGGAATTTATCTATATCTATATTTGGGGGTCTTGGGGATGAATTTATCTATATTTTTCAACTATTTTAACATCAGTCGATAGCCAAAAAATGCAATCCATCGATTAGAGAAAAAAAAAAGTGGCTTCACGAAATAATCGTTGCTGTCGTTCACAAAATAAATCAGATGACTTTCTCATTGGTGAAAACAATTTTCTTGTCTTTAGGGATTCAAAAGATGATAGACGTTGGGGTTAGAAAGTAAATTAGAGGCTCACGGTGTTGGTCAATATATTAAATAGTGTATCATCCGGATACTTTGGAGATAATATGAGTATAGGGGATAATTAGTATCAAGTACTTTGCCATCATCAATAATGACCTTAGTGGTGATAAATGTGGTTAGTTACTTGTATATCATATATTTTCTGGTCGAAATCTACGCACTATATATGTTCCTCAAAGTCAAGTTGTAAGATAAACTAGATACCGTAAACCGGGGCGAATCTACCCATTTTAGTTTTATTTAATTTTCACTATTTTAAATTGCAAAAAAAAAATTTTTTACCGACGGAGGACTTAGTTCAGACTCTAAGGAAGATGGCGCTGTAGTAGTTTGATCCGTTTTTATTTATTTGGTGTCTTTTTAACCGACCTGTTCAAACGTCTTTTGAGAGATTTGTATTGAAAATCAGCAAACTTTTAGTTGGTGCTCCGTAAGTATATTATTATTATTACTATTTTCACTTTGGTTAAGTGATAAACTTATCTAAGACTAAGATTTCATTAATTTTAGGTAATAATAATAATATACTTACGGAGCACCAACTAAAAGTTTGCTGATTTTCAATACAAATCTCTCAAAAGACGTTTGAACAGGTCGGTTAAAAAGACACCAAATAAATAAAAACGGATCAAACTACTACAGCGCCATCTTCCTTAGAGTCTGAACTAAGTCCTCCGTCGGTAAAAAAAAATTTATTTGCAATTTAAAATAGTGAAAATTAAATAAAACTAAAACGGGTAGACTCGCCCCTGGATGGGTAGACTCGCCCCGGTTTACGGTACCACATTATCTCCTAGTTAATAAATTAGTTACTTACTTGTCTAAAAACAAGCTGGACCGCAACAGTTATGTATTTGTCTCTGCTGCAATCTATTTGTCTTAACAGTAAAAAATAACTGTAAAGTCTGCAGAAGAAAAAAATATTTTTCCTGTAAAAAAAAACTGTTAAAAGAAAGAGATTTGTACTGTTTTTATCCCTTATCTGTGCTTAAAAAAATTCCCGTTCTTTTTACAGGCTTTCTCTGTCTATTTTCGGTAGTTTAAAGATGTTTTGTTGACAAAATGGTTATTCTATGTTTTTTATTCTAATTATAAACTGGTTTAAGCTATTAATTCGAATTCCATTTATTGCCATGCAGTTTTGCTTATCGTGTGATAGCACTACCTTTTTTTAAAATTATTTTACTCTGAACATTTTATTTCTGAACTTGCTCTTAATTTTCAGCAATTTTCTTATGGTTTTGAACATCGTATAAATAAAACAGCGAATTTAATTTATTGTCAAAATGATGCTCCACCTGATTATTATATTTCTTAAGATATGTTTTTTGGTAAGTTAAGTTGCAAGACATTTTTTTATGCGGGAGAGTCACTACGCTTTTAAGCGTTTTTACACTTAAATATTACTTCAATAAGTAAGACTTTTAAGATAAAAAGAGTTTTAAGTTTTTCTTCATACTAAGACACTAAAGCTGTGGTAGCTTAGAGTACAGAGGGTTTGACTTCCAATAAGATGACCCAGGTTAGAATCCCAACGTCAACTGGTCGTACGAATCGAATACTGCTCAAGGTTCGCAAAGTTATTTTATACAATTGTTAACACAGAGTTTGGTTTTTTAAAATAACGAAATAACGAAGTTTGTTTGTTTGTTAAAACAACTACTTAATATCTTAAAAAATCTGCTAAAAAATAAGAGACTGTTTTTAAATAATAGTATTTCTCTGTGAAATAAGTGGCTTTATACTAGCGCAAGCTGACTATTTTTTGTCCATAAATTTAACCGATTTTTTTAACAGTGTGGCTGTTAGCGAGAGTAGTCACCACATCGGTGTTATGTCAGCTAAACTAATTAACTCCTTATCTTGCTGTTAGTTAAACTATATTTAGCTCTCTTCTTATCGTTATCTAAACTAGTTATTCATTCTATTGCTTTGCCATTAGCAAAACTAAATTGATTACTTTGCCTTACTGTTAGGTAGAATTTTTCTTTCTTAATCTTTATTTGCCTGGTAATTAACTACACTTTCTATAAGCCGTTTTCTATTACCGGAAGTCAAATTGACTATCTATCCCTTTGTTTTGTAGATAACTGCGCTTGTAATTAAAAATGAATTTTGCTAAAATAGTTGTAAATAGTGAAAAATTTAGCAAATATATAAGCAACTGTGGTTAGAAAAAATATCAGTAATTTCATATTGATTCTGTCGTTTTTGTATGTATTTAAGTAACTAATTTTTCTTTTTTTAGTTTGAAAATGTTGATTCCACTTGTCAAATGATATAAATGCGTATAAAAAGCTTAATAATAAATCTTTGAGTTCTGTCAGGTGGCAATAAATTTGCAAAAATAAAAATGAAAATATAAATATTGTTTACCTCCACATTGTGGATTCATCTAAGAAAATCTACTTACTAAAGATATACACATATTTTTTTATCTAAAACAATGATAAGACGAGTATTTAAATAATTTTCTTAGATGGAGTTAAAATTATCCATCAAAACAAACTTATGAAAATTATATAAATAGTTCGTTTAACTTGAAAGACAATTATAAAATCAAATAAAAAGTACCATTAAAAGGCGACCCTTACAATTTCAAAGAAGTATTTCATTTAATACATTCATATTACTATTAATTTAAACTAATTTTTAAAATGTGTAATTACGTGCTAATTTTAACATCTTTTAATTTGAAAATATTGCTCCATACATCATAAAACAAAAATTAATAAAAATAACTAATAAATCTTGAGTTTTGATATATTGCTCTTTATTTACAAAATTAGTAATTAAAATATAGATATCTTTTTCCTTCGCAGGATCACATGAAGATACACATTTATAATTGAAATTAAGGGGGGACCCCACCCTGAATATTTCAAAAATTCGAAAAAAATTTTATTGCATTGTTCGAATCTTTGTACCCTTCCTAATGTCTGTCTAAAATGATTTCTCGGTACCTAACTTCGTTTGGAAGTTATAACGGAAAATAGAGAGTCGTCGCTAAGCAGGTAGATAGGCCCGTTCGGCCGGATTAGGAGGGGTGACATTCTTTTTGTGTCTCATCCGTTCTGTTGACTGTATATAGAAACTTATTGTAGGCATTTCATTTATCGACCATTATATATATGAAATTAAACGTTTTCCCTACCATAATCCAATTCCCTACCAATACTTAAAATGCTTTTTTCTCAAAACGCTGTTTTTTGACCTGGCCTAACGTTTTTCTCATGATCTATACAACGAAATAAGCTATTCTTTATTTAAATTACGTAAAAATATATTCTTCAGAAAGTAGCATAGGATTTTTTTTATATTTTTATATTTTATATTAGTATTTGAGTATACTTGAGTATTAGTATACTTCTTTGATATTTATTGAATATTTTTTTAATGAAAAATGCAACTTTTTTTTAAAGTTGTCGCCATTTTGGTAATTTTGCGAATATCAAAAAACCGCTGTGCTACTTTTTAGATAATATCTTTATGTTTCAGAAAATCTAAACACAATCGTTTTCCTATGTTTCAGGACTTCTAAATCCATGAGGCCAGTGAGGTGCTACTTTTTGATGACCAGCCACACATGGAGCTGCCACCAACTTATTTTAAATTATTTTATAAAAGAAATTTTTTTAAAATAGACTTAAATTGTAGCTAAATAACATTAAAAAAAAACAAGGAGTCTCTGCATTGTCTCTATTACTTAAAAAAAATTCAAGAAAATCGTTAATATTTCACCATCTTAGGGTGGGGTCCCTCCTTAATACAATCGGATAAAATAAGAAAAGAGTATGCAAGTTTTGTTTTTCCGAACAAGTTTAAATTTTTAATAAGTTCAAATTTTATGAAATGAAATAATATGTTTGTTTTGGGTTTTTTTTTTTTTTTTCAATTCAAATTTAAGCTTCATTATGTGCATTAAAATAACTACTTTTATTTTTGCAATTTTGGAAAAAATTGGTGTCTACATAAAACTTTAAAAGTATGGCTTCTCGGAGAAAATTGTGTCTTAATTTGAAAATATCTTTTAACTGTACCCAATTCTAAAAGTATGTATAATTAAATTAATGATAATTTTTTCAGTTAGACACAATGGAAGAAAAAAAGAAACATTTAAATTGAGAAACAAAAATAAATTATTCAAAAGATTAAAACGCAAGAATAAAATTGAGCACATGAAATTTTCTTTCCTGCACGAGGAGGAATCATGTAAGGAAACATATTTACAGGGGTTATTCATTTAATGTAGGTTCATTTAATGTTAACACTATCGGGGGAAAAACAGGTATTGTTTTATGCACAAATTAAAATTGTATAAAACTGATTTAAGCACAATTATACAGTTCTAAATATTTTTGATTATTAAAAATATCGAGGATTTTAATTTTGATTATTAAAAAGATTAGAGCACGAGAATAAAATTGAGCACAAAATTGTTTTCCTGTGCGAGGAGAAAATATGTAAAGAAACGTATTTACAGGGGTTACTCATTTATTGTAGGTTCGCTAACACGATAAAAAAAAAAAATTTAAAAATTTCTCACACAAATTAAATTTGTATTAAACTAATTTAAGCACAGTTATACAGTTATAAAGATTTTTGATGGTTTTGATTACTCTATTAAGTAAGGATTCATTTTTGCAAATTAGGAAAATGTAAAGAAATATAAAGGAATTTTCTGCTGCGATTCTCATTTAAAAGTACTTTTCTTTCACTACCTGATTAATAAATCCTTCAATAAAATTCTATTACCCTGAATTAAGAACTGAAAATTAAAAAATAATAATAATAATAAATAAAGCAATAGCTTTTTCTTTTTCCCTTTCATTAAAAATACTTATTTTCATACTCATTGTTTTTATTAAAAAATAGATGTATTTTTGAGAATTAATAAAAACTTTAAATGAAAATAGAAGGGCAGGAATTATTACTTTATTACTTTCATTAATAACTCAATTTTTTTCTATTTGTTAATTCCTTTTTAATCAAAGGTATGTTTTCAAAATCAAAAGAAAAAAATTAGTAAGACAAATTGTATCGAATAAAAGGCTAAGCTAGCAAAGGCTTTTATAAATAGACGTTAAATTAAGTTTTAAATAAGAAAAAATAAAATAAATTAAAATATAAAAACCATAACCAACTATGGAAAATAAGGAATAGTTTCATTTTTGCATGTCCCTGACAACTGGTTGTGTTTAATGAAGATTATACTCAGTCAATGAAGAAACAAATTACCAAAACAACTGTTCCGTAGTAACTCATTATCTCCACTACCATGTTATCGACCCAGTCTTTTTATCCAATTTTCAAAATGCCGCGTACTGGGAGTAATAATCTTGGTAATTTCCTGCAACTTCGTGCCAAAACGTCTGCGATAATTTTCACGTCCGCAACCAAAGAGATAAGCGAATCATGAAGTTGGGATTTTCGCGAATAATTTCAACAACTCGTTCGACTACAGCTCTCGCTTTTCTCCCAAATTGGGAATGTTGTCAAGGTGAGGCGAATTTCATTCTTAAGGTCTCTGAAAACTCGAATTACACGCAAACAGTGTACTGTTTTAAGGGAAGCGAAAAATTGAGGAATTGCAACTGAATACTTTTCGAGGCACTGTTGCAGAAAATGAAACCACCGAATTGAGAATTAATTTGGTAAACTAGATTAAGAATGCACTTGGGTTAAGATTATTTGTTAGCTGGATGGTATTGGTAAAATAAACTTATTAACCTTTCTTAGAAAATGACTAAATTTAGAGAAATTAGAGATTTTGATTTTTAAAATAAATGTTTGAAAAAATGTATGGTTCTTCCATACAACAATTTGAAGTATACTTTACTATCCTAAAGAAATTAAATTGCATAGTTTAATATTATCTTATATAATACTAGTGACATGACAGTTATATAATGCATGTTAACTATATTATGGTTAACTATTATCTTATATAATAGGAACTATTATCTCATGCACCATGTTTAACTTTTATATAATATGTTAACGATGAAAATTATCTATTAAACGAGAAAAATAAATTTCTGTTGCATACGAATTTTTAACGGATCTTGAATATTTTTAGGTCACTCATTTTTACGTCGCTGCAATTAGTTTCTCTCTCCAATCTACATTTTTTTAAATGATATTTTTTTAATATTTTTATTTTGTATTTTTATTTTTGTCGAAATGTATCAGTTTCATGTAGCAGGAGACTGCGTAAGTGTTGTGATAAACATCTAGGAGAGTTAAGGCACATCATCAGGATTAAAATTGCATAGGAACCCATACCGACAATGTTTTCATACGTCACTAGGGACTCTTCCCTATTATGAACTGTCTCTAGTATATCAAAAATGGCGTATGACAACATTTCCGGACATAGGTTCTAACGCAATTTTAACCCTGATGATATACCCTAATTACCGTAGAAGTTTGTTGCAACATTTAAGCGATCCCCTGTTGTATATAACAATATAACATTTTTAAACTTGTACTTGTGAAAAAATAAAATAAAAAATGCTATTTTTAAAAACGATTGTAGCTTTAGAAGCAAAACTAATACACTACTTGACAATTGCTAAGGAACAGTTACATTTTTCGGAATAATTAATAATAGATATTGAGTGAAGAAATGCATCTATGTACATATTTAGAAGATACAATATGTATTTATTATTTATAACGCAAAATGGTACAAATATTGTTACATGAAAAAATAAGAAAATTAAATATATAAAGTATGCTCCTTAAACGATTTCCAAACATCCTCTAAAAATGAATCATGTTGCCAGAAGGAAAAATGTATGAGTATCACAGTAAGATGTATGATTACCTCGGACACTAATGCACGTTTTGCATCTGTTATTTAAACTATCGGGGTGTCCTTGGGGATAGTGTCCCACTCCTCTTTCAAAGTGGTTATCAGCTTTTACACAGTTCGGGAAGGGAGTCTTCTTTATGAAACACGCCTGCCCAGACATGCTCCATAGGATTCATGTCCGAGGAATTCGCTGGCCGTTGTATCAACACCTCCTAGAAGAGTAGGCCTCAGCACGGGTTACCATAAATATCCTTTAGTAGTCCAAACGTAATGACATATTTCGTATTTTCAACCACTGCGCAGCTTAGTACCCCGAGCGTAATGACATCCTTCTTATTTTTCATCTACTGCGCAGTTAACTTCGTCACATCGGACTACTAAATTGATCCGTGCTGAGGCCTTCTTCTATGAGGTGTTGGTTGTATACGGACAAAATTTTACTTTCTATTGTGTCCGTTACCTCAGCGTTCTTTTGTCGCCATGCATTGTCGTTAATAAGCAGAAATTCTGGACCCACCACTTATCTTACTAGGAGTGACATTGATATTCTTTTTTTTTTCCACTAAGGATACATATGGATTTTGAGGTGTGGTGTTCCTACCACAACCACCGGCATGTCTTCGCATAGCATTTTTAGCTTCAGCAAGCTTTTGCATAGCTTTCTAGCTCCATTTATTGTGGCCACACTGGTGACACTTCCACGATCGAAGCACTCAAATGATGTCTGGCTGATATTTTGCTCTTAATTATTGCGGCAGCACTTTGAATGTTACAGAAATAAGTTCAACAACCTCCGGCATTATATTGGTTAAAAACCTAACAGTAACAGTTTTCGAATGTACGAAGAGACTGAATACAAATAACAGGTCCTGCTCTACCACGCCCTCAGCGCTTGGTTTTACGTTTATTGGTGGGCTGTCAAAAATTCTACTTTGCATAGCAACTGTCCTTAGCAAGTTGACTTAGTAGATATCAACCTTTCAATATTGTCATAGCATTATTTTATGGCTAGATTTAACAAATTATTCTAGAGTACAATATTTGAAACACGCATTAACAAAATTTTGCATAACACCCTATAATATGCTTAAATATTATTTTATACAGCATGTTAACAGTGATAATAGTTTACTATTAACTTATGATAACTTGCTTAACTTTTATCTTATTTAATATTTTATCCTATGTAATAAACTAAAAAAATGTGTCTACTTTCTATTTTCCCTTTTTATGCTTAATTTTAAAATTTTGACTAAATAACTTTTAAGAATCTTGAATAATTCTAAGAGTAATAAAATAATTGAGGGGTTATATATAGTTTTTTTTTATTACGCACAATATGCTGATATGAATTTCAAATATCTGTCCGAAAGTAACAAATCACAGCATTAGTATGCTTTATTGTTTTTTTTTCTCTTTCTAACTCAGCTGTATTAATTGATATATTCTCACAACTCAGCTGTATTAATTGATATATTCTCACAACTCAGCTGTAGTGTATCAGATTATAAGTTACAGCTTTTTTTGAAAGAATTGAAACAAACTGCATCGCGATGTAGATCTGCACTGTATGTCTAAAAACTCATATCTCTGTATGCAGTAATCTTCGCCTACTACTTTTTTTTAAATAATTCATTTAAACTTCCCCGAAATTATTTTATCATTTTCGAACGCAACTAGAATCTTTGCAGTTTATACTTAATCAATGATTTTTAAAATTTAATCTTTGACAGTTTATTTCTTATTCAATGACTAGTTTTTTTCATTGCTGGACGCTTTCTGTGAACAATTTTATTTATCGGTTGGTACAAACTGTGACTACTTATATAAAAAATAATTATGTTTGAAAATGATTACTTATATGAAATGTAATTATGATTTAAAACCATTATTTATATAAAAAGTAATGATGCTTAAAAACAACTATTTATATAAAATGTAACAATGTTTGAAAACGATTATTTATATAAAATGTAATTATATTTAAAAAGGATTATTTATATGAAAAGTAATCATGTTTGAAAACAATTATTTACATAAAAATGAATTATGTTTGAAAATGATTATTTATATAAAAAGAAAATATTTAAAAAACGATAGTTTATATAAAAAAATAATCATAATTGAAAACCATTATTTATATAAAAAGTAATTATGTTTAAAAACTATTATTTATATAACAAGTAATTATATTTGATAACTATTAATTATATTAAAAGTAATCAAGTTTGAAAACGATTATTTATGTAAATAGGAATTATGTTTGAAAAAGATTGTTTGTATAAAAAGTAATCATGTTTGAAAACGATCACTCACATAAAATGTAATTATGTTTGAAAATGATTATTTATATAAAAAGTTAGTATGTTTGAAAACGATTACTTATATAAAATGCAATTATGTTTGAAAACGATAAATTATATAAAAATTAATGATGTTTAAAAATGGTTATTTATATAAAAAGAACTTATGTTTGAGAACTATTATTTATATAAAATGTAATTATGCTTAAAAATTATCATTTATATAAAAAATTAGCCATATTCGAAAACTATTATTTATATAATAAGTAATTATATTTAAAAACGATTATTTATGTAACATGTAATTATGCCTGAAAACGATTATTTATATAAAAAGTAATCATGTTTGAAAAACGATTATTTATATAAAAAGTAATTATGTTTGAGAACGGTTATTTATATAAAATGTAATTATTTTTGAGATCAATTATTTATACAGAAAGTAATTATATTTAAAAACGATTATTTATATAAAAGGTTATCATTTTTTAAACAATTATTTATATAAAAATTAATTATGTTTAAAAACTATTATTTATATTACAAGTAATTATGTTTGAAAACGATTATTTATATAAAAACTTGTGTTAGAAATATTTAATTACTGAACGAAGTAGATATGTAGAACTCAATGAGTAGAAATAAATCAGTGTTTTTTTAGAAAATTGAAAAAAAAACTTATCTTATTTTTTTATTTTTTTCTATTAACTACCAGTTATTCCAGTTTGATTTAAAGTTTTATTTATTACAAATAAAATGTCATGCATTTTGGAATATAAATAAAGCGAAGATTCAGTTCAAATTTATCTGTTAGACATTTATAACAGAATCAAACAATCACATATTACATTTATAAAAATGGACAGTAGTACGTTTAGGATTATAGCTAAAAAGATTTTTTTCTTTTTTTCTTTTCTCAACAGTGAAGATACGAATAAAAGATAGTAGTGTAGAAAACTGCTGAGTCGCAATCTGCGACATTCATTTTGTATCCTGCCTTAAAAAATTATGTGACTTAAAGAACAGATGCAATAATGTAAAACATCCGAAGTTTATGAGAATAAATATTTGTAACCCTTAAAAATGGATGCAACTACAATGAGTAATATGTATATAAATCATACTTGTATGATAAGTGATCTTATAAAATGTACCATTTAGTTTAATAGTTTTATAATTAACTAAAAACTTCATTTACTTTTAAATAGTTTAAAATATATTAAATCTATTCAAATTTATTTTTAAATTCTGCTGTTAAGTTGTATCTCGAATTTGAAAGATAATTTGGAAATTTTATATAGGTTTCATCAATGTGAAGCTGTATGGCTGATAATATTTAAGAGTAAGATGGCAATATACATGTTTCAAAAGAATTAACGGAGTAGCTTACACCTATAATTTTAGCATTACACATTTAGCTTTCCTTAAAGAAAAAAATTAAAAATAATAAAAATAAATAAAAACACGATTTTTAATAATTTTCTATCACTATCTAATCACTATCAACTACATTAACCCTCTCTAGGGCCAATTTTAAGTAATGTTGTGTTAGAAGATTTTCGGGATTGATTTTAATTTATAAGGCGAAATTCATTTAGCTAATTGCCAAAAATTAATTGGTTTTTGGTGGAAAAGGGGATGAGAATTTTTAAAACTTTACTTATTGTAAAGAATCGGCTATAAATTGGAACTTCTGTACTTATAAGCAAGTGAATTAATAATTTCTGTGATCATAACTGCAAATAAACTCAATGAGCAACGATTAAGTTAACGAACGCATAAAGCATGTAATAGAAAATAGCTCCCTTTTATAAACCTCAGTTCTCGACACCTTATTTATGTAAATAAAGCCCTTCATTGGATATTTTTTAAATTTTTTGCTCTTATCAGAAGATGGCCGTCCAAGCCATAGGAGAAAAATAATTTTCCATCGACATTCAAAAATTAATGACGTCAGTGGAAAATATACTTCCCACTACCTTATAAGAGATTAAACTAGGAATCGTTACTAAATTTATGAATAACTAAACTACTAAGTCATCACGCACACTTCCTCATTGCACACGAGTGCTATTTGATTTTCTGTAAATAGATTTACACCATTAAGTATTCCTTTAAGAATGTTGCTCATCCATTACGCGTATTGAGAAGCAAGAATTTCGAGCTAGTTAATTTTTATTGTCAACAAAAGGCTTAAACAAACTTATTTGATTTGATGGGGGAAAAACGTTCCAAGAGATTTAAACAGCGAAGTACACAATTCCTTCGATTCTACTTACGAACTTCTTCCCACTTCCCCGAAATCATCCGAACAGAAAATGAAAAATCGCCCCCAAAATTCAATTAACCAATCCCCTTCCACTCCACCCCCAACCAAACTCCAAGAAAAGAACCATCTTTTCGCTCCATAAAGACCAGACAAGGCTACAGGGACCTGTTTCCGTGACAGCGCATCCCAAATTTGTACCAACACAAACTCTACAGCCCTACACCCCTCTCCTCCACTTCAGATAAATAACGAGCCTGCTATGTTACAAAGCATTACAAGATTCTCCGCTCCCCCCTTCCCTTCAATCCACCCACCCATCTTTTGCATCAATCAGCAGTAAATGGGGATGTGCCTCGCTCCTACATCACATTCTGAATGATTGTACAGGGGAAGCCAGCATAACACACACACTCTCTCAAAGGTCAAAGCCTGAAAAGAGGGTGCCATACTTGGTTGTGGTTGGAGAGGGATTGTGTGTGTATGTATACACGTACTGCTGCCTCTGGAATCGATCTGAATGGCCAGAGAAATCAACCAGTGTGATGTAGTGAAGGTGTATAGCGGCGTGCCAGGTGCAAGTGATATATTTTCTACCATAACTTCCATTGTCTGTCTACCGTCGATAATTGTGAATGTCCTCGGCGTTAGCTTTACGGGCTTCTTCTTTAAGGAAATAAATTCCTCAGTTACTCCAAAACAGAGACAATGATTAAAACTGGGAAATGTTATTTCAGCAATCATTTTGACTTATAGCTCCTGTTGAGTAATGGTTGAAGACGTCACGTGGAATTTGAATGAATGCAGAAGAATTCATTCGCTGCAAGACTATTTCGAATTATTTTTGCTAACTTAACTAAAACGATGGCAAAAGAAGTAAATTAGTATTTCTCTAAATATTATTTGTATAATTGATAATTTGTATTTTAATTAATATTATAAAAAGGATGTTATCGTTATATGGTGAAAATTGATCTTTATATGGTGAATATTTTGAATGTTTTTTAACATTCCGATTAAACTTTTAATCATAGGAAGAAATTAGCTATGACGAGACTTGGCTGTAAAGAGACTTTAACATTTTTAGTTTATTAACAATTTATAAAGCAATTTATATATATTGCAATCAGTCACTATTTCAATGCAACTGCGATTGGGTACTTGCACTTCAAGAAGAAGACCACGGATACCCACACATGTGACCTATGCCGTCAACATTATGTAATAATTTAAGTATTATTTAAAAGTAATTAACTCTACGATTATCATTTTTGATTCAACTAAATACTCTTTTTTTATATTGAACGATTGTAAAATTTCGAGTATTCAAAAATAAGATCCGAATTGCTTAAAATGTGTCTGGTGATGTTAAAAAAATGTGTTTTACAAGCTTCTTCAACATAAACATTAAATAATTCACATGAAATACTGGGAGTAAGCCACTCATATAAATGTTGTAACAACCCATTCAAAGTGTCAAAATTCGGACGAACATCATCTTACTCCGTGAGAACAGCAGTTCTCGCTAAAATAACCGAACACAACAAAAAAAAATTTATGAAAATGAGAAATTCTCTAAAATCCGCTTTATTATTCTAAACCTGATCAAGTTTTTTTCTACAAACTAATTTAAGTACATAACACTGACATAATAGAAGAAACCAAAAGTTTTCTTTGGCTATTTTTGAAGTGAAAAACCCACATTAAAGGATTCAAGAAAAAGTAAAATTTTGGAAAACAATTATACAGGGCACAAAAAGTATGAAAATTCTAAATATCTCTAAAAAGGTGCATCACATCACAAATCTAAAATTACTCGCATGAAACGTCAGAATATAATATCGGTCGAATAGTTTCTGAAAAATTAAATTTTAAAAAAGTCGTACATTTCACGTTTAATTTCTCGGGAATTATTCGACTGATTTTGCTAAAATTTTGTATTTTGTCACAAAAAAATTCTTTAAAATGATGCAAACAATTGTTACCTTACAATTCGAAATATTTTCAAATTAAATAAATAATAAATATTAACAAAAAGTCATTTTTTGTATGAAATTATGTTTGGATAAACGGATTTTATCATTACGTGGAAAAATTCTTCAATTCGCATAAAAAGTTTGTATTATATTTCCCAGATTGCAGCCACCCCCTATATTTTTGGGAAAGAAATCTGAATCCGTTAAAAAAAAGAAGGGTATATTAGTTAAAAAAAAAAATTTAAAAAAAACATTTTTTTTGTCAAGTTTCCAAACTTAAAATATTGTCTGCACAAAAAAAGTCCACAACGTAAAGATCCGATCATTGGAATCTAAAGTTGTTTAAGGTGGTTCGTTTATTTTTGCGCTCTTTCCAACTACGGTGGCTTAAGTATCAGACGTATTACGAACCCGGATGTTCCTGGTTTGAATCCTGCAGGGAATTAACGAATATCTCTCTCACACAATTTTCCCTCCATACCACTTTTGAGACTATGTATTTTGATCAAAAATGAATGTATGTCGTTTCAATATTGAATACATACAATATTTTATTTGTTTCGGGGCTTTTTTCAACACATTTTTGCTTTCACAGTGTAAATAATAGGTTAATGCATATCCTTAAATTGTTATCATCCAATTATACATGTTAGGAAATATAATATAAAACATACAGCAATGAATTATGTTTGTACACTTGGGAATATAAAAAACATGTTTCAGATATAATGTGTGCCATTACACATTTTTAAAATGAAATATATAACATTATATAGACGATTAGTTTTATCTCAAAATAAACTTACTTTTTATATTTTATAATACATAATTCTTTTTATACGAAATTTATTTATTTTTCTTAATTGTTAAATTAGCTTTTTAAAATTTAAACTATTCCACATTTAAAAATAATGAATTCTTAATAAATATTTTTAAAATTTTTCTACAAAATTTAAGATATATTTTAGCCAGAAATTCAAAACAATGCGATTTCTCAGCAAATAATTAAAAATCATTAATAACATATTACCCAAAAGACATTATTATATTTACCTGAATGAATAAACTGTTTAGTAGAGTTAATTTCATGATTTATTTTATTAATATATTGAATTTAATATTTTTTTTCCTTTAATTAATAGACGTGTAAAATTTATTAATAATCAATTATAAATAATTTTTATATTATGTCATCCATTTGGGAATTACAGAATATTCAGATCCTCTAAATAAATCTAAAACACTAAAGTGATTAAGAAAATATTGTTAGCGTATTTCGGCATAAATATTGTCTAATTCTAAGAGATAAAATTTTCTTTCATTAACATAAATTAATATAAATTAAGGATTATATCAGCGATAAACTTATTCGATGTGGTCATGATAAAAGCAATATTTTAATTTAGAAAATGTTTATAGATCACTTGACAAAACGTTTAACATAATCAGTGTTATAGTTTCGTAAAAAATAAATAAATAAAATTATAAATTACTTCATACACAGTAAAAAATTCCGGATTAAATTATGGCTTAAAATACCAGCACTTTGCGGGTATCATTCGCAAAATCAGTTTTACTGTGATTTTTACAGTAATCATTGTATAATTAGAGTTATTCGGTGATTTCAGTGTAAGTATTACTGTAAAAATTACGGCATATCAGGTTTTCTGTTTCGTAACATGTTCCACTAAAAATGGATTCTATGGTAAAAATACCGGTACTCTTGAGTGCCGGTACTTTTTGCCGGAATTTGATCTGAAATTTTTTACAGTGTGAATACTCCAGATTCCATTTAATGCATCAGTGGTATGAGTGAATATTTCTTCTTTTTATTTTAAATTCTCTTCAAATAAAAAAGGTTGGTTTTGAAAATAAAAAGATTTAAATATTTTTTTTATCTTAAAGAGTATTTTAAACTCTGTGGAGGGAAATTATCTGACTTGAACCACGTTAAAAATTTCTATGAACCGTTATAAATTTTGAAAAAATCGGCAAACAATATACTCCAAATTCTATTTAGATTATTTGCCTAAGTACATGCTTCTCTTATTTTAATCTTAAAAAAAAAAAAAAAAAAAAAAAAAGAAAAACACTAGCAAACTTTTAAAAAAAAAGTTATTTTAAGCGATAATTTGTTGTTGGGTAATTTATTTTTTCTATTTTTCTATATACTTATTTTTTCAATATACCACGCTGCGATAGCTCCAAGCTGCTAATGTCACACCAGAAAAATATTTTATTCATTACTTTATAGATAACACATTTTTTCGTAATATTAAGGTTAATTTATTTAATTTAATGTTTCTTAATAAAAAATAATAATTTAGCATATTGACATTAATTAAAATGAATTATGAAATCTCTGCTACTCTCAATACAAAAAAAAAAAAAAAACTCCTCTGAGTCAAATATCGAAGCTAACTTGCCATTACGAGAGACATTTTTTTGTCAAATTATTCCTCGTCTTCTTTACAAGAAGAGGAAAATGACTAAAGCCTTTTGCCGTTATCCCGATAAAAATAAAACTCTAACCTATTATTCATATACTACAACTAGAGATACTCTAATATTTTCTGTTGAATCCATCGTAAGTGGAGGTATTGATTTGTATACCTGTCACGAGGTCATTTGTATTCCAACAACCAAACTCATTTGATATTTTCCATTTGTAAAATTCATTTTGCGCTTGAGAGACACTAGTTAAAAATGTCTAATGAAACATTAGCCATTAGTTAAGCCAAGAGAGATAGAAATAATATAATATAATAAAAGAGATAGAATTTTAAATATTTTGTAATCAGGTATGATTTCATACTTGTGGTTATTTTTCACATCCGTACACTCTTGCAATTTAATAATGTCTAGGGAAACCACACCAATCACAATAACAGTTCATAGTTTGAAAACCAGTCACTCATTCGAAGCTGCTAAATGCGAAAGGAAGCTTACATTAATTAGAAACCCTAGCCTTAGGGAAAGGGGTAAGCTGCCAGCTCCTGATATTCGGAGACGATTTAGAGAGAAAGTCTAGACATTTTCGACATACTGAGAAAATCTAGAAGATTCGTTCTAGCTGATTTTGCCGGAAGTTGAAATTGTTTGAACGGGAATAATTTAAATTGTTGTGTATAGAAAATAATATAGTGTCATTAAATATAGTGCAATTGTCATTAAATATAGTGCATCACTCATGAATGTAAAGTAGTTAACTTCAATAGTTATTTACATCTCATTGTAGTCAGTTTAATAATAATTTTTAACATAAAAATTGAAACTATATATGTACAGGGACATTGGGAAAAATAGGCAAAGTTAGCGAGTTTTTCAAAATTTGACAAAAATTATAAACGTATGTTTAGTTTTCCTAAATGATAGTACGTACTACGTTTATTTTTAACTACATTAAAATAAATTTATTAGCTTTCCCGACAAATAAATGAGGCATGAAACTATTTTTAGGGCCTATATCCCTCTTATCTATACAATGAGTAGAATGAGTATGATCTGTAGGAAAGAATGTCACCCACGTGTGTACGGAAGATTGGCACCAAAGTGTGTAGAGAAAATTTGCACCCACGTGTGTAGGAAAGATTGTACCCCACGTGTGTAGAGAAGACTGGCACCCACGTGTGTAAGGAGAAGTTTGGCCCCAAAGAGTGTAGGGGAAATTGGCATCCACATGTGTAAATAAAATTGTCATCCACGTGAGTGTGGAAGATGCGCATTTAAATGCGTAGGGGAGATTGACTCCCAAATCTGTAGGGAAAATGGGCACACACATGTGCGGTAAAGATGGGTGGATGAGAACTAACGCGTGTGGTAGAAGATAGGCAAATGGACACCAACGCGTCATATAGACACGTGATCGTCGTCACTAATTTAACTGCCGACACTCACTTGATTTAATCCATGCACTCTGCACATCCTGCTGCACTGCCTTTACACTTATACTTTAGTCGTATTCTTACCTTACTCCTAACCATACCATACTCATAACCTAACCTTATTCATAACCTCGCTTCAATCATAAGCTTACTTTACTCCCAACCTTACCTTACTCTTAACCTTACCTTACTCCTTACCATACCTTACACGTAATCTTACCTTACTCATATATTCATCTAAGTTATAATCTTACTTTACTCATAGCCTTACTTTACTCATAACCTCACTTGACTCGTAACTAAATTTTATAAAAATTTAATAAAATGCATGAAGCTTTTCATTTTTTTTAAGTCTTGGGTCACTTGGAGGGATCCGTTGTCTTTTTTACAATTTTCTTATGTTAGTATGCGTATGTTTTCTCTTTTCAACCACTATTTTGCCACTGAATATGTCAACTAAGAATTTTGGGTGATCAAATAGTATAAAAAAGAAGAAAGATTAAAATTCCTTAACTCAATACTTTCAAGTTCCAAACACTTAGCCCAAAATCCTTTCAACATAATGTTTCACCCATTTTCTCTAGCTCAAAGGAGAACACTCCTTTTTCTCTAATGCATTTTATTATTTTCATATATAAATTATTTTAGACGAAAATAATTATCAAATACAGTATGGTTTTGAGCTGAAGAGTTTTTTATTCATTTTTTTACTTAACAAACTTGACTTCAAACAAAAAAAGAAATGTTAAAAACAAACTCAATTCATGTTCCTAACTCTAATCTTAAAATCCCAAGACTCTGCTTCAACCATTTTCTCTAGCTCAAAGGAAGGGCACTCCATGCTTTTCAGAATCACCATTTTCTTTTTGGAGCATTAGAGAAGAGCAGCGGAAAAAAACACCTTAAAGACCGTTTGTATAGCAGTAAATAAATAAATAGTATTTTCTTTAGCAATGCCATTAACCGAAATAACTTTCTCACACTTCAGTTCCGTTAATTGTTGCCCTTTTACAAGTAGAAAAAAAAAGAAAATTCTTTGAAGAGTGTTTATTTCTCGTGTATTTTATCCGGTTTCTTTTTTTTATCCCCATTAATAGTACAACGAAATTAGGAAATAAAATATTTTTCTCTAATTAAATGCTGTCGGGAATTGAAATGTAGTTTATATTTGACATATATATATATATATATATATATATATATATATATATATATATATATATATATATATATATATATATATATATATATATATATATATATATATATATATATTAAGCTTATTTGTTATTAATTATTTTTATTCATTCATTGTAAAAAAAATGCAAAAAATATTTTTTTATAAACTAAATGAAGTCGAGAATCACTATGTAGTTTATATTTGATAATATGCTAGGTAAAAATAGATAAGTTTTATCTTATACAATATTTTTTTAACTTTTTTATCGTTTTTTTTTCTCCCTGTTCCTTTCTCAAAAAAGTATAAATTCCTTTCTGTTAAAAGCATGAAGAAGTAAACTAAATCAAATTTTTTAAGTCCTTTTCATGCTTTATCAGACAAATTTGTTAACTATGCTTAAAAAAATTAATAATTTTTGTAAAAATTTGTTAGCCTTAACAAATTTTTTATAGATTACATTTTTTTTGATGGATTAGATTTCTTCTTTAATAAAAAAAACTTCATTTTATATACATATTTTTAAGTTTTTTCCATTTTTTTTTTTGGAAATAGTAATTTGCGCAAAGAGCAATTATAAATGAACTAAGGGACTGTACCCCCAGATAGCTTTGATCAATCGTTAGCAAATAAAACCTCTAATAGATTCTGACAATGATCCTCTGGTCAATGTGCCCTGCCCTTCAGAGCTGCCCAACCTCTAAGTCTAAATAAAACCATAACCACATGAATTAATAAATGAAATAAGTGCATTTAAATAAGTAATTAAATTAACATATAAAAGATTCGAATCATTCAGATTTATTAATTCTATAAAATATAGAACAAGTGCTATATATCTGCTACGCTGCTTTTCAAAATCTAACAAATAAATACAGAGGAAAACAGGATTAAAAACATCAACATTAGGTTTTTTTTTAAACGGCAGGTACTGAGCTTTCGTTTTTCACCTCGGAAGATGCCGTAAGTGTTGCTCATTTAACGTTACCCAGTGGGCACCTGTAAACCTAAATCACAAATGCCACACTGCCACAGATACCCGTTCATAGGGTGGGCCACAATCACACATCCCACACAACAGAGGACAGAGAGAAACATTCACACCCCGAGCGGGATTCGAACCCGCAGCCATTGGCGTCGCAGTCAGTACACGCTAACCGCTCGGCCACCTGGCCAGCAAACATTAGTTTGATTACCTTGAAAACGCTTCTAATGATCCCATTTCACTTCCTCTCTGATCAAACAAGTTTTGATGTTTTTAATCTCAATAATCATTCGTCACTTTGTGATAATAATTCCTATTTATCTAATATGTGTTTGACTTCAGTTTTGGCTAGAGTTCTATGAAAAAATGTTAGGTGGGAGGAAAATATGAAAAACGGATTAGAAATATCAACAAAGGTTTAAAAAATATTGAAAACAACTTTGATCAAAATAACGAAAACTATGAATTAATAATTAAATTCCTAGCAATATTTTCTTAAAAAATAATATTGCAAGTTTTGATTCCGTAAACCAGCTCCGTACAATAACAATGTTCTTGCATTAAGTAGACTTTTAAAATATTAAGGAATACCTTGAGGGGAAAAAGAATAATAAAATTCCACAAAGGAATAAATCTGAACTCTAGAAAGCTTTTAACCTATTACAACTGTTTAATTTACTCTTAGGTTATTTTAAAACTGGGATCCTTTTATGTTAAGGTAATAGAGATGCTCTCCATTCGCAGTTTAAATGTTTAAAAAAGGATTAGCTCGCAAAGTTTTACTCTATTTCTAAAGCAATGTAGTAAAATAGCGTTTAATTCGAAAAAAAAAATATTTTTTATTTTAATTTGTAAATATATAATACTCTGATAGAAAATGAAAAAATATTGCGAATATTTGAGATGATTATTTTAAACTACAATATTCTACACTCGTACATATTTGCTAAAACTTTTATATATTGCTTACGGCAATTTTCTAATGGTGCTTTATTTACGTTGCACTAGAGCTGCGCAATGGGCTATTTCATTTTACAACCGACAATGCCGACTTAATTACAGCCGACTTAATTTTGGATTTACGCAATAAACGTTCAACGCCTAATTTTGAGCCCCATCTAGAAGACAATGGAACTCATGGATCAAATATTGGGAAAAAATTTGCCATCGTGGAGGACTTTTTGATAAAACTAATCCACATTTATGTTAAATGGAGAAGAAAACCACGAAACCTCCCACTGCTAGCCTGACTGTAAGGGGACTATAACTCAGATTCATACACACTTAAGGATAATTTACGTCGGCACTGTGGTCGGTGCGAGCCGGTTGAGGAATTCGTATCGAAAAGCTATCGCTGAGATTTGAACCCAGTTCACCTCATTGGAAGGTGAACGCTCTATCCCCTGAGCCATCACGACTCTACAATGGATTATTGGCACAGTCTGCGAAACAACTCTGAGGATGATCCGAAGACATGTCATTACAATTTTTATCCTCTTCTGAGGAGATGGCTCCTTCTCTTTGGTTACCGAATGACTTGCGCGTAAAGTCAAACACTTTACGATAGAACAGTTTCATGAGGATCGATACCGCGCACTCTCGGTCCCTACGCAGAGTTATCAAAGAGGTCACCCACCCACTTCTTGATTGCAGCCAGTGATGCTTGACTTTGGTATTCTACTGGGAACCGTGTCTTTACGATAAGTCCACTACGGGACTCAATTTTCTGATAAAAAAAATATATAAATAATTCTGCGTTGTTAAAAGTAATAGTAAGTAAGAATTAGAATTATCTATTCAAGTAAAAAATGTAATTTTTCAATGTTTTAATTAAAACTCTACAAATTTTTAATAAATAGTTTTAAAAAAAGTGATTGATTTTTCATAGTATTTCCAAGCATATTGTGGTGGACAAAATAATTGTGAGTTCTGATATATTAATTTTAAGAAAAGTATTTTCTATCAATATAGCAACCCTGAAAAGTTTGATACTTTAAAACTGTTAAGTTGTCTTAAAAAATTATGATCGAAACTTTTAATCAATGCTATTAGCATAATTTACTGTATTATTGTATCTAAACGAAACTTTCACTAGATACAATACTCTAAAGAGCTTATTGAATCACAGCATTTGTTTAAATATTGGTCCTATTAGAAATTAATCGATTATTTAAAAAGTATGTTCCGTTAATATGATATATATGAACAATACAACAATTAGATATGCATGATATGTATATATTTATTTGAAAACATGTTGGTATTGAAAAGTAAAAAAAAAAAAATCATTTTGACCAATGCTAAGAAAACAAAACTCAAGTTTAACTTAACAACAAATTTTTTATCTAAATTCAAGTTTGAAACGCTTCTGTTAGTACAATTTTTGCTCTGGCACAATTCCTCGATGAATTGTTGATATTGAAAGCTTTGATGGCGATTTGTCAACAAATATTAACATATTTGTTACAAGATGCAAACACAAGAGACTTTTATGTTAAAAAAAATTATTTAGAATGCTAAACCAAGTAAAATACTATATTGGCAAATCTGTGTTCACATTATTTTGTCTCCCATTATTTAAGAACATTTAAATAAAGCAAAAAACAATAATGTTGAAACATTATTATTTGTTTACTGTAATATTTTCTTGGGTATCTAATATTTTTGTGTTTTTATCCAGTTGATTTTATATTTCATCCAGTTGAATAGCCGTTCTTCGTAAGAAAGAAAAAAACAAATTATCAATTATAATCAACATTAAGAAATCATGAACAAAACTGAAAGGCAATTACGAACGCAATTTAAAAGAATTAAAATAATTCCAATTTCTCTTTTGGTTATTATTATTATTTTTAACTTTGAGCTTCCTGCTGGTTTAGGTCATTAGATTCTCCAAAAAAAATATTTAAAAGTTCATGCAATGAAGATTATATTCAATATAATTTGGCTTTATATTTGCTCGAACCAACTCATAATAGTAACAATTTTAGCACACTGAAATAATTTTTTCCGGTACTTATCCATTTTGAGAGCCATAAAAAAATTTTACATCATAATTGATATTTATTAAAACAGCAGCTATCAATACGGTACCAGTACTATTAATTACAAAAATTAGTTAATAATAATATGTCACATTTTTACGGTCGTGACCAGTGAATACCTTTATTTTACTTTTTAGTTTATAAGTTTTTTTTAATATTTCAATTGGGTACTTGTACTTTAAAAGTTAGAGCCGACCAGGTGGCCGAGTGGTTAGCGCGCCTGATTGCAAAACCGCTGGTTGCGGGTTCGAATCCTGCTCAGGGCATGGATGTTTCTTTCTCTCGCTTTGTGTTCTATGTCCTTTCTCCTTTGTGTGTGATTGTGTGAATGTGACCCGCCCTATAAGCGGGTTTGTGGTTGTGTGACGTGGGCGACGCTGCTCCACCGCCGTAGCTTCGCCACAGGGTAACGAAAAGAGAGTAAGCAGTTCTGGCATCTTCTGAGGCCAATGGGTCTTCGTCCCAAGTGCCCGCCATTAAGAAAAAAGAAAGAAAAAAACTTTAAAAAGAAGACCTCCCATCCCTACACATGTGACCTAAGACGTTAGCGCCAGTTAATGTTTATCAGCAAAATGGCGTATTAAAGTTGAGCTAAATTTCTCTACATAAGTTGGAATGTTAATTAACTACAAGTTAATTAAATACAGAGCCGTATCTCACATCGAATTAGTTGAAATTTAATTCTTTCTTGTCTACTTCTTTTAGTTAACTTAGATTTATTATCTGTTTATGTATTTAATAGTAACCGTGATATATTTTCGTTTTGTGTACCTGGCAACTTCGATGCGGAATACGTTTATACTCCATATGGATTCATGCTTGTCTTTGTGTGAAGTCTCTGTGTAAATATATAGAGAAAGAATTGAAATATTTGCGAAAGAATCTTAATAAAAGAATTTAGAATGTGTCACTTCAGAGAATTTATACTTAACGGGCTAAGATTACTCGAAATAGAATGGAAAGACCAGTTGCTAACGTAAACAAATACCTCGTTTCAACAAACAATCAGGATCGAGATACCCAAACTACGTCACTTGCAGGTATCACCATGTACACCTGAAAAGGACGTCGTGTAAATCATGGTATTTATGGATTCAGAATATGGATTTGTGGATTTTGATGAATTTAGGCTCGACACACATGCATTATGTTGCTTACAGGTGTCCAATTAAATCTTATATAAATCACATGGTTAGGTATAATCACTTTACTTCTTTTCGAGTTGTAATTATTCCAATTCAAGTCAATTTCTAATTATTTAGTTTTAAAAGAGTAACTATAAGCAAACTTAACATGTGGCATCATACAACTTTGGAGATAGTTATTCAGTGACGTTAACCTCACATGTAATCTACGTTAATCATTGATATTACTTTGGATGACGAATAAAAAATAATTAAACATTAAAGAACCTGGACTAAAGAGCAGTGGCTGTTAAAGTTGTGTTCTACTGCGTGATACAGACACTTTGCCTTCTAAGTCTATTAATTTTATTCCCAAAAATGCCAGTTTCTACAACTTTCTCAAACATCACGACACTTTAAATGAAGTAAAAATTGAGCTACGTTTTAATGTCTTAAGCGTCAAAATCTTGTTTTAAATTTCTTTAACGAAAGGAGGTAGAAGTGTCAGTTTAAACAGGCAGAAAGTTTTTCTCGTCGTATTTTAAACGTGACTAATTTTCTGAAAATTTCGTAATTGTTCTTGACGCAGTAGTTGAGAAAGGGGCTGTTTAGTAAAATTTTCAGTTTTTGATTTTCCTAATTTTTTCTATATTACTGAAAATAAACGTGATCAATACTTAGGATAAATTATTACTTCAATTTAATACTTTAATTTCTTTAAACATACCAGTAAAAAAAATTTAAAAACATTTTTTCTATGACAACTTACTCTAAAAGTGAGGAAACTTTATACATCTATTCGAGGAATTTTGTATATAAAAATGGCGAATTAAAGACGATAAATAATCGTAGCCTTACAACGGGAAATTATTGCGAGTTGAAGAGTTTCTGTAAAAATTTTGCTACGTTGATAATTAGACTCTTAGTGTAAGAGATGAATTTATACATTGCGCGAAATATAAAAACGGACCACCCAGAGTCATTATTGATCTAATAATTGAATCTTAACGCTCTATGACTCAATCCTAATGATTCTTGAATACGCTAATTAATTAGTGTTGACGATAATTTAACTTACAAAATCTGACACGAAAATTTCCATTTTCTGAAAAAACGATTTCCTTTTTTTCAACGGATTCTGATTTCTGACTCCAAAATGTAGTAGGTACCCGAAATCTTGGACATATGGTTCTAATAGTTTGGTCAGGAAAGCTGTCCAAAGTTTGGGCCCCTTAATGTTAATTTTACTTTTTACGCACTTCGCCATATCTCGAGAACTTTTTAAGCGAATTAAAAAAATGCTGCATGCAATTATAAAATTCGTTTATCCAAAGATAATTCCATGCAAAATATAACTTTCAGTAAATATTTATTATTTTATTTAATAATAATCGGAAATATTTTGAGCTGTAAGGTATACAATTTTTTACATCATTTTAAACAATGTAATTTCAAATTTCAAAAAACAAACTTTGAGTGAAATCGGTCGAATAGTTCCTGAGATCTTTTTTTGAAGTGAAACTTCTTATGCGACTTGCAACAAGGTTAAACGTTTAACGCTACATTTTTATTGGCTGGGAAATCACGTGGTAGGATCCAGTTTTCCCTCATTCATTTCCATATTGTTTTGGTTCTCACTAGCATAAAATTAATAAAAGTCATAAAAGTATTGTTTTTCTGTAAATATTTTTGCATCCCTAATTTAATGTTATTTTCCTGTAGCGCTATTATTACGCTTTTAATTCAAGAGTTTAAAACTAAGATAATTGTTTTTTTATTATTATTATTGTAATGTAATTCTGCGCTACATTTTAAAATAAAGTTATGTAGATAGGTGGTTGTAAGCAATGTTAATAAAATTTGTCTTAAAGAAACAATATGATTTCACTAAAAATTGACTTCTACCCCTTCCTATTTTCATTTCCACATTACGAAGTTTCACTTCTTCCGCGCGGAGGGACTCCACGCACTATTTTTTTTTTACTATTATTAAATAAAATATTAAAAAATAATAAATATTTACTAAAAGTTATAGTTTGCATGGATTTATCTTTGGATAAACGAATTTTATAATCGAGTGCAAAATTTTCTCAATGTGCTTAAAAAGGTTCTCGAGATATGGCGAAATACGTAAAAAGCAAAATAAAACTATGGGGTGCAAACTTTTAACTACTCTCCTAATTAAACTATGCGAACCATATTTCCTAGATTGTGGCTACCTCCTATATTTTGAAGGTCATAAATCTGAATCCATCCAACAAAAAAAAAGGTACGTTTATATAGAGAAAGTAAGTTGTGTTTGATTTTTTAACTTAAAATATAGTCTGCTTCACTTAATTAGCACATTTGAGATCACCCCCTCGAATCATGAAGATTGGGACCCAGAACGTGAAGATTCGATCGCTCGATGTAAAGTTATTTAGAGTGGTCCGTTTACTTTTTTGCGCCCTGTACAACAGTTACATTGAAAATTGTTAAAATCTATTGAGAAATTTATTTATACCACTAAAAATTCAATCCGCCTATTTCAATTTCAACTTGCCTTAATTATCCAAACAGTTGTAAGCTCATTTTAATTTTAGCTTTACTCCCAATTAAAAAAATCCTTAGTTCCTCTAAAATACGAAAAAGGGAATTTAAATTAGGTTCTGAATCAGTTAAGTTAAATTATTCACACCTTATTATTACGATCATTGTATAACACAATACTTACAAAAATTTGCATTTGAACAACATCATTCAGTCAAATCTTAGAAAGATCGAGGCTTTAAATACTAAATCTATCCTTTAAAATATATTAAAATGCATTGAATTTCCTACTGCCGTACACATTTCAATGATAACAAAAGTAAGCTTCTATTTAACTTAACTAAACAGGAACGTTTTTGTGATTTTACTCAAATCCGAAAATCCTTCAATAAATGTTACCAAATTCCCATCCTTTCAGAAGTCACCCGACTCGCAAACAGTGCTTATTCAATCCCTGTGCCGAATTTGTTAAAAGCTATTCACCGATCTCATATAAAAATCTTTTGCAAGTATAATCGGTCTTTATAATGAAACATTTTAATAACAGAAACACACTCGGGGATTGAAAACTATTCCCAATCTGCTGATCTCTAACTGTTTCTGCCTAAACATTCACGAACCTTGAGCATTTAAAATGAGTGTTCCAACCCAACTTAAAGTGTGTCACAACTAATATCTCCCATAAGTCCATTGCTGTTACAGCTAACTGAAGAACATCAGTAATCTACTTTCATTCCTTCATTCTATACACACACAATATACTATATCGACTTTTCAGTCAATTTATTCCCTCGTTCTGGTGGAAGAATCCTTCAAACAGCTCAACTCTACTCTACTCCCCCTAAAAGAACACACGCAACTATATATTGTAGTTCGTCGGGGCTGGAGCAGAGGAGGTCGTGGGGTTGGAGGTTGGATTCCTGCTTACATGTATGATTGCGTGAATAAGGAAAGAGGAGAGTATATGCTGATGAGTTAGAGTAAGATACGTTAAGCAGAAAAGGAAGAATACTTTCCCCCAGAAGGCGTTGGTGCAAGAATTTAAATTAGGCATTAATGTTCCGTCCATCTCCTTCCACCTGCAATGGAAGCAGAGAGAAGAAGAAAAAAAAAGGAATGTTTGGGGTCTTTACGAATAAAAATATTACTTCGATATTCCCTATCGTCTGCTTTTTTGCCTTTCTGAGATTATTTAAATCGGGAACGGAAAAGAAAACTTTCATAAAAAAAAATTCTGCACAATCTTTTGGGCTTTTTTTTTACCATTTTTTTTTTTTTTCATTTCATTTTGCATGCCAGTTGCAGACGATTCTTTCTGCTTAGGATAATTTGTTGCCATCTTCAAAATGCTTTAAATTTAAAATGATTTTTCTCTGAGTCGTCTCTTTAAAACATAGACATATAGTTGAAAGCAAGAAAAAGAATTTTGAATTAAGGTAATAGATGAATTGCATGCATGATTGCATTCAGAAATATATTCTACTTGGTTGAAAAAGTAATGAGAATAAAGTATTTTAAACTTTAATTTAACTGATATTAACTACTGAATTATTGATTTTTATCAAGTAAGAGACAAAAATTGGCTTAGCATTCTGGCATATAGAGTTGTTACCTAAGGGAAATTATATATTTTAAATAAAGCAAAAAACGGTTAGAAAAGATAACATTTAAAAACTGACTAAAGCCATTGTATGTACCTAGAATCGTATAGTATAAAAAGAATTTATTATCTAGAAAATTAATATCATTGCTGAAAATTCATTGTTTGATAACGTTTTTAAAAGTTTACATCTAAAAAAAAAATTAAACGATTAGCAATTGTTAATGCAAAACTTTAATGATAAATCTCCTAATTTACATTTATTATTGTTTTTTGAAAACTCTTTAAAAACAAATACAGATAATTACTTACCAAATCCTCTTATATCATACCTTTTTCTCATTTATCTATTTATTCATCTTCCTTTAATGCTAGATTAAAATTTAAAAAATTTTTAACTAACCAATCGTTTGAAAATTTTACGTTGAATTTTTAACTTGTTGTGTAGATATACTTCTAAAACAGGAAACAAGACGATTAGCAAATGTTTAGATAGTGAAATTCTAAAGATAAAGCTCTTAAGTTAAATTTATTATTAGCGCTTGAAAATTTTCCACAAAAAGAAATTAATGCAGATAGTTACTAACCAAATCTTCTGATATTTAAGCCTTTTTGTCATTCATCTTCTTTTAATGCTAGATTACAATTAAAAAATTTTAACTGATTAAGCTTTTAAGATATTTTACGTTGGGTATGCGGCGTTTTTCTTTAAATTTTTAAAAAAATCTCAATTCAAAGAAACTTCATCAATCTTAAATATCTTAATTTTTTAAGTAACAAAAGCACGTTGTTATTAATTATAGACGCCTTTAATTTCATAAAAAGGTTTTTTTTTTAACTTCCTTTATATTAGTTTGAAATAATGTAAAGGAATATATATTTTTTAAACACTGAGTTTATGAGAAATTTCAATGGCAACTAAGTCGTACCTATTACTATAGTAGCTTAATTTGAGGAATATACACATCTGTATATTAAAGGACTCGTGTACCATATTGAAAAAAAAAATTATAAAATAGCGGGGATAGTTTGGTTGGCAGGGCACTGGACTCCCGTTCGTGAGAACGGGAGATCGAATCCAGCCGGCCGAAGACTCCCCGTACAGTAAATGCTTACTAGTGCACTTTAAATCTATTGAGTATAACAAATTATACCTTTGGAGGTACTGTATTGGGTACTGGGGGTGCAGATTGACCGTTCAGGTCGAAATTACGATCTGTGGATGATTAAATGGATGTATGAATGATTCAGCCCAATAAAACACGTGTGGAAGAAGTCGAATTCTCAACTTTAAAAAACAAGAACAATGCCACCCTTCACAATTCACCTTAACAATTCACCTTAATTTCATAGAACAACAACAACAATAACATCAAAATTAGCATTTCATAGTCATTATACTAACACATTGATGTTAAAAATTGAGTAAATTTCATGAATATTTGAAAATTTGGCTTGGGAAATACTTATAAAGACAATTAAAAGATTCGAGAATAATTTTGTCTAAAAGGGGCTATCTGTCTTCCCCCATTAAATCATTCTTTCAACATATTATTTATCAAACTTACTTTCAAAAAGTTTGGAAAAAAATAAATACAAAGTGACCAAACAAGATAAAAATGTTTTAAAGGGACTAAACAAAAATTAAGTTTCCAATTTCTTTTAGAAATTTAAAATTCAGATGCACTTCGATGAAACTTAAACATTCATAAAGTCCAGCTTATTCCTCTTTTTAACTTATTGTTTTTGCTTTTTATTATTACAGTTCAAGATTGGGTGTTACAGTTAAATTAATTAATACTTGGTGCGAACAAAGTGAAATTATTTATGTATTATTAAAATGGATAGATGGGTTACATAGCTGGTATAAGTACTTGTATTTGCATTTTGTATTTGGATATAGTCATGATAAAAGAGGTCAAATGATTGAATTTCATAATAATTAAATTAAGGCCGAAAATAGAATAAAAGTGTAATTAAATTGAGGGGCTTGTGATCGTTAAGGAAAGTGGTAGTACAATGCTATCGTGGTATAACAATAACCCAATAGGTTCAAAGGGTCACAAAATGTGAGGTTTGAACAAATTGGATAAATTGGTATCACCAAATTTAGAATAAGGGTGAAAACTAAGAATTAATCAAAAATTAGAAGATAAATAAAATTATGACATGCTATATCCAGATACAAATTTAATTAATTGAAAGATGGTGTTTCCAATAAGAAAATTAACAAATTCATGCATGCCCATAACAATAATAATACGATAGGTACTCACCATATGCAGGAGAAATTGTTAAAAAAAACAATAAATTGGAGATTCACATATGAGCAACTGAATATATTTTTATTAATGTTCTAAATCACGCAATCACACACAAAATAAAATGGTTGAACATGAATTTTTATAAAACATTTTGTAAAACATTACTTTTGTAAAACTACTTATTTTTGTGATTTCAAAAAAAATAATGAATATCTTCCAACACATTTTTGTGGCACAAGAGGGTTTTAAATGCTAAAAAAATTAAAGGTAAAAAAATAAAGCTATTTAATTTATAGAAATTAATTTTACAGATTCAATTAACATTATGGGTTAGGAAGAGGATATGAAACCATAAAAATCCCTCGATACGGACCGAAGTCCACATGTCGGGAAAGAAAAAAAAGGTAACCTGCCAGAAGGAAGCCCAAAAAGAGCATGTCTTAAAAGTGACTTAAAAATTCAGTAACTGGTGTAGGACCAGAAAAGTTACAGCCAATTAAATTTAAAGAGGAGGAGAATTTTAAAATCAAAGAGAAAGAGATTGGTTAAGTTAGCCTCCCTAAAAAATAAAAGAAGAAAAAGAAAGGCGTGAATAGAGGGGTTGACTCTCCCCACAGATGACCACGTTGACCATGAGGATAGGTCAACCAGAAAGTTAAAATAAAAATAATTGCTATATTGAAAAAAAGGAATAACGCTTAAAGAAAAATTAAAGGTAAAATAAAAGAATTAAATTGTCACATTACATTAAGTATAAATGGGTTTTAGACATACCAAAATTATCTTAACGAAAAGTTATATCTAAAAACTATATTCTTCTCAAAACAAAATTAAGCAATAAACTTTCAACAATTTAAAAAACATGTCAATTCCATAAATTGTCTTTCAGATTTAACATTTTGATTGATAGCCGATCCAACTTTGGGTTTACAACTACTAATGTTTAACCCCGTAGCCTTGGAATTATGAACCAAATATTGGAGACGAAGGAATTCTTGGATCAAGTATTAGGAGAAATTTTTCTTCATGGAGGACTTTTTTGATGAAACTAACCCGCAATTTGCATTACATGGAAAGGAAAACCGCGAAAACCTCCCATGGTTAGCCTGAAGGAAAGGAGACTCTAACCCATTATTCGTCTATCACTGAGGATACTTTATGTCAGCACTGTGTTCAGTGCAAGCCAGGTGCGGAATTCGGATCGACCAACCATCGCTGGGATTCGAATCCAGCTCACTTCATCAGAAGGCGTACGCTCTATCCCCTGAGTCACCAAGGCTCCCAGATTTGACATTCAAATAATCTAGCTAATTCATTTAATATTGTTTTAACTTATCAGTTCTTATTTTCTTATTAATATTGTATGAAACCGTTTTTTAGGCATATTAAAATTATCTTAATGAAAAGACGTCATCTAAAAACTATATTCTTCTCACAAAAAAATATTAAGTCATAAATTTACAACAATTTAAAAATTTTATGTCTGCCCAATAAGCTGTTTTACAAACTCAATAAATATTCCGCTTGTACTCATAAATCATGCAAAGCCCTTAAATGAAAACAAATTTTACTTTCACAAAACTATATTTTTTGTGAATACATCTCCATTCCTGTCCAAATCAAAACTATAAAAGTATCTTTAAACTTCAAAAAAAAGATTATGTATGGATTTCAGTTGGAAAAAAAAAAGTAAAATCAGAAGATCCTAATAAAACGTTCCTACTTCAATATCATGCTGCAATGCCCGCTGAGCAACTTCATCCATTTCAGTATGAATATTTTCCCCCAAACTCATAACATTTTATGCCTGATAAGTCTTTCTTTTGCGTTTGTATTTTCTATGCATCCCTCCCTTGGATACGCAGCGTACCAATTGATGTACAAATATGCAAAATCCTCATGTTTAGGAAATAAAGCTTTGATATGGGATTTGACTGAGTTTGAAATACGTGCTTCTATGCCTAATCAAATCAAAGTGAAAACCAGATATTGAATAACTGAGACCATTTTTTCCCCTTCCTTTCATCTTTTTGTTCTTCTAGGTTTGCTTAGCATTTTAAAAGAAATGCGGAACTGTCCAAAGCGAATTTCTTTAACTGTCTCCTGTCCAGTTAAAGAAATTCGCTTAAGTTGACTCAACTGTGCATAAGCTTTTCTGTAATGTAGGCATAGTTATTTAGGATGACTTTACGAATGGTTATTTTTGGTTGAGAAATATGATGTGATCTCTTTAGTGCGGATTTGAATATTTGGAATGTAACTCCGAGCGATTAGTTTTGATTGAAAAATATAAAGTGGTAGTTTCGAATCATTATGTTTGGTTGAAAAATGATATGATCTCTTTATAGCGTATTTAGGTAACTGGGATTAGATTACGAGCATTCATTTTTGGTTGAAAAATATGATTTGATCATTTTACCCCATAACTAAATATTTTTATAAATTAGTAAGTTTTAATGTAACTGAAACCACAATAAGGAAAATGTTAATATTATAATTCCATTATTTTAATCGAATAATACAAAGTGTTGAAATCAATACTGGAAAACAAAATTTCTCTTTTTCAGTTAAGTGAAGTGTTAAATTTCTAAATTCAAAAGTTCAATGTGGAAAAATGTGAAGTGATATTCTAAAAATTTTAAAAACGTTTCGTTTAAAAACATCTTACAGCCATCAACAGTGAAAGTAGAATTTATACCAATTCTTCAAACAAGGTGTTTTAAATAGGGAATTTTATTTTTCAAAAATTCGTCCTTTGGTTGAAATTTGCCAGTAGTAGTTAGTCTAACAGAGTTTGAAAAATGACCTACAAAATTATGAAAAAGAAACCTGATGATTTTTTTTATTTTATTTAAAAGTAATAAAACAAATCAAACCCTTTCGTTTTGACACTGCAAAACTCGATTTCGAAATGGCTGAAAATAGCACTTGATACTCACTTCTACTGATGATATTTGTCAAAATAGTACATTTAAAAATAATTATATGGAAAAAATTTTATAAAGAGAAACTTATGCATTTTCATAACAGTCGCTTAAAAGGGACCTAAGGCACTAATAAAATCTAAATATGTTTAAATTATGAGCATGTTCTTCCTACTCTGTTTGAATTTTCCCTTTAAAGTTGCGGTAAAATAACCGACAGCAGTCTGTCTATCTAATTAACTATAACATTTACGGTTAGGAACATCTATTACCTTAACGGTTTTGAAAATGTTAACAACTGGTGCGGTTTAAAAAAAACATGAATGCAAAACTATACGGATATGTAATAATTTACAACTAGCATGGTTTCAAAACCATAAAAATGAAACTTTACTGGACATTGGAGTTAGGTAATGCTAGAGTTGTTAGAAAATGGACATTGGTATTTAGTTGAGTTGTGTTTTGTCAAATGAACCGTAGAATGGATGGTTTAATTAGTTAATCTAGTGGCGTCATCTACCGTGAGAGATATCAAAATATTTTTGTGTTAAGCAACTCTCTGGTGCTACTATCTATACGTGAATGATAGTTCCATATTCTAACAGTCTAAAATCACAAGTTTCTGAATGCAGGACATAGGAAACTCTTCACGCGTTGATGGAATAGAAGAAATACTGTGACGTAAACGCTGGGATTCGAGTCCCTATTTAGCTGGTCATGAGATTGACAGATTAGTCCTCTGGGCTATAATATATACCCAGCTGCTAAGAACTAAGTGGCTTTATTAGAAGAGCCTAGTTTGCAGGGATACAATTCTTATATTTTAGCCGTATTAGGTAAACATAGTCAATAGACGATTTAACACACAGTTAACAGTTTGAATACCATCTACGATGTAGGGCTTTTTGACTGTTTTGGTTGAATATGGTAAAATAACAATTAAAAACATTATTATATTATTCTTTTTTTTCTTCAGAAATTTCTAATAGTGTATAAACTTTTACATTTATGTTGTGAAGTTTAAAACCATTTCTAAAGCTTTTCATAATTTGCGCAACAAATATATCGGGATCATATTACTAAAAGTTCGTTTAATCTAGAACCAATCATTGATTTTGTGACTCACAGTCAACTATTGAATTAACTCCTTTTGTCAGAGTAATATATAATTAGTTGGCAAACTTTGATGTTTCCACAACAACAATACTCTGTCAGTTCCAATACTTTTGTTTCTCGAAATCACATAGTTGAAAGCCTGTAAGGCAAAACTGGAAATCAATCTCTCATTTATGTCATAATTAGGGCACAAATCCATTAACTCCCCCTATTTCTTCCCAATCACAAACAGAAACCGTCCCTCCAGTAAATGTTTAGTCGCATCCATAAACAAGCAGCATTCGATATTCCCCTTTTTGAACTATCGATTCATCGCTGAAAACCCAAAATCGATATGGGAGCTAGAATTCAAGCTATCGTATTAACGGTTTAATAATACAACCAGAAGATGAGATGACGGCAATAAACCCTTTTCGTCGAAAATCACCTTCCCGGACATGAACTGATTATGATTCGGGAAAAGGTTCATGGCTTAGAAGCATTCTTGTATTGCATTAGCCCCAGGGCTATAAGTTGATTTATCGGACAGCATTTGTAGTCCAGCCTTATTCTATTATGTAACCCACAGCCACAACGAAATGGCTTAAATGTATTCCTCGCCAAATATTAACGCGCAAAATTAAATCTCCTTAGAAAAGGAGGAGACACTTCGGTGTTTTCCTATGGAATGCTCGTTTGTGTCTGGTGGAAAGGTCGACAGTGATAAAATATAGCTGCGAGCACGAATCCGCTTGTTAAGGTAAAAGGAATATTTCTCTCTGTAGTAGCTATTTTTAAGGAATGAATATTAAAATGTTGAATGTTAATTTATTATGTTTTGGCGAGAAAGAACAATATTTTACAAAATGAGGGAGAAAGAGTGATTATGGTTAGGTATTGCACGCTTCTAAAATGATTTGCATTTTATTATGCGGAAATTCTTCAAGCTTTTGACAGTGTGAAATGTTATTTTAAAAAAATTTTAACATTGGAAAAAGTCAAACACCCCGTTAACTGTTTTATTTTATGTAAAAAAATTACTTTTTGTTTTTCAGTTTTTATCCTACATTCTTGTTATAATGTAAACCCTCTTGTCATTGGAAACAAAAACAATTTTATTTTCTGTTTTAGTTTTAGTGTAAAAGCTTTTTTTTTTTTTTTTTTTGTATTCCTTTTTTAACTATTCATAAAAGTATTTGATAAAATAATAACTAACGGAGAAAAGAAAATTCTGTCGAAAACAAAAAATTTGTTCAACGTCAGTGGAATATTAGTATGTGTAAAAAGCAAAAAATTGTTCAATGTCAGTGGATAGTAAGCATATGAAGAAAACGAAAAGTTAATCAATGTCAGTGGAATATTAGTATGCGTAGAAAGCAAAGAACTGTTCAACGTCAGTGGAATATTAGTATGTGTATAAAACAAAAAATTATTCAATGTTACTGGAATATTAGTATGTGTAGAAAACAAAAAATTGTTTAATGTCAGTGGAATATTAGTATGTGTAGAAAACAAAAAATTGTTCAATGTCAGTGGAATATTAGTATGTGTCGAAAACAAAAAATTTGTTCAACGTCAGTGGAATATTAGTATGTGTAGAAAGCAAAAAATTGTTCAATGTCAGTGGATAGTAAGCATATGAAAAAAACGAAAAATTAATCAATGTCAGTGGAATATTAGTATGCGTAGAAAGCAAAGAACTGTTCAACGTCAGTGGAATATTAGTATGTGTAGAAAACGAAAAAATTTTTCAATATCAATGGAATGTTAGTATGTGTAAGAAATGAAAAATTTTTCAATGTCCATGGGGTATCAATATCAATCTTAATATACAAGCGGACAAAAAATTATTAGAAATCAATGAATACAAAACGAAAGATTCTTATTGTCAGTGTAATATCATTAACCCAATAAGAAACGAGAGATCGTTTATTATTAATGGAATAATAATTTGAAGAAACAAATCGCTTACAGTCAGAGGAATACTAATGTATAGAAAACGAATAGCCTCTGCATAAATATGTGTTTCTATCTATAGGCTTTGCCAATTGAGCAAAACAGGATTTTTTTTCCAAAATCCTAATAATTTTATTTAATTGGTATTACAAAAACTATCTTTGGTAAATAACTAATCAAAATGTGCTAAATTGAAAAATGAAATCATCACAAAGAGATATACATATATATATATATATATATATATATATATATATATATATATATATATATATATATATATATATATATATATATATGTAATATATATATATATGTAACCCTGTTATTAATATGGGAATAATTAGTCAAGATATCATGAAATATCAGATGAATAATGAGTCCAGATTCTGCATAGCTGTTAATTATTAAAAGATGGTGAAGCAACAGTTTCCTCCCCTCTCCGACTGGAGGGGGAGAGACACTTTTCTCGTCAGATGTGACGGAGTTTAGCTAGCACAAGTAAAACACAAAAAGCCACGCAAAAACCATCGGTCCTGCGTTTTATAGGATAAATAAAAGTGTGAAAAGGCCAGTCATATTGCATTCCTTGTATTCCTACGCCTCATCGCAAATTATTTAATACTCATAGAAAATCGTTTAATCTTTCCTTATATGGAAGTGAAGATCTTAAAATAACTCCTCTTTCAAAACATAAATATAATTATAATTCATTGGCTTGTTTACAGCCTTGAAGTCCCAAAATAGAATATCTGTACTTTAATTTTTTAACTAAAACATTTTATGAAAATTAAGTTTCAATGCTTTTATTAATGCAAAAATATTTTTACAATTTTTGTATTACATATATATATATATAAAGATCTAAAAACAAGAATCATAAAAGATTTTTTAGAAAAGTCACGTATTCTATCAAACTACTCATTACATAACAACAATCATCTTTCGATTTAGAGTTGACCTTATCAATTAAAAATCAATTGCACATCGCAGTTTAGAAACCATAACATCCGAAAATATAACTCACCGTTCTTTATTCCAAATCTATCAAAATAATTTCCAAACAAGCATTAAACTGAAAAAGTATAGATAAAGCAGAAAAGAAAAATGTATGTGGAAAAAAATTGACTGGGAAAAAAAAGAATATTTGGCTGTGTGCCAAAGTATAGATTTTTATTTCTATCCACGTATCGTTAGAGTGGATGGGGAGGGAGATTTGTCTTTCGAAATTCACCTAAAGCTTAAATGAAAATCAAAGAACAATTTTTTTTCTATAGAATGACTTTTCGTAATCATCCGAAACAAGAGAGTTTGGGTCATTAGTTGCAAACAAATACGAGGGATAAGAAAAAAAAAATCACGCTTACTTTTCGTGATCTAGTGAAAGAAGTTGCGAAGAATAAACAGAACATTATGGTTAAATAACAATAATGATTTTATGTATAAATATGATTAATTTACTTTCACGAAAGTAAGAGAGAGAAAATAATATATAACCTTAAAAAAAGCATTTATGACCTAAAACCCAAGAAATAAGAAATCGCAAAATTATAAAAGGGATTTAAAAAATAGTTAGAAGGTTAAGAAAAAAATCTACGCAGCATTTTTCGTGATCTAGTGGAAGAAGTTACTACGAATAAACAGAACGTTTTATTTACGTAACATAAATTCAAATTCAGCTGATAAAAAAGATACTGAACCATAAGAAATTGATTAATATTATTGCATTGAAACGATAAAACAATCCTTAACTCTAAGAAAAATATACATACCGTAAAAATAGTAGAAATCGTAAAAAATAGTAAGAGGAATGAAACAAATAATTTTCAAATTAAGCATGGTCTGATGAAAGGATTTACGAAAAATAAATTAAACACATAGAAAAATAACAATGATTTGGTGTATAAACTAGCCGTAAGTCTTCTGTTTTCCACTCACCAACATGATTGCTTTATAATAACTTTTTTTTTCTTGGCACTAAACATTTTTTTTTTTTCAAAAACTGAAATTATTCACTTAAAATATATGTATTTAAAAAAAATTTCTCATGCTCATGAACCCCAAAAGTTTCTCTTATCATTTCGTTAAAATCTCTTTGCGAACATTAAACATTTTTCTTGAAAATCTCTTTATTAAAATAACATTCACAATTAAAGCTTTATTATCATAACAAATTTATTAAGTTACCATGGTAACCTCATCTGTAATTTTACTTTTTTAAATTTTTATTCGCGATCGCAGCACTCGATACGCCATCTACCGGGAGACTGTAAATATCGGGCATTAGTTCCCACATAACCATTGGCAATGACGGACGCCATTTTCTTAGCAGCAAATAGGAAGCAAAATTTCCCTAAAGAAAAGGTAAAACTTCTTGAAAAAACTAATCAGAACATGCCAAACATTGAAGCAGAACACGCCAAGCATTTGAAGAACAACTTCTCAATAATTTTTACCTTTCTATTACCAACAACATAACATGATTTCATGATCACTTGCTGTTACAGATGTGTGTATAGCGGTAAAATTATTTTTCTGTCTTCAATTCATTACAAGTTAAAATGAAGTCAACATTGCTTTCGTCATTCCAATGAATAAATGTGTTCCAATGAATTCCATACAGAACTGTAATAGTTATAGAATATCCTTCTTCTCCATAGAATTGTATATATTTCTGTATCTACATAATTCAGAAAACAACAATAATGAATAATCCGAATTACTTGAAAAAGTATCTTTTGTGCTGATTATAAAGAAATTTTTTATCGTTTTCTTGGTAAGTGTTTTTTAGTTTTGAAAGAATTTCAACTAGAATTCAGCTATTCTGTTTTTAAGCTACATATTAAAATTCATATCGAGATCTTACAATTATAAAATTTTGATGTGTGGTATGTTACCTAAAAGTAATGAAGGGATAAACTATGTATATATTATTTGAGAATAAAGTTTTCAAACAAAGAACATATCATTTTGGAATTCTCCGGACTTATAAATCAGGTAAGTGTTATGATTTTTATAATAAAAAATTTGCTTGTAAATAATTTTTTTCTTACTTGATGATCGTTCTCTACAAAATGTTTTTTTTACGTCTGATTAAATACTATAAGAATTAAAAAAAAAACAATACGAAAGTTTTTATTGAAAAATGAGGAATTTTTAAAATCGTTTTTTATCCTAAGAATTTTTTATTTTACGCTTTTTAGTTTATAATTTTTCGATAAAATTGTTGTCAAAATACTTTTTTTGAAAAATTAAATTATGTGTTTATGTATACTTCTTGCATATTCTATTATTTGAAGTAATATGATTCAGAAAAGTATGGAAGAAAAATTCGGTACTTACGTATTAACCACAGCTACAGATTTGGCAGATTTTTAGTGCCGCCAATCTACACTTAAAATTTTTGGAAAAAATCTTAAAATGAAACACTTTGTTTAAAATCAAAGTAGTCAATCGGATTTCGGTGGAAAATGGGCCGATATAGAGTTTAGCATAGATTCAAAACAAACTTTTCTCTCACCTGATTCTATAGCCATTATGAACTCTAATAAATAAGATTCAAAATGAAATAACATTTCCTAAACGGACGTTTACTAAGATAAAGTTTCATGCTATGGACTTTGGTACATTTTCGTTATATTTCACTCCATAAAATATTTCGCTCCTAAAAAAATAAAATTGCATCTTGTTTTGTTTTTGGCAAGTCCCAAAGACGCATTTTCGTAACACTAAAAAATGGCGACAAAAAAAGAATGGTTCTTTTTTTTTTCTTTTTGTTTCGTAAGCATTCTTTATTTTACGTTAAAATTTAAATGGGCCTTTCATGTCATACCATTAAATTTAGTAAAACTATTTCTCAGGCATTAGGTTTGAACTCTTATAAGAATATACCTATTTTTTTCTCTTTATTTACAAATATTTTACAGATGTGTTCTGGATGTTCCTTCTCTAAAAAAAGAGATACCATTTTTTTTTTCGTTTGCATAAGAAAGAAAACAAACATTTTTCTTTTTTAAATTTAATCAGCCACAATAAAGATGGAACGTTACAATGCTACATTAAAGACGTCTTCAGTGTAACTGAATGACTGTTCATATGGAAATCGCAGGGATTCGGCACATACAACAACGCCCCCTATAGTTCGTTGCGATCGCGAATATAACTTTTGGTAGCAATAAAAACGCATTCAATGTTTTTCAATTTTAAGGAATGTATAGTAATAATGCAAAAAGTTATTTTCCAATAATTTTTCACATTTTTGTGTTTAATTTAATTATTTTAAGTGTGCAGGCTCAGTTATGAGCACAATTTATTAATTTTTAATAATTATGAATCAGTTAATAAGTTTTAACCATAAGTTTTAAGCCTTATATTTGCAACAATAATCAAAATGAAAAATAAATTATTGCAAATATCTTTAAAATACGGATAAATAGATATTTTACATGGAAACAATAGAGATGTTAAAAGCCAGTGTCTGAACTATATCGCTAGAGTGGAAGAATCAATCAATTGTCGCTCACACAATTCTATTGACGATTCATATTCTCCTTGAAATCGAAACGTATTCCAATTGGTTGCTATCTGTAACTGATTGATCATTGATGGATTTCCAGTGGACAGATATGTGAAGAGCTGTCAGCTTAGACATCTCTATACCTTTCTGACTTTCATTAATTTTATGCTGATGGCAACCAAACAAAATGAGTCCTCAAGTGGAAATCGTTCTTGTTAAGTTTTCACTCATCAAACACGTGACAAGATGTCTTCTCATTAATGGTGAGTAAGAATGCCGTGAAATTTTTACAGTATAGTTAGATATAACTCATGGATCACGTAAATAAGAGGTTGTTGTTGTTGCTGTTGTTACTTTTAATTTTATAACCGTCGTTGAACAGCCGACTCAAATTTGAGTTTACGACACCAAAGTTCCAGTCCTGAGCCTTGTAATTTTGAACCCAATACAGAATACAGCAAGTCTGCTTCAGAAATCAAGGGAATTTTTAAGGCAGAGAGCGCGTTTCTTCTTTTTCAGTGGCGCCATCTATGGCAAAGAAGACTTGAGCCACATACAAGGCTCACCTCGTTTGACTGAGAGGACTCATTTCTACATCTACAGATCATAATTTTGACCTGAACCAGACAACGACCAATCTCCAATTGAGAGCCGCGATGGCTCAGGGGATAGAGCGTTCGCCTTCCAATGAGGCGAACCGGGTTCGAATCCCAGTCGATACGAATTCCGCATCCGGCTTGCACTGACCACAGTGCTGACGTGAAATATCCTCAGTGGTAGACGGATCATGGGTTAGAGTCCCCTTGCCGTCAGGCTGACCGTGGGAGGTTCTCGTGGTCTTCCTCTCCATGTAACGCAAATGCGGGTTAGCTCCATCAAAAATTCCTCCACGAAGGCAAATTTCTCCCAATACTCGATCCAGGAGTTCCCTTGTCTTCTGGATTGGGTTCAAAATTACAAGGCTACGGAGTTGAACATTAGTAGCCGTAAACCCATTAAGTTGGGTCGGCTGTTCAACGACGGTTATAAAATAAAATAAAATAAAATCTCCAATTGAGTACCCTCAGAGGTATTGATTTGCTTCGGGAAGACTTAGTGACCCCGACCGATTTAACGTGCACCAGCCACCATTTTATACACGGAAAGCATCTGAGAGCATCTGAGATGCTATTGTACTCTGTTAGAATTTTCATTCTAAAATTACGGTTAAAAAAACCGGCAGCAGTCTATCAATATGATGAACCATTAAGTTTATGGTTAGAAACATTTCTTTATCTTTAAGGTTTAGAAACCGGTTTACAACTGGTACAATTCAAAAACAGTGAGTACAATATTCTGGTATCAACACTGGGATTCGAACACCTTCTCAGCAGGTCATGAGATTGATCGATTAGCTCTCTCAGCTACAGTATGTACCCAGGTGCACTTTCCAAAATAGCCTAGTTGGAGAGGATATAATTATGTTTGTTAAACCATATTGGGCAAAAACAATCAATAAACGTTTTTTTTTCACACTTAGCAGTCTTAATATCATCTCTTACGGTTATTTGACTATTTTGGTTGAAAATGATTAAATAACAATTAAATAAATTGCTATTTTACCATTTTTAACGAGATATTTCTAACAATATAACAAAATAGTGTGATAAAAATAATAACTTTCACATTTTGTAAGTCAAGTTGTTAAAAACTTCAGCTAGCAAAATTTGATAAGCAATTATTTTTCACTTAATTAAGAAAATGACTTTCAGCACAAAGAAGCAGGAAAAATTCTGAATAATATCTCCCGACTACTTAAGAGCATGACAGATTTAATAAAAAGTAATCAGGCATTCTCAAAATTTGATTACAGAAAACTGTCAGGGGCAAAATTAAATTAGTTATTTCACTTTAACTGCATTTTACCCATAACTGTAACAGTGGATATAAGAGAATGTGGGTTTTACTTCTACTAATAACTTGCAGAAAAATAGTTAAGAGTTAACTAAGGTAATTAAAAGTAATTATACTACACTTCGCATATATGTCGCTAATGTTTGTTTACAAAATTTATCTTAATAATGCTGAAATTAAAGTGGCTCTTCAATTTTCTGTGAATAAGGTTTCAAAAAAAAAAAAAAACAACTTTGAAAATAAAATACTCTAATTTTCGATAGCAGAATAATGCCATTTTAAATAGAAGATAATATCTGTTTTAGAATTATAATATAGTATAATCCCACAAATCCAAAATTCTTGATAATTCGAACTCTGATTACTTTTTAAAAATTATAAATAATTGGAATTTCTATTTCATTTTATAACCAACTTTGTATAGCCGACCCAATGTAATGTTCAACTCCATGGTGTTGTGATTTTGAACCTAATCCAAAAAACAAAGTAACTCCTGGATAAAGCATTCACTAAAACTAGCCTAAGTGGAGGAGTTTTTAACGAAACTGATCCATATTTGCGTTAAACGGGAAGAAAAACCAAGAAAACCTCCCGATGCTGAGGAGATTCTAACCCATGATCCGTCTATCACAAAGGAGGAATGTCAGCACTGTGGTCGGTGAGATCTGGGAGAAGTACTCTTGTTGAGTAGCCAACGCTGGTATTCGAACCTGGAACACCTCATTGAGATGCGTTTGCTCTATCCACTGTGCCAATGGGGCTCGATAATAATCACTATAAGAATATTCAGAAAATGACTGCAAAAAAAAACATCCCTTTCTCGAATAATACAATAAAAAGGAGGGAAACAGCCCTATATGGGCCAGATAGTCATAGCAACATATTTATCCACACAATTTCATGACAAGCAGCGTGATCAGCATTGTACTCCAGCCAATTTAACTTATCAGACAAGTCTGTACTCATCGATTTTAGGATGAGTTTCAAGCCCCATCAGGGACAGAACCCCAAACCTACATCCCAGTGCCTTAATCACTGAGCCATCTAGACTCGAATTATAGAAAAGGAATAAAAAAAATCTGTTTTTTGACTAAAGTGCTAAATCCGAGATTGAATTGAATTCACGTATTCAAGTGCTACTCTAAAATCATGTAACTCGTGTTTATAGTCCAAGTGGAAAAGTAACAAATATTTTCTCGATGATATTACATCGATAATTATATCATTTAAATGTCCAATTCCTAATCCATTAGAATATGAACATCATTAAAATTTTTACCAACAAACTTATTTGTAAATCGTTTACCACGTGAATAAGACTGGCGATACGATTTCGGAAAGTGGTCAGCTTAAAACAAGAGTTGCTTCCATTTTTAAAACAATCCTGCGTCGAATAAAAAAAAATCTTTCTAATGCATTTACCGCGTTAAAATAATTTTTTATGATAAAGGGAGCCCCACTTTCAGGCACCGAGACACCTTTCTCTGGCCATGATATATGCAAAGCTTGAGTCAGGAACAAATTAGCATAAGTGTGCCATTTTAAATCAAAAATCGCCAAAACATAAGCATGGCCCAATGGCTTATTTCTCCAAAAACTTGAAAAATGTACCGAAATTTTTATTAATATGCTCGAATTATATTTAAAAAAAAGGGAAAAAAAGCAATTTTTATAATTATACTAGCCACCTTTGGCGATCAGCTTGATAACCTTTCAAAACTATCTTATACATCATATAAATTTTAATGGTAATGAAGCCGAATGCACAACACAAATGTATTTAAATTCTACAATCCCTCTTAAAATCCTAATTAGTTTTAAACAATATATTAATCATTTTTTTCATCGTTATGCTGTTTCCCCGCTCAGAATTAATTTCATTTTAATTTGAACTATTTTTAAGAGATATCCGCGATACTGTCAAAGTTCTTTAGGTATTGAATTCTGCAATATTTTAAAATCTGTCAGGCGGACAATAAATTACACATACCACCACAAGTTTGCGTTCAAGACATTTCAGTATAGTAGGCAGCAGAAGTATTAAAACTATTTCCATATCTGTTGTAAGTTAAAATAGAGAACTCATCCTAATTCTCCATTACTTGCAGCACTACTACCTCACGCACCTCTCAATCCATAAGATTCGAGGCTATCGCTAGAGAAAGGTCACCAATAATTGGTTTGACAGTATGCGGCACCTGAGCTTAGCTTGTTATTAAAATTTCTACAGTCTCATTTTAAAAAGGATCAAAAATAAATCTAAATAATTACTTCTTAAGTAAGTTTTGGTATGGTCTTATCACTTGTAAATATTTATATAATTTTTGTTTTTATTGATACCATATCTATAAAAACACAAAATTATTCTAAATATATACTTAACGTTTAACTAACTGTTCAACCCTACTTAAATTATCACTTAAGATAGCCTACCAAATGATTTTAAATCAATACTTGACTAATTTTTTAACACTACTTAAATTATTAATGCGTAATAATTGTACTGTTGCCAATACATAGAGAAATACCCGAGTTGATGGTGCTACATGAGAGAAATATATACAATGGCTCTCAAGCGTGTTCGTAAACACATAACTTTCAATTAATGGGGCTCTATTCATTAATTAAAGTGAATCTTTTAGAACAGTTATTCATTAATAAGATCTTTAATGTATTCTCAACAAAATTGAATGGAATATTTTGAAAATAAAGCAAAAGTTTATATCTATTCTGAAATATTCATTTCAATTAACGAATAGAGCAATTTTTTATCGAAAGTCTCAAGTTTACGAATACTTTGAGAACCACTGTATATAGATTAAATAGATCACTAAATTGCATCAACTATCGTTAATACTTTCAGTGAATAAACAAAAAACAAAATTTTTACAATTGGGCAAATTTAAAAAAAAAAATAGTTTATCTTATTCGTGTTCAGAATACTGGCAGTTAATAAATCAAATAAATATTTCTAAACTGAATTTTCTTAATCCGCTTGAATAATTTCTCGTACGAAAGTTCTAATAAATCAAAAAATATCGTTTGTTTAGCCAAAAAAAATAAGAAAGACATCGCTTGGAGCTCTCTAAGTTTAATCACATTCCTAATAGCTTAGAACTTCTAGGGAAACAAATAACTTGGAATTATTTTTCCTTTTTTTTCCCAGTTTTTCTTTTATTTTACAAGAACTGTGTAATGAAATTTTTGAACCGATTGGAAAACTAGCGAACCAAAAAACTGAAGCAGACGTTCGTGTCCAACAAATTGAAATAACTACTTATAACTGAACCAGTGAATTGCCATATATTTCATTAGAAAACTACGAAGAACATGTTTTAAAGTTCAGTTTTTATTTTGTTAATAATCTGAATTGCGTCCTTAGTTTTTTTGTTATATAAATAAATAAAAAATAGTTTTAAACTTGTAAATAAAATTTACAATAATTCACAAATTCAACCCTCTAGGGTCGGTGATGTATTAAGATTCTAAAATTCTATTGTTCTTTATCGAATGTGAACATATTAAATTGATACGTACGAGAATAAATAATAAATGAAATCTACGTATTTTTATTCCATAAAATGCATGTCTTTGATGATTATATTTTGGTTATATTATAATTATATTATTATTGTATATTTATTTTTATATTTTGGTCCGAGCTTAAAATGCGAATTCAAGAAAAGAAACGTAGCTCAAAATGAGCATTTAAGAAAAGAAAAGTAGCACAAAATGTGCATTAAAAAAAACGCTAGCTCAAATTGTGCATTAAAAAAACGCTAGCTCAAAATGTGTAATTAAAAAAAGAAACCTAGCACAAAATGTGCATTCAAGGAAAGAAACGTAGCTCAGAATGCGTATTTATGAATGAAACGTAGCTGAAAATGTGAATTTAAAAAGAAACGTAGCTCAAAATGTGAATTTAAAAAGAAACGTAGCTCAAAATCTGCATTTAGGAAAAGAAACTTATTACAAAATATGTATTAAAGAAAAAGAATATAGCTCCTAGATAAGAAACATACCTCTAAATGTGCCTTTAAGAAAATTGGTAAAGCTTAAAATGCGCATTCAAGTTAAGGAACGAAGATCAAAATGTGTATTTAAAAATAATGAACATAGTTCAAAATAAGCATTTAAGAAGAGGAACATAGCTCAAAGTGTATATTTAAGAAAAGAAACTATTTCAAATTGCGCATTTCAGAAAAAGGGACGTTCTTCAAAATGTGCATTTAAGAAAAGGATTGTATCTTAAAATTCGAATTCAAGAAACGCAACGTAGCTCAAAATGTGTTTTAAAGAAAATAGCCATAGCTTAAAATGCGGATTTGAAAAAAACTGACATAATTAAAAATGAGCGTTAAGGAAAAAAGACAGGACGCGAAGCGCGCCTTATTTATGTAAAACAATGAATCCATATTTTTTTAACACCAGACTAAAATGGTGCGCATCAAATCAATATGAAAATTCGCTCAGTTTTTGAAACACTATGAATAATTAGAGCATAACATTATAAATAATTAGAACATATTTAATAATTAGAGCTGTAAATAATTAGAGCATATAATAAAATACGTAAGAAAAATTTTTAAAGAAAAATTAAAGTATCATATGATTAAAAAATTTAATGATAGGAAATTTATTATAATTACTTTAAAAAGTCTTCAGAAGGAAAAATGAAGCTGTGCCTTACCTGAAATAAAAAAGAGACAAATTAATACACTTTAAAAGGAAATAAAAATAGATGAAATGATAATATACTATTTCTGAAAAAATAACAATTTAATTGGGAGATAAACATTAATAAAAAGAAACACTAAAACACTTCGTTTAAAACATTTCACACTTATCACTTCGTTCGAAAATAAGCACTTCGTTTTAATCACAAAATTATTAATTAATATTTAAAAACATTTAAAAACATTTTTACATTGTTAAATAATATAGGAAAGAGCATGAGTACAAAAATTAGATCTTGCACTTAAGTCGCCTGTTACTTATTTAGAAAAAATAGCCCTGTCAAATTTAAATTCTAAAATATTTTAACCCCAACTTCTCTAATAGTTTTTCTTAGTTCATCTTTCTTTTTCAACTCACATAAACTTTCATAAACTGTGTTTTCATGAAGAATACTCAACTTATATTCAACAAAATAAACTCAATAAAACTGCATAAGAGTTATTTACAACTACAAAAAGAACTAAAACTCCGCAATGAATTGTGTTTCCTATGACTGATTTGCTGTTAACATTTCTGAAAAACCTCTCGTTTACATAATACCAGATGTTGGCGAATGTTAACGATCTGCGTGAGACTGGCGCAGATGTTATCCATGTTCTTGAATACTAGTTAGGATAATAATTTGACTTGAAAAGTTATTAACAGTCGCCAAAACAAAGTTCAGTCGAGTAAGACATATCAGTTTCTATTCAAATATTTATGAAGCTAAAAATAATTCGGCAGTTTTCTGTACTTATTTATTTTACGTATTAGAATCTCTATTTTTCAAAATCTATCATAAGTTTTTGTTTAGTTTTTTTTATGCAAGGAATAGAATAAATAGAAATATGTATGCTTTAGAAATTGCTTTCGAAAATATCAGGAATTTGAGCTTAATATAAAGTTAGACGAAAGTTGGAATAATTTAATGACTTTTATTTGAAGAATGTTTGTTAATTGAAAAGTAAAACTTGGAATAAATATATTTAATTGCTTATTTATTTTCAACAAGAGTAAAATAAAATTACTATTTGAATCCGATTTGTAATTTATTTTTTAATGGTAGTTTTTGTTAAATTGGTAATCACATAAATTAAATATATAATCTTTAACCCTTTAAGGGGCAGAATTTAAACAAAAAATTTTATCAAGTAACTCTGAATTTTCATTTTTTTTTTTTCAAAATTAAAGTGGTTTATTGAGAAACGCATAGCTTAAGAGATAAAAAAAAAATTACAAACTTAGTGGTTTATATTATTGTCAAAAATAAGAAGGGTATTTTTTTTTTTTATCTCACTGCTTCCGAATTATTTAAGAGGAAGAAGAGTAAAAATTGCTATCAAAATTTGTCGAATGACATGTGAGGAAGACGGTAGGAAACATCCAAACCAGTTTGATTGTCCGTTGAAACGTGAGTATGTTTCTAATAATATGGCTTTCAACTTTTCCATGTTGCCTTCCCTCAATCAGAATTGCTTTACATATACATAATCACTTCAGCAGAAGTGATTAGATTATTATTATTTTATATTTATTATTTTATTTTTATAATTTCATATTTATTATTTTATATTTATTATTTTATATTTTTTATACTTATATTTATTATTTAAATAATTTAAGAAATATAAGCGAACATTATGGTTCCATTTGAAGAAAAACCGCGCAATTTTAATTCAAATAATAAATTCAAAATTTTGAGCAAAATATTGAAATAAGGTTTTTATAAGATATTATACACCAGGAAGCTCCATACCTTTCTCGTTTTGCTCACCAACCCCAACTATTGTTTCTCAATCATTGAGATAAAACTTAAGCCTAAACATTTTTCTTGGCTATCATATCAATTCCTTTCACTTTATCTTTCGAATTCTTATTTAAATTTTTGTAGCAAAAGAAACATAAAATTTTTTCCACCAAAGAGACAATTTAGCAATGGTACGAAAACTTTAATTCCTGGGACTCCTTAGCAATTTTAAAAACTTAATTTATTACAATATTTTAGTTTATCTACTACAGACTCGCGATGATTCAGTGGCTAAGAAACTGAACTTTCATTGCGAAGTAATGAGGTTCCATTCCCATTGACAGCTTAAAGCAACACCTCCTAGAACAGAGAAGGCTTTCGCACTGATCACTCTAAAACTGTGAAGGAAATTGAAGGAATGAACATAAATTGTGCAGTGGGGATGGAATGAGAGAGATGTCATAACGTTCGGACTAATAAACTGCACTGTGGAAGAAAAATAAAAAAGATTTCAGAACGTTCGGACTATGGATAGGGTTTCTCGTATATGGTAACACGCACGAAGGCCGTCTCTCTTCTGGTACTTTTGAAGCCTACTCAGTTTCAGAGCGATGGGTATGAGCTAGTTTAGGAAATAAAGGTGGCTTGTGCGCAATGCTGATATTCTTCTACAATCAATGCTGCTAATAACAAAGTTGTAGAGCCTTAACCTCCAGGAATTCCTTGGCCCAAAACTGGCTGTATTTATTACTTAATTTTAACTGAACCCAGTTTTACATGTAAGAGCATATGCACTGAGTGGCCAAATTATTATGACCACCTCAGAGTTTTATGCAAATGAGTTATTGCATCACAGCGCTGCCGCTAGAGGGCAAGATAACTATAACACGGGAATGCTGGACAAGTGAGTCATCAGTTATACTGTGTTGCTTGCTCAGATATGGGAAAGAAAAGTGATTTAACTGAATTTCAACGTGGAATGATTGTGGGTGCGAGATGTGTCGGAACGAGTATCAGCAAAACGGCTGCACTTGTGACGAGCAGCAGTTGTTAATGTGTACAAAGAATGGACAATCAAGCAAAAAACCGGGTCTCAACGTCAGACTTGTGGTCGTCACAGGGTACTGAATGCTCGATCAGAGAGAAGACTGGCCAGGGTTGTGCAGCGCAACAGGAGAGCAACAGTGCGAAAAATTGCAAGTGATCTTAATCAAGGAGCAACTGTGAACGTCTCTGAACGGACTGTTCGACGCTCATTGCGCCGTATAGGGTATAGGCCAACAGGGGTGGTCATAATAATTTGGCCACTCAGTGTATATTGTAAATTATAAATGGCAACAGCAGTTGTGTTTGTTTGGCTTGTAACATAAAAAATATTGTAGAACATTGATATAAAATGTACGCGAATGTAGCAAGTTACGAGTAAGTTTATGCTATCGTTAAATATTTAATTTTGTCTGCTATAAAAGAATGATTAATGTTAAATTAACTACATAAGAAGCCAGCATACATTAAATTAATTGTGTAAATAAAATTTCCCATTAAATTAATATAATTTATAAAACATTAACCAAATATGTTTATCCACAAATATGAATAATAGTCCAAATTAAATAAAACGTAGAATGATATTCAGGAGAATGAGAATTATTATGAACATTATTATTCAGTAGTCATGATAAATATTTCATTTAAATATCGTTAAACATGGAACTAATAACAGTCAAAGAAAGTTAGACTTTATTTGGTTATTAATAATCATTTCAAGTGATATAGAAATGGGTGTAGGTTTCAACAATTTTCATTAGTCGAAGAGACACTATCAAGTTAAAATTAATGAAAATCATTTTATCTGCCGTTAGATTACTATGTATAAGAATTTCTCTTACATTTCATTAGGTTTTAAATCAAACAAGAGTTTATGCAATTACCTCATAGAACTGTAAGTTACAAAACACATTTAAAAAATAAAAAAAAATTACGTGTTTAAAGCGATGCAAAAAACGCCAATGAAAAGAAGAAACAAAACTAAAAATTCCAAACTAGGAAAAAACGGGTAATAAATAAACGTCTTCAAGTGCTAGTAAATCCTGGTTATATTATGTTCAAATCCCTAGCTTAAAAATCTGATCTCTTAATTAGCAGTCTTTACACAATGCTTCTTAAAAAAAAGCAATTAAACTCGCCTTGCTTCTGTAGCACTTCATTCTTTCCTATCAATTCGCGCCAACTGATCTACGCCCCTGAAATATAATTATCTTAATTGGCGATCTACGCTTCGCCAACGAACATACAAAAGGCTTAATCAACTTCCATGGCAATAAAAATTATCGTCTCATTTGACCAGGGCCAAAGATTCGTGTGTCGTTTCAGACCGGGCGTGACTGTTTGGCGTATTAATCAGAGCGCCAAGCAACCGAAAAAGAGAGAATAGATTTTGTTCACGTTCCTTTTCTTCTGTTTTTTTTTTTTTTTTTTCAGTTTTCTCCACAATATCGATGGATTTCAAGAGTAGTACTAACGCATAGACACTTCCGACGATTTATTGGCGGTAAAAATAGCCTAATAGAAGTGATTCGGCGAATCGCAAAAATAATAATAAAGCCTTTGCAAGCGTCTCGTTAAAACCATTAACAACGATCCGAAGAAACCGATCATAAATTTTAGGCACCAGGAAATGTATTGTGCTATTTCATTCGGATAGAATGACGCCAAAATAATGTGTTTAATCTCAAGCTGAAATTTATTTAGCTGTGATTTTACTATGAATTAAAAATCTCACAGCTATAAATTTCGCATCTATTTTCCAGATTGAGATAATTGTTAATGTAAAAATATTTAATAGCCACATATTGAGATATTAATGATGCCGATAAACTGAGGTAGAATTTTTCAAAAAATATTATAAAATAAAATCATTTTTTTTATTTTTTTAACAAATATGGCAAAAATTCCTTATTCTTAAAAAAGAAATTATCTCAGTTTAAGGGGTCTAGCAAATATAAGCAAACCAGTATTCTTTTTCAATTTCATTTCAGTTATAGAACTTTTTATGCCAAACACGCGTATTAAGTAGAAGCCTCCCTCCCCACTTTTAGAATTCTAACTAGCTGTTTTAACAAATCAAAGCAAGCCAAATAAACTTTCTTTTTTTTTCACTTCATTCCATTTTTTAATTTTTTTTTGCTGCATTAAGAAAAATTTTAATATTGTTATTAAAATTAAAATATTGTTATTTAATGATTTAAAATATTTTACAACTATTATTGAACTCTGCCCTTAAATTTATAAATAGTACAAATATTTCTGCTTAAGTCATAGAATGCACACTTTTTGTTCAGTTGATTTCTAAAATTTAATTCTGGATGGATTGATTTATCATTGTGCTCCATGAAATTCAAATTGTACATCAAATTAAAATATTAATTGAAATTATTATTAAATTATAAAAAAATTAATAATTAAAATATTGATTTAAAAACTAATTAAAATTGAAGTATAAAAAAAAAGTTCTGACATAGCATTAAACTGTTGAAACTGCGTTGAAATTACCTAATAAATTAATAAGAATTTTTTACTATAAGTTCATTATAATTTTTAACATGCGACAAACTTTAATCAAATTCTTAATTATATAAAAGAAAAACTATCTAGTTGGATTCCTAGCTCTACCAAATCACACATAAAAGCAGAAGAGAAAATAATACCGAACGAGTATTACATTAAAAATACCAAAACAAAATATAATTATATAAAAAAATACTCTGTAAAAAATTACGGATCAAATTACGACATAAAGTACCTGTACTTTGGGTTCATCATAAGAAAAATTCATTTTACCGTATAAAATCCATTTTTACCATGAAATATTATGCCGTAATTTCAGTAGTTTTTAATTAATTATAATGATTCAGTGATTTTGCGATAATTATTACTGTAAAAATTACGGTAAACCAAATTTTCTGTACCGTAACAAGTTCCATTAAAAAAGAATTTTACGGTAAAAAGTACCAGCACCCTGAGTGCTGGTACTTTTTACCGTAATTTTGTCCGAAATTTCTTACAAGTGTATCAAATAGTAAAGATAACTAAAGTTTGAAAATGAGACTATACAAAAATACCCAAATGTGATTTCATCAAAAATTTTATTAATCCAAGCTATATCAAAAAGTACATTTTGAAAATATTAGTAGAGTTTTAAAAAAAAACTATTATAGTTTTAAAGTTTTTTTAATACATTCTACAAACAACAAAAACTTATTTTACATAATATTCTTCTAACTTTTAATCTCCCTTTTAAGATATTTTTAAAATTCGTTGTACCTTCGAAACTTTATCAACGATCTTTTACTCTCTCAATGGCTCTTCATATACTGATGAATAAATTAAGAGTTTTTAAAAAAAAAGCTGCATGATTAACTACTTAAAGATAAAATATTGAATTTAAACTTATTCTTTCAGTAGAAAGCGAATGATTAATTAAATCTCACGCTTTCGAAAGTGCGAAAATTCTAATTAAGATTTAACGCCAAATGGAGAAAGCAATCACTGAAATAAAAAAGACAGTTTTTTTTTAAGCACAATTTGTTGAAGCATTTGTAGAGTACTTTATTAAAAAGATAATTCAAGACAATGAATAAGTATTTAATGCATTACACTGAGTATCATTTTAAAAACCTTTTATCAAAACAATTTTTATTAAATAATTTTTTTTATTATCTTATAATTTTTTTATTATATTATATATACAGGATGATTCTAAAAAGATGAGCAAAATTTTAGGAAATGATAGTACTCACCCAAGCAAACAATTTTTATCAAAGAATGCATGGTCGAAAACAAAACGCAAAGATGCTGGCGCATTTGAAAAGTTGTTTGATGCAAACGATGCATTTAGTTCCAGCAGAACACCGCACCAGCTTATTACGTACGAGAAGTGCGAAACTATCTGGACGTAACCTTTCCAAACCATTGGATTGGGCGAGGTGATCTTATAGCTTGGCTACCGTGCTCGCCAGATCTTTCATGTCTCGATTTCTTTTTGTGGAGACAGCTGAAGGCTCTTATGTATGAGAATCCCATTGAATCTGCAGAAGAACTTGTCGCCAAGCTTTCGGCCGCTGCAGGGAAAGTTCGTGATATGCCTGGTGTGTTTCAGAATGTTCGCCTATTTTTTCTTCGCCGTTCTACTGCGTGCATAGCCGCTGCCGGCAATTTTTTTGAACACTTATTGTAATCGCATGCCATTAAATTTGCTTTTATAACTTAACTTCATCGCTCTTTGTGTTTTTTTGCCTCATATAAGAACATAAACTTTGACGCCCTCTAGCGGTTTTGCGTTTTGTTTTCGACCATGCCTTCTTTGATAAAAAATGTTTTCTTGGGTGTGTGCTATCACTTCCATCTTTTTAGAATCACCCTGCGTATATATATATATATATATATATATATATATATATTAATTGAAGAGAAAAAATACAAAATATCAAAATACATAACTTTAAAAGTTGCAGGTATGGTAAGGTATGGTAGTTGGCAGTAATTTACCACCAACCGCAGAAACTGCTCCCGCACTGACTGGTTGGTAAAAAAAACCCGATAAAGCTGCCATGCATATGCAATACCTTCTAGAGAGGAATCAAGCCCCACAACGGGTTACTAAAGGCGATGATGACGTAGTAGAGTTAGGCCCAGAGGAAAACCAGTCAGGGTAGCTATTTTTACGAAAAACTCCGAAACTGATCAATTGGCGATATTCTGAAGTGTTGTAACCTGTGTACGCATTCAGCTAATTGGCGAATATTTTTGATTTGAATTTGTAAACAACCGTCGGTGTTCTGATGTTAACGTTCTTCGTAAAATTTATATTTATTCTACAAATGTTATAAATTTCAGCTTTAAGTTAATTCTTAGTGTTATGAATAATGGTATACATATAAGTGCTGTGTACCAAACTGCAGAGGAAATTACTAAGTTGATGGTACAAAAGTATCAGTTCTTGGATTTCCCAAAAATGAAGAACTACGTAAGAAATGGCTTGCCGCTATACCAAGAGATTTTGAAGTTACAAAGAATTCTAAAGTGAGTAATATTCGTTTTTATTTTTAAAAATTTAATTATAATTATTTATTATATTTTTGCTAAGAGTAAATTATTTTAAATTGTTGATAAATTAATTATAATAATTAAGTTGTTCATATCAATCATATCGCAAACTATTGTAATAAATTTTGTGTAAAATGATAAAATAACTATATAGCTACTTTATATATATAGTTATTTTTATAGAGTTTTATTTTATAAAAATATTAATAATTTTAGTATTTTATTAAATTTTTGTTCTAACTTTAAACATTTTTGTTTGACCGTAATATATTGTAATTGCTTAAAGCAAAATTTTTTTTATTTGATTATGAAATTTAAATCTATTAATTTTCTACAAAAATCTATTAATTTTTCATACATGAATATAGTATATAATATTTATTTTAAATGCACATATAAATAATGTATTCATTTTGTTATAGGTATGTGAGAAGCATTTTAAGGAAAATGACATTAGAAAAGCTGTGGAATTTGTTTGTGAAAAAACTGGAAAGAAAACAGTTGTGCCCTTTGAACAAAGAAAGGGTAACAAAGGAGGCTATTCCATCTATATTTCCTGGATGTCCAGACTATATGACCAAAAATGAGCCAGTTCGAGAAGAGCCAGAGGCAAAGAGAAAAAGAATTGAAATGTGCCAGTTGGAAAATGTCCTTGCTGAAAGTTTAGAACTTAATGAACAGCATAATGTAAAATTTAAAGTAGATAATCTAACTGAACTGATAGAAAAATCTAGTTTAGTGGATTTAAATGGTGTTTTTAACCCTGTAAGTATTGAAAATAGTTTTTCTTTTGTGAAAATCAAATTTGTGGATCAGGTTCCCACATATATTACTGTAATAGTTGATCAAAATTTATCTTTAAGTGTTTTTATTGATAATGTAAAGATTAAAAAACTTTATGATTTAACATTTTCCTCTAATCATCAGTAATGTTCAGCAAATTTCAAATGTTTTATGTTATTTAAATAAGTCTAATGATCTAAAGTTTGATAATATTCCAAATCTTATTAACTCTATAACTGTCCAACTTACAGAATTAGAAAACTTAAGTGCAGATAATCAAAAATTAGTTATTAACTTTCTAAAAGAGCAGCTATCTTTAATTTTTACTCAAAAAAATCAAAACCGATACTCTATAGACTTTCTCGTTTTTTCTTCATTGTTTCTATCTATATCTCCTCATGCATATAATTTTTTGAGAAGCAGTGGTTATGTTATTCTACCGCATCACTCAACTATAACAAAAATTGATTATGTCATATGATATTAGTCCTAAAAATGAATCCACTGAGGAAAACTTCTTATCTTACATTAAACAGAAATTTTATTATTTAACTGATGCAAATAAAACCGTTACTATTATTATAGATGAAGTCCATTTAAAACTTTTTTTTGACTTTAAGGGTGGCAATATATTAGGAGTCAAATATATTAAGGGTGGCAATATATTAGGCTGGCGGCCAGTATGATATATCAATAACTCAATTATATGAATCAGAAATGAAGCTGAGGCTTCAATCTACTTTGACATTGATTTTAAAATCAAATGTTTTTGGCTATGTTAAAATAGATTTAAACAATATTGAGAACGAATCTGAATTTCTTAACAGCAATTTACTATGCAATAATAAATTTGAAATAAATGTAACAGAAGAGGATTTGCAACAATCTAATAAAATTATGCCTGTTATTGTTTATCTTGCTGGTTATGCTGTTCATTCAACATTAAAATTCCTTAAAAATTGCCCTTTTTGTAAGTTATTGTTAACAAGAGATGAAGAAATTCTTTATCATGAAAATAACATTTTGATTCACCATCAAGATCGTGGTGGACTAAAATACCCTGTGGAGGAAGTTATAACCATTGGTTTGTACTCTTATGTAATTATTTCAAAACTATTAACTGAATTTGAAGAAAGTTTTTTAAAAGTTCATAATCAGAGAATTATCTCTTTAAACATAATCAAAGCTGGTATTGAATGACGAAGAGAAACACTTAAACTTTGAGTATTGTGAAAATGAACATTCTTCAGATGTTGTCATTCATTGTATTGTAAAGAAATTTGTAAACATCTTATTAAATAACTATTGTAAATTGAAAAATGATAGCATTTGTTATGCCTCCCATTCAAAAGCTAAAGAAAGAAAATTAAAAACACTTATGAAATCCACTGAAAATCTAAGTTTATGGATAAAAATTATACTTTTTTAAATGTTACTGAAAGTTTAACATATTTCAGTAAAATTTGGGTTTACATTTTATATATCATTTTTTGAATTTGTTATTTAATAAAATATTTGTTATCCAAGGTTGCTTACTTTATTTTAGTTTATCACTTCTAACTATCACACTTCCACAGGAAAAAAATACAAATTATAATCATGCTTTTGATGTTATGTTTTTTTTCTATCTAAACCTTGTTTAAAGACTACATTTGATTTTCTAAATTTTCCTAAGCTCATTTTATGTCATTGTTTGTATCCAATTTCTATTTTATTCCATATGCTCTAGTTCTAATGACATGCAAAACATAATCATTAAAATCCAAAATAATCATCTAAAAATGTAAGTATCTTATTATAAAAATTAGACCCTTTTCTTAGTTTTATATCAAAACTATAATAATAATAAATGTGTAAAATCCCTTTAAAAATATATTTCTTTGTTTTTAATCCATACATTTTATAACAAAAAGCAATATAAAATTTTCCAATTTTTTAAATAAAACTGGTATTTAATTCTAAAAATTTTTTTTTTTCATTGACACAGCAGTTAGTTTTGTTAGAATTGCTTTATTGTTAATCCTTTCTGAAAACAAATAAATATATAAATCATTTTTACACATTTTAAGAACATTTAATCTAGACAAAAAAAAATAAAAAATAATAATAATAATTTGTAGCAAGTAAAGAATTAGTAGAAGAGTAACGAAAAAGTGTCGAGAAACGGAAGGAAAAAAAAACCCCGTTATCGTCAGAAGTGATCAGCAAATCTGGGCCTAACTGTATGAGTCATCGTTTTGCGTCCTTCGGCTTTCTTTCCAATCTAGGAGGTATTGGCATATTTCAGTGCCACCACTTTACTTTTTTTTTTATTGTTTTTAATTTTTAGGATGATGTTATTTCCTGATTCAAACTTATCGGCTTTTCCTGTTGTGGAGTACCCAAGGTGAAATTTGGTATGTATATTATTTTCAATAACTTTATTGCTAAATATATATATATAGTTTTTGAAAATAATGTGGTGTTCTACTGCACCAAGAACTAAGGATAGTTCCTGCTGCGGATGTAAGTAGCCATCACCATATTTCGCACCCCGGCAAGAAAGAGTGTCATAACTCTAAAATGCGGCATTTGAGAAAAATCAACTTTTGCTTTCGCTTTATTTACAAGAAATTGGGTGCCTGGGCCACGCAGCGCTTCCTAACCCATACATAATGAAATTAAAAAACATTGAATAAAAACATTTTGTATTGAGCATCATTATGGTAGCTAAATAAGAAATTACAGGCATTGTTAGAAACTTATAGTTGTAGGTTGTATTTACAAAATTGACAATTCTATTGCAGCATACTGCTTATTAACTATAATACAGTAGATATTAAGAATTTTTTATAGTAAATATTTAGAATTTTTGAAAGTTCAAAGTTTGTGGTTTTGATTTTGTTGATTCAACTGCTCGGAAAGCACTGCATGATGACCCACAAATTGATGAAACTCAGGAAGCATTGAAAGAAAAATCAACTTAAAGAACACTATAAAACTTATTCTGAAATAGAGACAAAGTGACACAACTGCCCTCATCTGGATAAATTGCGAACTAGAGATGTGGCACATTTTGAGCCTGATGGGACATTTCAGACATATTTTTCATTGCCATCATCTCAAAATTACTGTTTCACTTTTCTTAACGGGGTGCGATTTGCTCTTTACCCTGAGTGCCAGTACACCCTGTCTCCTTGAATTACGGTACTTTTTACAATAATTTGATCCGGAATTTTTTACAGTAGGTGCAAAACTTATTATCGGAACAGTTTGGTTGACTTTAACTGTTTCTGTTTAAATTTGCACTAATAAGATATGTAGATATTTATATAGGCTTCTGCAGCCATAATAAGGTCTGTGGTAAGTGGACCAGTGGTTAAAGTATCGGACTTCTGTCCAAGTGGACCGGGGTTTGATCGTCAACTCCGTAAAGACCACCCACCACGACTACATGTTAAATAAATGCTCGTAATATTTGAGGAATCTAAAGTCCTTGTGTCTGTCACTGAGCAGTACCATGGATACAGGGATCAGGTGAAAGCTTCCTTCCCCTTCAGATCTATGTATAAACAGAAGAAAAGGCCTCACAAATAAGATCCCCTCTGTAGAGGATCAAAATTGTGATGGCATATCTCCGGATCGTACTAAGGGATGTTTCCCATATTGTGGTCAATAACCCATAGTGCAGCTCCAGTGCGACGTAAATAAAGTACCTACCTAGCCAGAAAAAATTACTTTTTATTTATTAATCAATTTCTAATAATTGACATGAATACAATTATATGTTATATGAAATTATAAGAAAAACATGATGTTAAAGAGTTAAATTCTTGTTTAATTACAAGAGATTTATTTTAAAGCTCGTTTTCTTGGCTTTTTTAAAGAAATTTTTTGCCATTTTTCAAGGCACATTTTGGAAGTTTTAAGTAATCAATATCAAAATTCCATTTATAAACAATACGCTTAAACTTCTGAAAATACTAAAAAACAATGTAATTCTCTTCCATCTATTAAAGCAGTATCTTTTTAATCATAATTATTTAAAGAAATTTTTTAATTGTTATAAGTATATAAGTGTGATTTTATTTTATTTTACTTTATAACCGACAATGAATAGCTGATTCAATTCTAAGTTTACGACAACCAATGTTCAACTCCGTAGCCTTGAATTTTTAAATCCAACCCAGAAGTCTAGGATACTCTTGGATCAAGCATTGGGAAAACCAGATTTAGTGGAGGACTTTTTGATGGAGCAGACCCACATTTGCGTTACATGGAGAGGGAAACTATGAAAATCTCTCACGGTTAGCCTGACGGTAAGGGTATTCTAACCCATGAGGATATTTTACGTCTGCACTGTGATTGGTACGAGCGGGGAGCCCTGACACCGCTGAAATTTTGGCCAGGTCTACCTCAATAGAAAATAAATACTCTATCCCCTAAGCCATCATAGTTCTAAACTAAATTTAGTCATGTTTAATTTTTTTCTAGGTATTTTTAACAAAGTACTACTATTTATCCTTAATCTGCATCGCCCCTGTATAATATTTCAAAAGGCGTTAAACATGTTGTAAATGAAATAATTTGCAATATCTCCCATGTACCATAAACAAAATTTGGAAACAATCATAGATCTTTTCAGAATATTTACACACACCAAAATGCGGCACAATCTAAAAAGAAATTTAAAAATCATTTTTTTTTCCTTTAAGAAAAAACTATTCTCGCTTCTGGCATCTTAAATGACCAGCTATATAATACATGGTAAATTCACTTTTTTTTTAACTCGAAAATTTACAACCACAAAGGAACAACTCATTTAATAAAAAAATATATCCCAAAATGTCACAACAAGCGAAACAAATTCCTGCCCGTGTTTACACTTGCTTCAAGAAAAAAGTATAAATTTCTTTTTAAATGTAAAGAAAATGACGTTTATAAAGAAGCCGGAAACAGCTATAAAACTTGGTGCCATAAATTCTCGAACAAATTACCTTTATTTATATATTTTTTTTTATTTATGTTCCATTGTTGACATTCTATTTAATTTTGTCACCTTCCTCAGTTAGAATTGTGCGTCATATCTTGTTTCCGTGTGGAGAATAAATCATAGCAACTTTATAGAATATACGACTCTCTCCTTCTCTCAATTGTTTAATTAATGCGCTGAGTTTTAATGATGCCCTAGCTTTCAGCTCAGATCCAAATCGATCACGACGAGCTTCTATAATTTAGAATTTAAAATGTGAAAGGCGAAGGAAGTTTCCATGAAGTAAACATATAAATTTTAATTTGAATTCTTGAATTTATGACACAATCAAAAGACAATTATTTGCTTTGAAGATAATGCGTACGTTCATTCTCATTAGCAATATAATTTAAAACGACTCCCGAAGAATTCATAGAAATTTTTCATCATTAATGATTTCACCGTGCATTGAAAATTTCTGTTTTCCCGTGGTATAATTCCAATGTTACAGTACGCAAAATAAAAAATAAAAAAACGCAACAGCGAGCTGCATTACTTTCGATCTAATAATTGATTTTTCTAGTTTTAAGACCCAACCATCCTGTTAAGATAGAACTTGTTTATGATAATTTATTGTCATAACGTTAGACGACATTTTATGTTATGAAAAAAAGAATCTAAAACGTACTTTCTCTGATTAAACATACCTTACACTCGATGTATTTAATTTTATTTTATAACCGGCGTTGAGCAGTCGACCTAATTCTGAGTTAACGAATATCAATGTCCAACTCCAAAGCCTTGTAATTTTGAAGCATATTGACCAACTAGAATTCCTGGAGGACTTTTTGCTGAAACTAACCCGCATTTGCGTTATATAGAGTAGAAAACCACGAAATGCTCTCACTGCTAGCCTTATGGAAAAAAGATTCTAACCCATGATCCATCCACGACTAAAAATAGCCAGAATTCATTTAACAGACTAAAAATAGATCAGACTTCGTATCAACTTGCCACCGCCTAGATTCAAACCTGGGGCACCTGATTGGGAGGCGATTACTCTATTCCCTGAGCCACGGCAGCTCATCCTCGATAAATAAAATTATTTTAAAACCGTCGTTGAACAGCCGATCCAAATTCGAGTTTATAACTACCAATCTTCAACTGCGGAGCCTTGTAATTTTGAGCCCAATCCAGAGAAGACAAGGGAGCTCCTAGATCAGTACCCCAATCACATAATTTACAATGGTCCTCATAATTTGGGAATATTCGCATAGTTTTTATTCTTCACAAAAACAATTTCCAAAACAATGTAATTTCAACTTCTTTGAAGCATATTGACCAACTAGAATTCCTGGAGGACTTTTTGCTGAAACTAACCCGCATTTGCGTTATATAGAGTAGAAAACCACGAAATGCTCTCACTGCTAGCCTTATGGAAAAAAGATTCTAACCCATGATCCATCCACGACTAAAAATAGCCAGAATTCATTTAACAGACTAAAAATAGATCAGACTTCGTATCAACTTGCCACCGCCTAGATTCAAACCTGGGGCACCTGATTGGGAGGCGATTACTCTATTCCCTGAGCCACGGCAGCTCATCCTCGATAAATAAAATTATTTTAAAACCGTCGTTGAACAGCCGATCCAAATTCGAGTTTATAACTACCAATCTTCAACTGCGGAGCCTTGTAATTTTGAGCCCAATCCAGAGAAGACAAGGGAGCTCCTAGATCTCACAGCCCGTTTATAGGATGGAGCCATTCATGCATTCATCGACAGATCGTAATTTCGACCTGAATCAGAAAACGATCCATCTTCAATTCAGTACCCTCAGAGGTATTGATTTGTTATGGGGACATAGAGGACTTTGTGACCCGGCAGATTCAACGAGCTCCAGTCACCATTTACTTACACAGGGAGTCTTCGGCAGGTGGTGATCGAACTCATGACCCCTTGGATATGGGCCCAATGCCCTACCAACCAGGCTATTCCGGTCCCCAAAATTTATTAACGTTATGAATCTATGAATTGTACACACATGCAATGGATGCAAAAAATCACATAATTTACAATGGTCCTCATAATTTGGGAATATTCGCATAGTTTTTATTCTTCACAAAAACAATTTCCAAAACAATGTAATTTCAACTTCTTTGAAGCATATTGACCAACTAGAATTCCTGGAGGACTTTTTGCTGAAACTAACCCGCATTTGCGTTATATAGAGTAGAAAACCACGAAATGCTCTCACTGCTAGCCTTATGGAAAAAAGATTCTAACCCATGATCCATCCACGACTAAAAATAGCCAGAATTCATTTAACAGACTAAAAATAGATCAGACTTCGTATCAACTTGCCACCGCCTAGATTCAAACCTGGGGCACCTGATTGGGAGGCGATTACTCTATTCCCTGAGCCACGGCAGCTCATCCTCGATAAATAAAATTATTTTAAAACCGTCGTTGAACAGCCGATCCAAATTCGAGTTTATAACTACCAATCTTCAACTGCGGAGCCTTGTAATTTTGAGCCCAATCCAGAGAAGACAAGGGAGCTCCTAGATCAGTACCCCCAGAGGTTTTGATTTGATATGTGAAATTGGAGGACTTGTTGACCCCGACAGATTTACCAATCATCATTTAATATGCGGGGATTCTTTGACTAGCTAGATTTGAACTCCCATTCTCACGAACACGAGCCCTCCAACTCCCTACCAACCAGACTGTCCCGGCTCTATCCTCAATAGATTTTATTTTATTTTATAACCGTCGTTGAACAGCCGTCCCAATTTCATGGGTTTACGACTACTAATGTTCAACTCCGTAGCCTTGTAATTTTGAACCAATCCAGAAGACAAGAAAACTCCTGGATCAGTACCCCCAGAGGTATTGATTTGTTATGGGAACATGGAGGACTTTGAGACTCAACAGATTTAACGTGCATCAGTCACTATTTACTACACGCGGAGTCTTCGGTCGGCGGGGATCGAACTCACGACGTCTTGGACATGGGTCCAGCGCCCTACCGACCAGGCTATCCCGGCCTATCCTCAATAGATTCAGATTCTATGCCCTCAAAATTAGAAATCGTATCAACTTTATAGAATGCACGTCTGTCTTTCTTGTAATTTTTTTAAATTAATGACGCCTTATTATAGTTTCCTGCTCAGAAGTTCCAAATTCATCGAGATGTTTTTCTTTTAATTTTGAATTTAAGGCAAAGCAAAAGAAATTTTCAAGATGCTCTAACTGATTTATTCATTAACAGATAAATTTTAATTTGTATTCTCAAATTTATGGCACACCCAAACGTTAATAATTTGCTTTGAAAATTATTCATACTTACGTTCTTTTTAGTAATATAATTTTAAATGACTCCTGAGAATTCACTAAAATTTTTCATCATTAATTAACTTACTCTGTATCGAAAATTTCTTATTCAGAGTTTAAATTCGCTGTACTTTACGCAAAATTAAAAACGGAACAACTGAATAATAACTTTTGATCTTATAGGATCGGAATATTTCATTTTAAGAGACAATTTTCCTGGTTCGAGAGTTAGAATTAAATTTGCTCAATAATTAAGGCAGACGATATCATAAATTACAAAATGAAGCAAAAAACTATACTTACTCTAAATAAACATGCTTTTATTTTATAGATTTTGAATTCTAGGCCCACAAATAAAAGATTATCATCACGCTGGAAAATTTCATTCCAATTGTGTAGTCCAGAGGGGGATAGAAAGTTTAATCCCTTGATGTTAATTTCTGAATTTTTAACAATATTTCATAATCAGTCAAAATGAATCAAACAATTTTTGCGAAAGATATTTTAAACTTGTTTATCCAAACATATTTTTATGCGGCCAACAAAAAGCACAATTTTTAATAATCATTTATTATTTAATAATGACTGAACAATTAATAAGGGTCAAATATTGACAGTAACGGAGCAATTTTTGAAATGCAAGTTTTTTTACATCTTTTTAAACTATGTAAATATAAATTGCGTAATTCAAAGTTTGAACGAAATCGAAGCTATAAGCTTGGGAAAAAAGCTTCCAAAAAAGTATTTTTTAATTTTCATTTCTAGAGAATATTTAGATAGATGTCATTCAATTATAAATTTTTAAATTAAAAAAATAGTTTATTATGATGTGAATGTTTATACACCTTGTAATTTAAAAGTTTTTTTAACTATTATTAAATTATTAATTATTATTAAATTATTAATTATTATTAAATTATTAATTATTATTAAATTATTAATTAATATTATTAAATTATAAATTATTATTATTAAATTAAATTAAATTAGGTAATAAATTAATATCATTATTGTTAATAAATTAAACTAAATACGTTGCTTTTGTTGAAAATTCTAAAATTTGATATTTCTTGAATGTGGATCAAAAAATTTTATTTGATCATTCATGTCAGAGCAAATCATTAATAATAATAAAGAAACATAATATCATGTGTTACATCCGATTCTAATTTTTGTGCGTGCACTGATTCATTTGACCTATTGTAGAAATAATCGATTTTTACTTATATTTTTACAATCAATTTTTCATTGCATACTTTTTTTGGAAAGAAATAAGTATCAATTTAAAAAAGAAACTGAGATATGATGCATGTACTTTAAGATTAACGATTTCTATATTGGTTGTAATAGTTAAATAAATGATGTCTGGTTTGTAAAACTAATGACATGTATCAGATAAATCAATAACCAAAATGTTTAATAGTTGATGTAGCAATAGGTCATAGTAGTTATTATTACGTTTAACTGATGTACCATATGAAAATTGAACTTAAAATAACATTTCTTTTTCTTCCTTTTTTCGTCGATGGAGAATTTCAAAGTTCTCGGCAAATTTTTAAACGAATAACGGATGCTGCTTAAAATTGAACTTCAGTAAATTTTTTATCAATAAAAATACCAATTTTAGATAGAATAACTTTTCAATCTAATTTTCTAACAGTCGAACAATTAATTTGCATGTGTGATAAAGAGGATTTTATGTCCGTAACCTTATTATTTTTAAACGTAGTTCTGAACAAAAGTAAATAATAATACTCATTTATGAGGCTATTTTCTCAATTTAGACATAGATCTGAAGGGGAAGGACATTTTCTTCAGATCCTAATACCCATGGTACTGCTCAATAACCATCCAAGGGACTTTCAATTCCCCAGCTTACACGAGCATGTACTTGGTGGATCTTAGCGGTATCGAGGGTCGAATCACGACTCCTCAGAACCGGAGTCCGATTCTCTAACCACTAGTCTATAACTGTCCTAAGTTTTCGGCCTTTGGGGATCGAACTCATGACCCCTTGGACATGGGCCCAACGCCCTACCAGCCAAGCTATTCCGGTTTGTAGGGCGTTGAGTTTAAAAGAGTGTCGTTAAATCCTGCTGGATCGTCAGCTTGGTGAATCCTTGAGAATTTAAGGTAGAGAATGCGTTTCTTGTTTTTTAGGGGCGCCATCTATATCCAAGAATACAACTTTGGCCACACACGCATCACAGCCCGTTTATAGGATGGAGCCATTCATGCATTCATCGACAGATCGTAATTTCGACCTGAATCAGAAAACGATCCATCTTCAATTCAGTACCCTCAGAGGTATTGATTTGTTATGGGGACATAGAGGACTTTGTGACCCGGCAGATTCAACGAGCTCCAGTCACCATTTACTTACACAGGGAGTCTTCGGCAGGTGGTGATCGAACTCATGACCCCTTGGATATGGGCCCAATGCCCTACCAACCAGGCTATTCCGGTCCCCAAAATTTATTAACGTTATGAATCTATGAATTGTACACACATGCAATGGATGCAAAAAATCACATAATTTACAATGGTCCTCATAATTTGGGAATATTCGCATAGTTTTTATTCTTCACAAAAACAATTTCCAAAACAATGTAATTTCAACTTCTTTTTTTTTTTTAAATTCTATTTTATTCGGAATATCAATGTCAAAGCTTTGTCGATCGCATTTAATTTCATGAAAACTGTTTGAATCTTTAATTTAGAAAAACATGCTTACATGAACATTGGTAGCGATTTTGTACTCAAAAATATTGCAGGAATGAGTTATTAAGTTTAAAACTAGAGAATTCCGCATGGAAAGAATGCCATAAAGTATGTGCAATGAAAACTTAATAAGATTCTGGAATTCAAAGGTAATATCAGAAAAATTTCCATAAGCAAGCTCTCTGTTCTGCCTAATTCAGTAAACCGAGAATACAATAGATGTTATGGCTAAATTTTACCGGAAAAAAAGGAAAGTCAGAAGAAATATTCTGCCTTTAGTCTAATTTCACTTCACTTTAATAATTTGATTACTCTCGCAAAAATAAGTTTTCTGCTACATGAGATTTGTTTAACAAATCTTAGATACATTCGTATCGCTGATTTCAAATCTGTAATCAATTTCCCCCTCCAAGCCGCAGTTTTTTTTTTTTTTTTTTAATGGGAAATTTTTAGTTTATTTTTGCCGAAAAGTACATGATTAAAAACGTTATAAAACATGGCTTAAATGTTGCGACAAACTCCTAGGAGCTTTAGGACACATTATCCGAATTTAAACTGCATAGCCCATGCCCGAATTGCCACCATACGCCTCTAGGGGCACTTTCCTATCATGTGCTGTTTCGTCGTGTACTTTTGAACATGGTAAGATTTCTAGTCGCATACGACAACATTTCCGGCCAGCGATTTTCAGATCCAGCGTATTTAACGACACACACCCCTGTTTAGCCTTTCTTAAAGAAATAAATAAAAAACTTCATTCTTGACTTTGTGTAAGTTAAGATAGCAGGTGTCAAAAGAAATAAAAGCTTGTATTATTATTAGGACCAATTTCAGCCTAGATTAAAATCTTCCAGAAAAAAGAAGAAAAAAAAGAGTCGTTAAATCCTGCTGGATTGTAAATTGGCTTCCGGGCTTCCTATGCAATTTTAATCATGATGAGGTGCCCTAACCCCCCTAGAAGCTAGCCTTAAGATTAACGTAGCCCCTGTTACATATAACGTTTCTAAACTTGTACTTTTCTACAAATGCTCTAAAAATGTCCTAAGAAATCTATAGCTTCAGTAACAAAACTAATTTCAGATATGAAATCCTCACACCCGAATTAGGCCAGATTTGTGTATTCTGTAAATGCAACCAAACATTTACTCCCCACTTCTGATGTTAAAGTGGGGAGTAATAATTTCTGATGTTAAACATGAACATATGTATATAGCTTTTTTGTTTTCTTTACAATATTAAATTTATTCAGAAATTCTATCCAATATCACCTTTTATCTGTTTGAAAATTCGCCAACAAATTTCAATTCGAAAAACCGGGCAAATAAAATATTCTATCGAAATATAGTGGATGCGAGTAATCTTGCTTTATCAATCAAACAAAGAGTGATACAGCGACGACTACCAATCGGTGCTCAGCTGCTACTATTTTTCATCAGGGACTAACTAGCAAGAGGATACCCTTTCCCGAGATTCCAGGAGCAGATGGAAGCATTTATCTGGGAAAGTAATTACCAGAAACACGGCTCGTACGTTCTTTTTTCATTCTCCCTTTTGCCTCTTTTTGCTTCTTTCCAGGCACCTTCCAGGAAGAAGAGACGACAGAAAGCGGTCAATGAGATCCCTGTCGCTATTAACCAAGGAATTATGTGATGGGTCTTTGGCCATAGGTCAGTAACAGAGAGAATGTGATTATCTTCCAAGACTAATAGGTGAAAATGTTGATCTATGAACATGCATAAAGTAGAAAATGTTACAGTGTGGTTGTTGTTCTCTTTTCAAAGTTAAGACTTATATTTTTTATGAAATAGATTCCAAATGAAATATAATATAAAATTTAATTTATTGATGAAAATTTTTAACCCTTTAAAAAATAATATTCATTAAATATATTTTTCATACTCTACGATTTCTTATTAATTGATTAATATTATTGATAATGAAATTAACTAATGATATTGATATTAATTAATGATATTGATACTAATTAATGATAATGATAAATTAATGATATTAATTAATAAAATTTTTCTGTATCAATTTAGGTCAAAATAAGTGAAAAATGTTATATTTGGCATTTTAATATTCTATGGTTATGCAATACAGCACATCAGACACCGGTGTGTCTCTTTACGTTAAAAGTAAAATTTACCAAACAGGGCTCACTTTCAAACATTAATTATTTAATTCATTATTACATTAATTAATTAATTAATGTAATTAATTAATTAATTAATTTCATAATAACATTAATTAATTAATTTCAAATTTTCAATTATTTAGATTTAAGAGAAACATTAAAATTTCAGGAATTTATAAAATCAATTATTGATAAATTTTTGACCACGAATGAAAATAAAAATGTTTTTACAAGCTTTTTTTTTTTTTCAACAAAGATAGGGTATACTTTCCGTTTTTTAACGCTAGACTAAAGCAAAAAAAAAAAAACAACGAGAATAAAACACAAATGGAAGCACATAAATAAACAACTACAGTTGCATTTCTATAAACAAGAACCTTCCTTTGTGTTTTTTGACGTTTTGAGACGGAGGAAGGTTCTTGTTTGTAGAATTGAAACTAGTATTATACATTTATGTGCTTTATTCTTATGTTATATTATTATGTGCGTTGTTTTTTGCTTTAGTCTATTTTTTTTTTGGGGGGGGGGAGAATTTAATATTTTAGAAAGAATAATATTCCGAGAAACTGAGAAATTTTTTTAAACTATTAGAATGTTTTTATAATTAAGAAATACCAAAATATAATTTTACTTGCAATTGGGGAGCCAGAAAAATATATATAAAAGAGACACCGGTGTCCCATCGGCACCAAAAGGTCAATACATAAGCGCTTGGAACTAATTAAAAGAACTCAATACCAACATTTACTATTAACATTGAACTAACATAAACAACTCATATTGTTTTTACTTTTTGAACTGCCCCCCCTCCCCCCCAGTTTTGAATTTACAACTACCAATATTCAACTCCCGAGCCTTGTAATTTTGAACCCGATACAGAAGACAAGGAAATTTCTAGATCGAGTCTTGGGAGAAATTTACCTTGATTGAGGACTTTTTGGGTGGAACTAACCCGGATTTGTATTGCATTTAGAGGAAAACCACGAAAACTTCCCACAGTTAAACTGGTGGCAAAGGGGCTCTAACCCATGATCCGTCTACCATTGATAATCTTTTACTCCAGCACTCTGGTCCATGCGAGCCGGGTGAAGAATTCGTATCGACTAACCATCATTTGGATTCGAACCCGTATCACCTCATTGGAAAGCAAATGCTCTATCGCCTGGAATACCACGACTTGTGAATGTTTTCTTTTTTGCTCAAACATTGTGTTTTTAAACAAGGAAATAGATTTCCCCTCGGGCAAATAAAAAGTACACGCATGACCTTCAAAATTGTTATGGAAAAAAATTGGATAAAATGTCTATCCCTCACGAATGAATTATTATAAATACGTCTATTTAATAATTCGTCCTTCTTCCCTCATTCTTTTCCTTATTTATTTACTCCTCATATATCATGAATCATTCAAAAACTTTTTTACTATAGCTGGCATTATTCGTGAATAAATATTAAATAACGATTCTTTAAATGTATATTTTCCCTTTCCAGTTTAATAAAAAAATTTATGCAGAATTATGTATATAAAGAATTTAGGGAAGTATTATAAACCATATTTTTCTAAGGGTAACCTTTTATTATCAAACTTCTTCTTAGTATTCTTTGCAGACAGGTGTTTAATACTCTTGCAGAATTTTCACTAAAAATCATGATGTTTTGCACCCAAAAAAAACTTACCGTTATAATGATCTAAGCTTTTACATATTATGTATAATAATTTTTTATTATCATTAAGTTTAACTACAATCATTTAAAAAAGTCTAAATTTGAATATAAAAGCTTACTTGCCTAATTTACTAGACAAAAAAATGCAACCAAAACATACTTCATTAAACCACTACCATGGTTGAACTGCTTATTAGTTATGGAAAGGTGTAACTATGCAAACTTTTAAAATTCAATTCCTTGCGAATTAAAATTTTCCATTTTACCAATAAAATCCAATTATATACGTTCATAAGTTTAAAATAATCCCTTACACTTAAAAATATTTGCATTGTCATTATTTGCATTGCATTCTTTTTAGCATAATTTCTTTCCAATAAAAATATTTTTTTCAATCGATTCTAATGTATTTATATGCATAGCATATAACAACTGTCTCGAAATTCAACGAACATTTGAAAAATTAATTAAAGAAAAACGGAAGGAGATATACGATTCACTGCTTTCTGCTAAAGAAACAAGTTTTTTGGAGAGTTCAAAAATAGTTGAAAAACTCGTCACAGGTGGCGTTGCTGGATTTTAAAAAAAAACTATGAAACAATAATTGCTTTCTGTGGCTTGTCAGACCATTCCAACTGAAATATTCGCATGCTAATCCGTGACCTTTGCCCTGTTACAGACTGTGCCACACGGTAGATATCATTGGCAGTTATTTTAAAATTACTAATTTACACTATTTCCTCAGTTAAGAGAGCCATCTGTTGATGAATTTCGTAACAAATTTTAAAACTGGCTGACAATTAAAATATGCGGTTTCTTCGCAGTTATTGAAACGTCGGCAGTTTTAAATCATTTGGTACCTTTATAACTAAAATTAGGCGTCCTTCCTGGTCAAGCTAGAAATAGATAAAATTGTTGAATTACCTTAACAGATCACTATAAATTTTTATTCATTATGTTTTAGAAATAATACTTATTTAGGTTTAAAAGTCTTAGGTTTAAAGATTATTTAATAAAGCTTTAAATAAAAATGCAACTAATGATGAAAGATTTTAGTGTAATGACTGTTTCAATAGTTCGGTAATTAAATGTTTCACTGCGATCAAATGTTTCAATTTTACCTAACAACACCGCTGTTCGGATATTTTATCCAAATTGATACTTAACAACCTCAACAACTAAATAGCCCCCTTTCATGTATCCAATCGCAAACCCCTCAGACAACAATAACAAAATAATCAACAATGAGCAGTACGTGGATTGTTTGGTAATAGCCAATCACGAGGAGGGAGAGGCCAAGAGAATCATCTTCCATTTAGTTGAAACGATGCCCAAGTCACTACAGTTTAACCACTAGAGACAGCACAGCTCTTTTCTAGATTTCGTCCTCGCTATCTTAGTTAGCAGGTATTACATTACTAATCCAACACCATATATCCTCTTTACGAACGCTCTGTTGCATATTTTACTCGAGACCTCGAGGTTTAGGATAACTCATTTGCCTATGGAAAGATCTGCGTTGTTTACAACAAGTTTGAGTCTTGTATTTACCAGGATTTGGTTTACCTCGGCCACCGATAACATGACTTAGAGCGCTTAATTAAGGCAGAAGGAAATCTTGTAAGATTCATTTTCGAAGTGAATTCAACACAAGTTATATTCATATGGTATATTATTTCAAATTTCGTTTTATGGAATGTATCTTTATTGTTAGATACAACGTAATACAAAACAAATTAAGCTTGAAATTGATTCGTTATTTTTAAATAATTAGTGTTATTATTTAAATGCAGTCATAGTTCGGAAAATTCATGCCACAATGAGAAAGAAAAGTAGTGTTAAAACTATCAGAGCATGGTGAAATTTAATGAGTTTCTGACTCTATGGGAACACAAAGCTTGGTAATTTTTACCCAAGCATTTTGGTAAAATTAACAATAAAATTTTGTTTTACAATCTATGATAAATTTAGTAATTTTATAATTATATATTCGAGCTTGGAGTAAAAACCATTTATTCGGTTAAATTTACTTTTCAGTTTTAGATTTTTTACTATCTGTATGGTAATAAGGACTATAATTTTAAAACCAGAATTTCCAGTAAACGGTAAAATTAAAAAATAAATGGTTTAAATATCATATATTTTAATTTTATTAACTAGAATTATGGGTTTTTTTTTTAACCAGAAATGTAATCATCTAAGTTTCGGTAATTTTACCAGATTTTTTTTTTCCGTGCAGTAATGCGAAAAATTTTATAAAATGCGTAAAACAAAATAGAGACCACTTCTATAACTTTTGATCTAATGATTGGACTTCCGTACTTATTTGAGCGGTTTACTTCAAAATTACTAATTATTTTAATTAGTACAAAAAGATATTTTAATTATGAAATCAGAAACAAAATTGTACTTTCTTGTGTTTTAAAATTCAAATTTCTCAGGAGTATATTTGTACGGGAATTATGTTTAATGGATACATCCTAACCTCGGATAGACTTGATATTGGTAAATATCACAATTGACATAATTCAGTTATTGTTTCTAATAGCACTTGGATAAGCCAACCTCCAATCATTGCCTGTTTGCGAATTAAGTCAGGAAGGTACGTTTTTTGTTTGACAAAAGAGCACCGCAAGGATAAAAATATGTCTTAGATCAAGTCCCCTCGGATAGATGGCAGCACCATTCATTCGTGAGGCTACTTCCTCAATTTAGACATAGATCTGAAAGGGAAGGAAACTTATTCCAGATCATTGTGCCCATGGTACAGCTCAGCGACCGACCGCAGGACATTCGATTGCACAGATTTTTCAGTACGCATATCGTGTTCACTCGATGGTTCTCAGCGATTTATTGATCTCGATTTTCAGTCTAAGCAACAGGCTACCACGATCCTCATAATTTTGCAAAAATATTAAAGTAAACATTTCTGGTGCCAGCAGCCAATCGTAATTTTACAAACTTTAATAAAATTATACTACAAATAAATAAAAAAAACGTCATATTTTAAGTATTTTTAAACATAAATAAGACTAAATAAAAAAGAATATTTTTATAAACCGATACAATATTTTTATAAAATGGTAAAACTTCAAAATCAAAATTTTCTTTCTAGATTATAAACTTTCATATCACTCACGTGTTTCGAATTTGTAACACATACTTTGTTTACAGAAAAAACAAAAATTTAAATACGGCTCTTTCTCGCTTTTTCCAAAAAATAATACACCTCCGATTCTTGATTACGTTAGATTCAAATTTCATTACTTAAATTTTCCTTTCTTGTGTATCCAGCCAAAAACAGCTCAGCTCAATCTCCTTCCTTTAGGCATACAAGCCAAAAAACCGTAAGCATACTGTTGTTTTGAAATGTTCTTTTTTTAATTTTATTTTAGCTCTTTTAGGTTCTAATCTAATAGCTGTGTTTTCCTAGTATTAGTGTTTTTAGATAATATGTTTTGAAGAAACAAAAAGAATTTTGCAACACCGAGGAATAATTCTGTTAAAATAGAATAAATTCAAAAAAAATCCTATTTCTGACGGTGATGTTAGAATATTCATTTCAGTAATTAAAATTTATTTAGAAAGAATTAACAATTTTTAATAACACAAAATACTCGTGTTCTTTAAACATAAATAGGAGATAAAAACCCAACTTAAAATTTAGTTTTTTATTTATTTATTTTTAGTTGCTTTCTTGTATCAAGAACAAAATTTAATAAGCTAATTAGTTTGAAGGCAATTCCACGCTTTGTGTCTTCCTGTATGTATGAATTTAATTAATGGTCAATTTGCAAATTTTTTACTGCGTGATATTCATGAATTAAATTTATTTTTTAAATAAAACTATTTTCCTATTTGGTTTTGCTGTATGAAACTCTATAATGTCGATAACAAAATACATTGACATTTTTTTTATTTTTAAATAAAATCGTTAATTTTTTTAATATATCAAATACCACACAAAATTTGAGTTATCTATCAGCTATCTATTATCTTTAATATTTAACTCAATGAACTAAGAAAATAGAAAATCCAGGTTTTCAAATGATATACTAAACTTGTTATTTTGTTAACTTTGAAATTGTTGTGCTGAGGTTGACAATTTCATAGAATGGGTTACCTGTAAGTGACGTAATGTGAGTATCTCGATCCTAATTGGTTGTTGAAACGTGGCATTTGTTTACGTTATCAACTTTTAATTCTATTTTGAGTAAGACAAGGCCGTTAAACACCAATTCTCTTAAATGATACATTCTATATTTTTACACAAACATTCTTTCACAAAGATTTCAATTCTTTCACTATATATTTCTTACTTAAGAAAAGACAGGCAAGTAGCCATGCAGATCATAAAAAACTAATTATGCATTAAAGTTGCCAGGTACACAAAACAAAAATATATCAATGTTACAATAAAATACATAAACAAATAATAAATCTGAGTTAAGTATAAAAGACGTAGAAGAGAAAGAAATATATTTAAATAAAAGCGATGTGTGATACCGTACTGTATTTATTAAACTTCACGTTAATTAACATTCTAACTTATATGGAGAAACTTAGCTCAACTTTAACACACCATTTTACTTATAAATGATCAGCTGACGTCATAAGTCACATGTGTGGGTATCCATGGTCTTCTTCTTGAAGTACTATATTTCTATAAAAAAATATTTTTTAAATATGTTTCTATGCTTGATATACCATAGTCCAAATATAACTTCATAAAAATAATTTTATTCATATTCATAAAAAAATAATTATTAAAATTATATATTATATATTATTCTATTCATATAATTATTTGATTCGTATAATTATTTTTAATTCTCCCTTCGCTGTTAAAACGCCCTAAGTTATTCCTTTTATTTATTATAAATTACATGTAACCTCTAGATTCATTCTTTTGAAAGAAACATGCTAAATTTAGTTTTAAAATTTTTTATGACTTATGAACAATTTCTGATGAATAATTTATTATTTATACTCACGGTATATTGGTATGACTTATTCTATTCAAAAACAAAAGTTTTAAATTTCTTTTTTTTTAAATAAAACTAACTTAAATTAAAAATTAAAATTTGGAAAATAATTTCTTAGGCGTATAAATTCGTTTACTCATACCTTTAACTGGTTTCGAATCGTTTTTTTTTTTTTTTCATATAAAACTTTTATATTCACTATTTTTTTTTTTTTCAAATAGTTTGGTCAAGGCCGGGATAGCCTGGTCGGTAGGGCGCTGGGCCAATATCCAAAAGGCCGTGGGTTCGATCCTCGCCGGCCGAAGACTCCCCGTGTAGTAAATGGTGACTGATGCACGTTAAATCTGTCGAGTCTCAAAGTCCTCCATGTTCCCAAAACAAATCAATACCTCTGGGGGTACTAAGGATCCAGGAGTTTCCTTGTCTTCTGGATTGGTTCAAAATTACAAGGCTACGGAGTTGAACATTAGTAGTCGTAAACCCATGAGATTGGGACGGCTGTTCAACGACGGTTATAAAATAAAATAGTTTGGTCAAAGCGAGACGTTTGTGATTTTTTTTTTCCTTTTTCTTACTTTAAATTTAAGGAATTAATTACAAATTAAATAAGAGCATTTAGTGTCACTTTTGTAGTCATTAATGCTAGCTGACTAATTAATAGTTTATTGATTAATCATATATATTACATGAAATTTTAGAGCAGATCTTTGTCATAAATGTAAGAGACAGAATTTCTAAAACTAATGTAAATGTGAGATATTGTAACTATAAGAAATGATAATATTAGCAATTTAATTTTTGACAAATGAGCATTTTGACATTGCTTTTGACCAATTTATACTCTAATTAAAATAACATAATTCATTCAAAAACGTAAGCTTAAACTTTAAAATTAGAAAACTATATTAAGAGTGTTACACAAAATTATTTGCCTTTTGCATTTCGAAATATTTCTATTAAATTAAACATATTAAGAAACCTTTGCGAGCATGTTAGCATAAAACAAATAGCGTGCAAGTCGTTCCATTTCCGAAAGTTAATTTTAGCAATTTTTTATGAAAAATGCGAATAAGGTTAGAAGAAAATTGCTATATGCTTATATCAAGTTAGAAATTAAACCAATTTATAAAAATTACTTTTTTCATAAATAGTTTTGTCTTAAATTGTCAGAAAGCTTAGAAAATTTCCACGTCGCTTGTTCAGAGTTATAATTTGACAAATTTTCTGAAGTTCCGAGTAATAAATAGTTTATATTTTTCTGAAAATTTTTTTAATATATAACACATTTATAAAAAATTCTTTCGAATTTCTTATAACTTGTCTTACTAGTTCAAAAAATTTATAATATGAAAATTAAGTTATTAATCAAAATTTAAATACAACTGACAAAAAGATAATTTAAAGAATCGACATTTTTCTTAAAATTTATTTTACTTTATTGTTAAAAATTGAAGAATCGAAGTCTTAAAAATAATTTTTTATTTGTCAGATAAAAGTTCGAAAAACTTGTTTTAACTCTAGTTTTTAACAGTTTGTTTTAATTATATTCTTCAACAACTCTATAGGATGCTAAATTATAATAATTTTTATAGTCTTTTTTTACCAGAAAAGACCCTACCATACAGTACTATAATTTTACCAGAATTTTTTCTCTCTGTGTATCAAAACATAAGAAGGATCTACAATATGACGAACAGAACTTAAAACTCAAGTTTAAATAATAATAACCCTAGGGTATTGCATTAAAACTACTATTAATTAATATAAATTCATTCAATTTCAATCGTTACTCACTTCTCAAAGAATGGTATGAAAGAATTTTTTAAAAAAAAGTTGAACTCTTTATTAAAATTCCAAATACTGAATTCCAATACTAAGTAGAAATTCAAAAAAAAAAAAAAAAAAATCTATACTAAATCAAATCACCATCAATGTATACGATGCTTCTACAATACGACGAACAAAAATGTAGCGCATAGAACTCAAGATTTATCACTAAAATCTAGGACAGAAAACAACTATGAATAAAAGTAAATCCATTCAAAGTATAAAAGAGAAAAAAATTGACAAAATTACTGTATTGTTCAGTGATGACATTTCCGATAAAAAAATATATAAAAAAATCCTAATTCTGGTTAATAAAATCAAAATATACTTTATTTAGCCCTTTCGTTGGTAATTTTTCCATTCATATGGTAACGGTTTTTCGGAAATTCTGGTTTTCAAAATTAAAAGGACACAAACAGCTCAAAACACGTATTTCAGAAAATGGACACAGCTCAAAATATATTTTTTTTAATGGCAAGCACTTAACTTATGATTCTTCGCCATGGAAAGTGCCGGAAGTGTTGCTCATTTTGCTTTGTCCGGTGAGCACCTTGTGATCAAAGTCTAGGAGGCGAGCAACATTACCCACTCCACATTGCCACAGATACCCGTTCATAGGGTGGGCCACATTCACACATCACACACACACCAGAGGACAAAACACGGAGAAAAACATCCATGTCCTGAGCTGGACTCGAACCCGCAACCATTGGCTTCACAGTCAGGCACGCTAACCGCTCGGTCACCTGACAGGTAAGCTCAAAATATACGTATTAAAATAAATAAATCTACATGGAGAAATAAATTCTGGTAAAATTACCGTACTGTATGGTAAGGACATTTAAGTTAGAAATAAAACCGTAATTCTGGTAATAAAAACCGAACTAAACTATATTTTAACCATTTATTTGGTAGTTTTCCCATTCGCATGATAACGATTTACCTAATATTCAGAACAATAGTTCTTATTATTACACATTGAGTAAAAAATACTAAATTGAAAAGTGACTTTAAACCGAATGATTGATTTTCATGCCATGCTCTAAGGTAAAATAATTTTTTTTTTTAATTTTTACTTTACCAAGAATATTTATCGTTTCCAAATGCAACTAGAATCGTTTAAGTTTTACTTATTTATCTGTGATATTTTTCATTGTTGGCACGCTATCTGAGTACAATTTTATTTCAGCAACTGTTATGAATTACTGTTTGAAAACGATTATTTACTGAAAAATTAATGTTTTAAATATTAGATTCTTGTACGTTGTAGATTTGTAGAACACAAGGAGAGATTATCCTTGTTCAGAGAAAAAACTTATGATAGAATTACTGTATTGTATGGCTATGATTTTTCTAGTAAAAAAACCATAATTCCAAAACCAAAAACCAAAACATACAGATTATTTTTCTGTTCATATGGTAACGGTTTACCGGAAATTTTTCTTTACAAAATTATAGTTCTTATTACCACATATATAGTAAAAAACACGAAAGTAAATTTAACCGAATAAAGGATTTCTATGCCTTGCTCTAAAGTATCACGATAAAAATTACCAAATTTCACCACATTTACCAAATTTCATCACATAACCCATATTTTGTTGCTGATTTTATCAAAACTATTACAAAAGCGCTTCGATAAAAATTATCGAGCTTTATGGTGTTCCCATATAGTCAAAAACACGGTAAATTTTACCATATTCTAGCAGTTTTGACCATACTTTTTTTTCTTAGTGTAAAAGATATAAACCGAAGAGCCATTACATTATGACCACCCTGCTAATAACATGTAGGACCACCTTTAGCCCTCAAAACTGCTAGCAACCGCCGTGGCATTGATTCCACAAGGTGCTCATAGGTAGTCTGAGGTATCTGCTACCAAGCGTTCACCAACTGGTCCTGCAATTCCTTCACATTGCGAGGGGATAGCGTGGCAGCACGAATTTGGTTTTCCAAGTAGGATCACAAATGCTCTATTGGATAAAGGTCAGGTGAATTTGGGGGGCAAGACATAACTTGAAAGTCACTGGAATGTTCCTCGAACCAATCCATGACGATTCAACCCTTATGACATGGTGCATTATTCTGTTGGTAAACACCATCCCCAGCAGGAAAAACTGTTGACATGAATAGGTGAACCTAGTCTGCAACTATGTCTAAGTAGCTTACAGACTTCAGAGATTGTTCTTTGAGGATTATGGGTCCTAATGTGCCCCATGAAAATATTGCCCACACCATACTACCCCCGTCACCGGGTTATAGCCCATTGTTATAGATGGAGGGTGGTCATAATGTAATGGCTCTTCGGTGTATACTGTGAAAAGATTAATTATTCTTAAAATGCATAAACATAGGCCGTCATGAAAGAGAGAGAAAACTTATTTCGAGTAATCTAATTGATATTTATATCATAAAAATTATTAAATAATTAAGAACCTTTTAAAATGCAAATGAAATTTTCGGTTACGTAAAATATAAAGTATTTAAACTTTTTGCAATATTTTCTTAAAATAATATCATAATTTTCTTTTTCGTGTAAAAAATCAAAACTCCAACTCTTTACTACAGTTTATTTCAATTCCTTAACTTGCAAAGTTTTTTTCGCCGTGCATCATTGAATACGAAGCTCTACAATACAACGAACAAAAGTACATTACGTAGAACTCAAATTTTAACAGAAATAAGCCTAAAGCAATGCATTAAAACAACTATCGATAAAGGAAAAATTCGTTCAATTTCAATCGTAACTCACTTCACAAAGTAAGAAAGAATATATTCTGTGTGAAAAGGTTAAATATTCTGAAAGAAAATGCACAAAAATAGGTCAGTATGAAAGTAAGCGAGAACTTACATAAGCGAATCTATGAGTTATTTACATCGTTAAAGAATACTTTCTTAGATGTAAAGAGGGGAGGAAAAAAAGGGACTTTTATTCAAATTTGAAAAGATTCGTAATTGGGTCTCAGCGCTGCATGCGACTCAAACAGAAAGGTAAGCTTCTGAATGGAATATTTCTTTGAAGAAATTTCTTAGAATAAGATTCGGAAGACCTGTACTGGCGAAATAGAGTATCGATCGTCTTATTCTTTACTTAGAATCGTTACAAGCGCGCTGTACTTTGGTCAAGGTTTTTTTACCCCTTCTAAAGTTTTGAAGAAATTGAATAAGAAAACGATGGTCATAGTAAATGTGTTTCAACTATAACGATATACTTTGAGACTATACTTTTTCAAGAAAAAAATTGTTCTTAAAAAATCTGTGATTGGTCAGTTTTTTTATTTTGTGCATAACTCAAAATAAGCTCAAAGTGCAAAATGAATAAATAGCCTTGCATATGTATTTAATAAAATGAATGTATCTTCAAATGCGTGTTTAAGAAAAAGTCCGAAATTAATGTGTTTGGTTCAATAAATAACGTTCATAAAGCATGTTTAAGAAAATAAAGCATAATATGACCATGTAACTTTAAGAAAATGGTCATAATTCAGAGGAGCTTAAAAAAATAGGTATTTAAGTAATCCCTATTTTTAAAATAGGGATTACTTAAACTCCCTATTTTTAAAATCCCTATTCCCTATTTTTCCCTATCCCTATTTTTCCTTATCCCTATTTTTCCGAATCCCTATTTTTAAAATAGGGATTCGGAAATCCCTATTTTTAAAATAGGGATTCGGAAATCCCTAATAAATCCCTATTTTTATCCCTATTTTTAATCCCTATTTTTCCTTATTTTTAAAATAGGGATTACTTACTTTTCTGCTAGGATTTTAAGTAATCATTATTTTAAAAATGGGGATTTTGGGTAATCCCTATTTTTAAAATAGGGATTACTTAAAATCCTAGCCCAAAACGCATGTTCAAAAAAATGATTAACAACTTAAATACGTGTTTAAGAAAATGTACACAGCTCAAAACATGCATTTAAGAAAATGGACACCACTCAAAAAATGCGTATTCAAATAAATGAATTTACACAGCGAAATTATAGCTCAAAATGTATGTCCAGAAAATGATTTACAGCACAAAATACATGTTTAAGAAAGTGTATACTGCTCAGAAAGCGTTATTTAAGAAAATGGACACAGCTCAAGAAATGCGTATTTAAGTAAATGAACTTACACAGAGAAATTATAGATCAAAATGTATAGCCAAGAAAATGATTTACAGCACGAAATGCGTGATTAAGAAAGTGTATGCAGTCCAAAAAGCGTATTTAAGAAAATGGATACAGCAGCTCAAAAAATGCATGTTAAATAAATGAGCCTACACGGAGAAATCATAGCTCAAAATGCATATTAAAAAAATGGTTTACGACTCAAAATACGTGTTTAAAAAATGTACACCGCTCAAAATACGTATTTAAGTAAATGAATCTATATGCAGAAATAAATTCTGGTAAAATTACTGTACTGTATGCTAATGACATTTTTGATAAAAATAAAACCATAATTCTAGTAACAAAATCCGAAATATGCAGCATTTGAACCATTTATTTTATAAATTTTCCGTTAGTATGGTAACGATTTACCGGAATTTCAGGATTTCAAAACTATAGTTCTTATTACCACACGTTTAGTAAACAATACTATTCTGAAAGGTGAATTTAACCAAATACATGGTTTTTATGCTAAGTATTCTGATAAAATTAGCAAATTTTACAACATTTAAAAATTTATGACAAATAACAAAAATATATTCTGTTGTTAATTTTACAAAAATCATTACCAGAGGCACTTCGGTAAAAATTACTGAACTTTTTAGTGTTCCTATAGAGCCAGAAACACGGTACATTTTACCATACTCTGGTAGTTTTTATCTTGTAAATTTTTCTACGCGTACCTTACACGAAAGTGTTGTTTCACTAAGTGTTCCATTTCACCAAAACCAAAGACAGTTCCTAGTATATGAAACACCTAAAATGTGAACACCTTAACTAGACTTTTTTTCTCAGTGTAGCTCAAAATGTATATTTCAGAAAATGATCCTTGCTCAATATGCATATTTAAGAAAATGGTCATGTCCCAAAATGTGTATACACTGCCCTACAATAATGGAAGTGACACTTTAAGTTTTTGACATTTTTTTCTAATTTTTCAAGAAATACCTAAAGGATTATTTTGTAAGTTTAGAGATGAATAGTTCATGCGACTTTTTATGCATAGCAATAAAATGTAGAGCTTTCAGAAGTTTGGGAGACCAACGATAAATTACGAAAGAAAACAAGTATTTTTGAACACCCTATGCCATAAAATCAAGCAATAAGCTTGTAACTTCGATCTATAAAGTTGTTATTTTTAATAACTGCATAAAATTTTGTAAACCTAAAGTAAATATTAATGGTCATTTTTATAAGAAATTAAATTTTTTTCCCTAAGTTTTGTTGCTATGACTTTATAAATATTCAATGGAATTTAAAAAATATTTTGGAGCAATTTAAAATTAATTACAAAATTATTGATTTAAAATTTTAAAAAAATCATCAAAAACTGCGAAAGACATAAGTATTAAGGAAGTTCTTTCGTACTGTGCATACACAGAAAAATATAAAACAGTGAAGAAAAAAAAAGAAACAAAGACATAATTTTGTAATAAATTGTATTTGGCAACTAATAATAAAAGTTTGATTTAAATGCCTTAAAAATTTAAGAAGTTTCAACCAATTTTCAAACAATTGTAATGTTTTTCATGACAAATTTTCTTTATTTACGTATTATGTTGTTTGATGTTGCAACGTAGCATCAAAACTTGTATACAATTTTCACTAAATACATGACTTAAAAATGTTAACGTTGACTTTTATCTTTTATTATCATTTTTGCAGTTTTTTTATTCTTCTTAAAATGCTTAATTAATTCGTTGCTAAAATGTTTGAAAATAATATAGTCAGAGAGTATAATACCCTCAAAACATGATGATTATTTTATAGCATAACTATTATTGCAATGAAATCAATATAGTGTTCGTAAAATACTATTTCGGGCACCATTCCAGAAAAAGTAGTTTAAAAATAATTTTAAACTTTTAAAAAGTACTTTTGAATTGAACTTTTTTATTCCCTTCGTGCGTTACTTAGATTGGACTATCAAAATTCGAAAAAACGAATCTAATTTACGATGCAAAAAAATTTATTACAATAAATTTACATTATTACATTTCTTATTCTATATATCATACCTTAAAGGTAATTAAAAGCCTTTAATTTTATATTGTAAATTTTATAACACGAAATATTGATTCCATACATATTTAACTGTTCACAGTAATTATTATATAGTTTCAGAAAATAATTAGTATTTGCGTAAAATTATTATTGGTGTAAAGAAAAAAGTATTTTATTTTAATAAATGCTGTAATCTTCATATTTTTGTAAGTAAATATCTATTTATTTTATGAAAAGTTATTTAAAAACTTTAAAAATTATAGAGAAATATCTCAACAAATGTACATAAATTTTAAACTTTTAAAAAATTCATTCAAAACATGCAATTAATTATACGATTTTAAAATACAAAAACATCTGAAAATTGATAATTAGTTTAAGAAACATAAAAAAACATAGACACTTTTACTACATTAAAATATTATAACCATTAAAAGAATGATGTAATTGTAGATTAATATAATAAAGATTCAAATATTATAAAACTATTATATGTACGACTACTATATAAATAATATTCTTTGAAAAACTATTCTATATTTTTTGTACCAAACAGCAAAAAAAAATCAAAAGTAAAAACGTTTTTTTTTTAACAAACATTGTTTAAAAATTAATGATAATCAACAATTACAAAAACACAAACGTGCTTTTAACAAATGCTCAACTCGTATTTTTACTTCTCCCAGGCTAACGATTCACTATAGAAAAAATACCTCTTCACATCTTTCCTAGCTTATATTGCCCACACAAATACGACATTCTTAAGAATAGCACCAAATAAAAAACCCAGATACAGCAAAATACTTTTCTGCAAGACGTTGATAACGTGCAAGTGCGAAAATAACATCGACCAATGCAACGAGAATGAAAAAAGCAGACGATAAAGAAAAATACGCATCGCTGTTTTGTTTGGAAGAAATAAAGAAATTTCAGAGACGAAGCAGATCTTGATAGAACAAGAAGTTCACGTAAGAGAACGACATCGATGAAAACTAAAAGTAGTACCAGAGACAAAGAAAACGAATAATCTGAAATAAGTAGACCTCAGGGAAATTTAAAACCAAATGTAAAAGCTGTGCAGCATACAGAACAGACAGAATGCGCTCAGAGCTTAGGAGAAACGACACCATAAAAAAAAATTTTACATTGAATATTTTAAAAAGAATGGCACACTGAAAACGCACCTGCGATCAGAAAGTTTAGAAAGTTAACTTATCAAGCTATGAGTAAAATGTGAAGAAGAATGTTAAAATAAAACCTGGATTGAACGTAAAGTTTCACGATCTTATCAAATGCTTGTTTACAATCTTCATATATCTTTTAATAAATGAACTGATATAATTTTATATTTATCCATTATTACTTCAACAACATAAAACATTCGATTTCTTTTCATGCTTTATATTTTTGCTATTTATTTTACTTCAATTATTCCAACAAATTTAATTGCTGTTATTAAATAAAATTTAATTAAAGCACCGAATTTAAAAAGATATATTGTTGTAAACAATACAAAAGCCACCTGTATCTATTAAATTTTATAATCTTCAAAAGAGATCAGAAAAAAGTTTCGTTAAAATTAATTCACAAAAATAAAATAGTTTACTAATTTTTGAAATTAAAATTTTATTAATTTTCACTGTACAAATCCAACAATATAAATTATTGTATGTGTTTATAAATAACTCATTACATCAATGTTTACATAAAAAATTCAAACCTATACTTTAAAGATATTCAATATACTTTGGTAAAAGAATTAAGTAGCAAATAAGTTGTATTTTCTTAACTTCCTGAACCTATAAGAAGTATCTAATCTGTAAATTTGATCACTTTTACATATTTTATGTTGATAGGCTCGTGATATACAAAAGGATATGCGTCAGCGCTCATTTTTAGCATAAATATTATCAGTAACAATTTATTATTAAATATTCTTGTCCACAATTTCCGGATACACAGTTAGGAAAAAAAATTCAACAATTTTGAAAAAAGTTTAAACCATAATATCGTTCAAATTACTGCAATCTTATTATGAACATTAATAAAACCATACTATCAAACTTCTTAAACCTAATTACACAAATCAATCTTATGCTGATGACAACCAAACCAATATGAAAATTAACGTGGAAAAACTGGATCCTGTCATGTGATTTTCCGGCCAATAAAAATACACCGACAACAACGGAAAACTCTGTCAGACCATTTTGTTCTTATGTTTAAATTCCAAAAACATATTCTTAACTTCTCTTCAATATTTTGGTAATACTTTAATATTTTATAATAAAAAATAAGGACAAAAGAATTTTTTTGCTAGCATTGTAATTTTTTTTTTATTCTATTCATATACAAAATAAAAGTAAAACATTGCAAGAAATAAATTTTTCTACAAAGTATCTAACTAAAACTATTTCCATCTTCCATATAGCTGTCCAACTTGCAGACTGCCAAAAACAATGATTGAACTCAAAACACCGCTTGTCAAATGCTGAAAGCGGTCTTTTTGCCACATTCCCGATTAAAGCTCCGATCCGACAGTTTTCCCGATCCTGTTTCTCTTCCCAGGAAAAAAAAGCTAAGCAAAGTAACCCAATATTTCTACAGTTGGGATGAGAGAAGTAAAAAAAAAAATAACAAAAATAAATAAATAAAAAGCAACTGTCAAAAATGCTGACAAACTGCAAAGAAGAGCTTTCTCCCAATTTGACACGCGCTAAATGTCGCACAACCTTACGTCACTCAAGACGCCCGCAAAATAAAAGATGGCTTCCATGGTTTGAAAGGAAAATTTACTAGGAGTCAGGACGCTTTAATGGCTCTGTCTTTCATAGTGGTGGAGAGATACAAAAATAAGCTGGTGATACTTCCGATATTTTATTCAGGTTATTTCTTTAACTTCTTTATTTATTTATTTTTTTTTTATTTTGTATAAAATGTCACAACGCATTAGAATAAAGTTCCAATGCAAAAGAGAGAATTTCGAGAAGGCGCTTTTTCGTTTTAACTAAATATTTGCATACATGTATAAATAAAATAAGTTTGGTCATTGTTTTGAGCGTTTTTAAAAAGGTTGATATTTTTGACTTGCTATCCTTAGTATTTCTCTATTTAAATCTGAGGATACTATCAAAACTATTCAAAAAGTCTTAATCGTTTCATGAAGCTATTTCTTTATTTTTAATAATTTAAAATAGTAATGTGCTGAAATAGTTTGATGGATTACATTAGGAAGAAGCAATTCCATTTTTTTTGCAATGTATACTAAGTTAGCTTTCAACTTTTAACAATAACTAAAATTCAAAAAGTTCTTTAAATTCAATATTTCGTATAAAAATCAAACGATTAAAAGTGAAAATTAGAAAATGATTTCAAAAACGATAATAAATATAGAAACAATTCTACCGTTAATATTATCGTTTGTTCAAAAGATTTTATTTTTGCCACTTAAAACATGGCGTTGGAAAAGAAATTAGAAGTTCCCACTTAAATTGAAAAGATGTTAGCTATTGTTTTCTAATATTGTTGTATCTTATTTTGTGTAGAATACTGAAGGCTTTATTTGTCTTGTAATTTAACAAATAGAATTATAGAATTTATTAGTGATAAGACTTATGAAGTAACATTTTTACATTACCCCAATAGTGTATATCTTATTAGCAAGTTACGATAAATTGGACTAATAGTTCTTTGCTTTTGATAAAATATCAATTATTGCAGCTTATAGTGAGTAAATTAATGAATTAAGTGTTTTTCTATATGTAAAAGAACAATCTTAAATTTAAAAAATTCTCTTTTAGAAATTTTGGCACGTGCAGAACTGATTATCGTTAAAACTCCTTCAACCTTAATGCGCTGCAAATTCAACCATCTTATACAATATCATCAATCAACTTGCACCAGAATATGGTCCGATTTAATGCTTTAATTTTAACATTTTTTTACGTGTTTTGAAAGTGTTTCAAGGTAAAATTCTCCAGCTTCCTCGCGGCTCCATGGGTCCTCTTTAAACTGTTCTACCGTAAAGTGCTCGACTTCGCGTGCAGATTGTTGGGCTACCGAAGCGGGGATGCATTCCCTCTGCAGAGGATCAAAATTGAGATGGCTTGTCTTCGGATCATCCTCAGGGATGCTTCCCAGACCGCCGCCAATAGCCCATTGTTAAGCTCTAGTGCGACGTAAATTAACTACAACAACAACAACAACCAGCTTCCTCGCCTAACGATTTGACAGACAGCAGCGCAACATTTTTTAATCACACGATAGTTAAGGACTATCTATAACTTATAACTGTATATTATTAAAACAATAGAAACTTTTTAAAGCTTTTTAATCACACGACAGTTAAGGAGTATCTATAACTTATAACTGTATATTATTATAATAATAGAAACTTTTTAACACTTTTTAATCACACGACAGTTAAGGAGTATCTATAACTTATAACTGCATATTATTATAATAAAAGCGTGCTGGCGTGGGGAAAAAGCAAGATTTGTGGATACCAAAGTAACGGTGAGGGGAAATCGCGTAACCTTGAAACTCCTGTTCTATTTACAAAGTTCCTGCTCTATTTACAAAATTTACAAAACTCCTGTTCTATTTACATGATGCCGAATCCAACAATTTTATGCATTTCTCAAACCTACTAGACGATACAATCGTTCAACTTAAACAGAAATACAGTCCCATTTGACGCTTTAAGTTCTCTTTTAAAAATCTTGGCGCGTGTTGAACCATATTATCGTTTAAATTTGCTGCAACTTTAATGTGATGCCAAATCTAACCATTTTATGCACTTCTCAAATATATTATACGATACAATCATTCAATTTGAACCAAACTAATCCGAATTTACTCTCTATTTTCTCTTTAAAAAACCTTGGCGCGTGTTGAGCCATCTTATCGTTCGAATACATGCCGTTCGAATTAAACGATATTACACTATCTGATCAAAAGCATACGGAAAATCACTTAAAGAATTGTATTTGGCTGGTGTTGCATCATGGTGTGGCGGTGTTTTTCATAGTGATATTATTTTATTTCTTATGGATGAAAACATGTACTCTAAGATGTATGTGGACATTTTGGATAATACTGCCCTCCTATCTCTATGGTAATATTTCAAGAAGGTCCATATCTCTTCCAGCTAGATGACTATTTCATTGACACATATTTGTTTGACGAAACGGGTATTTAAAAACTTCGCAAGCTTTCTCAAAATACTGATCCCATATAATAACTTTGGAATGAATAAGAACGAAAATAAAACGGCCATCTTCATTACCAACCCTCATTTCAGCTGTGGTGGACGCCTGAAAGTCAATTCCTTTGGTCATCTATCATAAACTGATGGAAAGTCTCCCAGGCGTTGGCAGGCTGGCTTCGATGTAAAAGGGGAACCAACATCATACTAATATATGCCTCAGAAATCTCCAAGTCCGTACTACTGTTTGCCCGGTTATTTTAGACTAGACAGGTAGTGTATGTTTCAACATTTGAACCGATTTTTCTGAGAGCATGCTAATAAGCTGCAAAGAAGAGCTTCATCTTGATTTGACACCCGCTAAATGTATCATGTCACTCAAGACGCCAGCAAAATAGAAGATGGCCTCAATGGTTTAAAAGAAAATGTCACACGTCACTTAAGACGCCCGCTAAATAGAAGATGGTTTCAATTGTTTAAGAAAAAGAAAATATCACCCGTCACTCAAGACGCCAACAAAATAGAAAATGGCTTCAATGGTTTAAATGAAAATGTCATACGTCACTCAAGACGCCGGCAAAATAGAAAATGGCTTTTATGGTTTAAAAGAAAATGTCACTTGAGTTACCCGGAAAAAAGTAGACGGCTTCCATGGTTTCGAAGAAAATGTCACATGTCACTCAAAACTACCGCTACATAAAAAATGGCTTTTATGTTTTAAAAGAAAATGTCACTAAAGGCGCCCGCAAAATAGGATATGGCTTCCATGATTTGAAAGGAAAATTTACTAGGAGTCAGGAAGCTTTGATTGCTCTGTCTTCTATAGATGTCTCTCATTGATTTCAAAACCAGTTTTACTCGGTCTGGCATAAGTTTTACAAGGCTTTTCACAATTTCTTCATTCATATAATACACTTGATTTAATAAACAAATGGTGTTTTTTTTTTTCGATCCGTAAACTATTTTACTGAACCTTAGCTTGTATACACCCATGGACTCTCATGAGATAGAAGAGTTTTCCGAATACTCTAAAACAACCATTTTGTTTTGGATGGTAATAGAAGCAAAGTCTTGCTGAAAAATTCCATTTTCTTATTTGCCTCTGTCTACATTCCATAATTTTCTTATACTAGCAACCGTTGATCATACCGTCAAGAGAAATGAGCAGTTCTTTGGAAAACACTCCAGATAATATTTTCTTTTGATTAAATTGGAAAAATCAGACATTTTCCCTTGATTCAATGAATACACTCGCAACTGTAAAGGTTATTTAACATGCAGTCCATACAAATATTCAAAATTCAATCACGTTTTTTATGGAACTCTTATTTTTCATCCTTTGCCAACAAGACCTAAAAAACCATTCATCTTATTTCCATTTTGCTCCCATTAGATTAAAGATAATCGAATTATCTTCATGTAGTTCATGTTTGCGAAATTCTCTGTATCCATTTTTATGTGAAAAAAAACGAACTTTAGAAGCTTATAAATATTTAAAAATAGAGACAACAAAATATTTTTTGCGCTAACTCATAGAAAATTGATTATCCATAACTTCATTACTAAAATGAAAAAAGTGTTTATGGAAATGTATAGTTGGATGTATATGTGGAGAATTATATCGAAAAATAAGATTTCTTGAAAAACAAATTTGAAATTTGTACGTGCTACAATATGCATGGCTTTATCGTGGCTACACGTATGTAACATATTTTTAAATGATTTGTAAATTTTGTGGGTACAAGTGAGTTATATTATGTAAAATGCTTAAAAAAATATGTAGAAAAATGATATTTAATGTTAATGACTTGTGCGTGCTGCATTTTACACACCTCTGTATAGGTCAAGATTGCGTAACTTGTATTTAAAATACTTAGTAAAATGTAATATTAGTAGAATCACATGGCATAAAATACATAAATATTATAATAAATATTAATAGCATCATATTACATACATCCGAATACAATATATTAAAATATTTTGAATAATTTGTTTCCTAGATAAGGAAATTGAAATTTGAAGACTTGTATATACTACATATTATTAAACTCTAAATCTGTATAAGCCAGAATATTAAAAATTTCGAATCAAATTACGGTAAGAAGTACCGGTACTTTACCGGTAAAATCCATGAGCATGTTACGGAACAAAAAATCTAATATACCGGAATATTTACCGTGAATAAATGAATCACTCTATTTAAATTACTGTAAAAATTAATCTAATTTTTAAACTGCAAAAATAACTGTAAAACTATAAAATTCAATATAATTAATGTATGTAAAAATTAAGAAATGTTACTGTATAACATTTCACGGTAAAAATGGATTTTACGGATGATGTAACCAAAGCGCCGGTACTTTATACGATAATTTGATCCAGAATATCTTATAGTGCACAATTATACAGCATATATTTGAATTCTCAGTAAATAAATTTATTGTAATAGAATAATATTATGATTCCTAATAAAATATGCGTATCCATGTTGAAAAATTAGGTTTCTTGGAAAAGGAAATTGGAATTAGAAGAATTGTACGTGCTATATTATACGCTAATCTGTACTTGGTATATAGTATGTATTTAAAACAAATTATAAATTATGTTATTATAAAGAAAGTAAATTAGATAAAATGTGTAAAAAAATATTTTTAAATTTTTTTTTTTTTTTTTTTTGGAAAAATGAAATCAAATGCATGTATGTGCTACATGTTACTCAACTTTGAGTTGGTCACAACTATACAACTTATAATTAAAATGCTTAATAAATCATATTATCCTAGTAGAATTATGTCATATAAAATATTTTTATGTAATATGGTTCTACATTTTATGTCATAAAAAATAATAAAAATACTACACATAATACTTTTTTTCTAAATTTTATTACATAAATTTTTATGTAATTTTACTAACAAAAATATTTCAATATATGTAAAAAATAGAAATTGAAATTTGAATACTTGAGCAGACAAAATGCTGAAAAATATGGTTTCCTGAAAAACGGAATTGAAACTGAATTAACTTGTAACGTAACTCTGTATTGGTTCCTATTATTTATTATATATTAAAAATACTTAGTAAAATATGAGATTATAATAGGAAATGTTTTTTTTAGCATAACATGTAAAAATATGATTCGCCGGAAAAAGGAAATTGAAATTTGAATGCTTGTGTGTGTTGGATATTAAAAAACTACACTGTCAAAATTCTGGAACAAATTACATTAAAAAGTACCGGCACTCAAGGTGCAAGCACTTTTTACCATAAAATCTATTTTTACCTGAATATGTTACGGTACAAAAAATCTGATATACTGTAATTTTCTCAGTGATAATTACCTTAAAAAAACTGAATCAGTCTAGTTAAATAAATATTGCTGTAAAAATTACGGTATAATATTTTACGGTAAATATAGATTTTTACAGTAAAATGAATTACAGTAAATGGGGTTGATGCGTCATACTGTAATTTGATCCGGAATTTTTTACAGTGTATCGACTGTTCCTTATTATTAAATAACATATATTTAAGAAATTCAGTAAATAATGTTCTTATAGTAAAATTACTTCAAATAAAATATGTTTAAAAATAAAAGCATATAATTATAATAGAATCAAATAATATAACTTCTATTCAGAATAGGAAAAAATTAGCAAAAAGTATTGAAGAAGGAAAAATACATTCACGGTTTTCCTTATACAATACATTCATGATTTTCCAAATAATTCTTCGAAGGAGAAAATCGAATCTCTTCTTAATCCTATACTACTTTTTCAACATCCTTAAACTTGAACGAAACTAAATATTATAAATACTTGAAAGTTCTGACATTTCTAGGTTAAAAAAATATATATTCACATATTAAACTATAGATATTATTTATAAGACCACTGCATATGGGATTTGTATTTCTCGATATGTCTATTATTCCCTAATCCTTTTCGACTGAAGTATCGTTATATTTACGATCTCACAATTCGCTTATCATCTTCTTTTCCTTCACAGAATTAAATAAAAATATTTGTTATTTCAAGATCCAGGAGAAGATATCGGATTTCCTTTTTGCTTTTATTGTACATTAACTCCTCCCCAAACACCAGCCCATTATTTTCTCTTTCAAGAACATAACCTTGAATTTCTTTCGGAAGAAAGGCCATGTCTCTCTGAAGTTGTTTTCTCTGTAGCTTCAGTTTTTCCACTAGGAAAAAAAAGAGTTTTTCAGCTTTTGAAGAAATGTTCCTTTGCTCAGAGTTTTTTTTTTTTTTTTTTTTCTTCTAACATAACAAATATAGGTTACCAAATCGGAAGAAAAGAAAATACTACCGATAGTTAAATATTTTAATTGCATTCGGGAAAAAATAAATAAATGCAAGGTTAAAAGATCTTGAAGAAAAAAATAGAGGAAATGGTATCAGTAAGCACTTTCTCTTACTCTATATCACCATTTTTTTTCATTCTAGTTGAAACCTAAATTTTCTCTCCTAAGTTTTTAGTTGATGCTAAAAAATGGTTGATAAAAGTATTTTTACGTTTTAATTTTTTTATTGTAACAATAAATATTCAATTCACAACAATAGACAATGCTTTATTCTACATTCTTTCTGGTAATGAAAATAATTTTTTTATTTATTTTTTTTTTTTCACTTTTTCCAGCTTAGCACTAAACAACTATATATTTGCTCGTACATTATTTTTAAAGCTCTTTATTTCGTATTTTTTCTTAAAAAAATAATAAAAAAATATTAAAAATATATAAAAATCAACTATTTTTTTGCGTTTACTCATATTTTTTAATAATATTAAATAAATTTCAATAATAATCAAGCATTAATAAGTTAATGTAGTAAGATAAATTAATGTATTATGTAATAAATGAACACCATTTTTCTGCATTGCATTTATTTATTCAAGATAAATTGCGTTGCCATTTCTTTGGGCAGGAACAGCATTGCTTTCTTGTTGATAAATATGTTCCTTTTATTTTTTTAATTTGATTACCTTATAGATACATATAATCTGTATTTAAAATATACATTCGATTTCTCACTATTTTATGTGACTATATAAATTTCAGTTACATAAAATATGTTTATATAATTTATATAATAATTTTGATTTTAATAATTTTGATATTAATAATTTTGATACAAAAATTTTCCATTGATAATTATCTTATCTGGATTGTTTTTAATGACGTATGATATGACAAGAAGATGCGACTTGGCTATGCCAAGCTAAATAGTGAAATGAAGTTAAAAAAAAGCATTTCTGCAATATGGGCTTAAATTACATAATCAAACATTGCTAAAAATTATTTTAAAAAATTATAAAAGAGTTTAAAGTATTATAAGCGTTAACAAAGAAACAAATAAAAACTTAAAAGAAAGGTCATAAAAGCTTTTCGAAATCAGATTAAATAAGCTCTCAAAGGAATTAATTAAACTAAAAAGGAGGAATTATGCTCTTTATTTATAAAATTTATGATTAAAAATATAAAATGTCATTTCACGGACTTACTATTTTATTCAGAGGCTTATATTGAAATCCCTCAATATTATACTCAATAGTTCAATATAGTCAATAGTTTAAGTTCAATATTATAGTCTTTAATTTTGGATCACTGCTGTAAAAAGGGAATTAATATACCCAAAGTATATTAAAAAATCAATTCAATATTTTGATCACTAATTTCAGATCGCTGTTGTAAAAGGGAGATTAGAAACCCCAAACATATGTTAAAAAATAAAATCAATATTATGGTCATTGATTTTAGCTTACTACTGTAAAAGAAAGATCAGAAATTCCCGAACTATATTAAGAATAAATTCAATATTATGGTCGTTCATTTTGAATCGCTGCTGTAAAAGGGGGATTAGAAACTCAGGAATTATATTAAAAATATATTCAATATTATAGTCGTTAATTTTGGATCGCTGCTGTAAAAAGCGAATTAATATCCCCAAAGTATATTAAAAAATCAATTCAATATTTTGATCACTAATTTCAGATCGCTGCTGTAAAAGGGAGATTAGAAACCCCAAACATATGTTAAAAAATAAAATCAATATTATGGTCATTGATTTTAGCTTACTACTGTAAAAGAAAGATCAGAAATTCCCGAACTATATTAAAAATAAATTCAATATTATGGTCGTTCATTTTGAATCGCTGCTGTAAAAGGGGGATTAGAAACTCAGGAATTATATTAAAAATATATTCAATATTATAGTCGTTAATTTTGGATCGCTGCTGTAAAAAGCGAATTAATATCCCCAAAGTATATTAAAAAATCAATTCAATATTTTGATCACTAATTTCAGATCGCTGCTGTAAAAGGGAGATTAGAAACCCCAAACATATGTTAAAAAATAAAATCAATATTATGGTCATTGATTTTAGCTTACTACTGTAAAAGAAAGATCAGAAATTCCCGAACTATATTAAAAATAAATTCAATATTATGGTCGTTCATTTTGAATCGCTGCTGTAAAAGGGGGATTAGAAACTCTGGAATTATATTAAAAATATATTCAATATTTTAGTCGTTAATTTTGGATCGCTGCTGTAAAAAGGGAATTAATATCCCCAAAGTATATTACAAAATCAATTCAATATTTTGATCACTAATTTCAGATCGCTGCTGTAAAAGGGAGATTAGAAACCCCAAACATATGTTAAAAAATAAAATCAATATTATGGTCATTGATTTTAGCTTACTACTGTAAAAGAAAGATCAGAAATTCCCGAACTATATTAAAAATAAATTCAATATTATGGTCGTTCATTTTGAATCGCTGCTGTAAAAGGGGGATTAGAAACTCTGGAATTATATTAAAAATATATTCAATATTATAGTCTTTAATTTTGGATCGCTGCTGTAAAAAGGGAATTAAAATCGCCAAAGTATATTTAAAAAAATCAATTCAATATTTCGTTCATTGATTTTAGATCGGTGCAGTGAAAGGGAGATTAGAAACCTCTAAAATATAATAAAAAATAAAATGATCATTGATTTCTGATTGCTACTGAAAAAGTAGATTAGACACTCCCGAATTATATTAAAAAATATATTCATTATTACGGACATTAATTTTGGATCACTGCTGAAAAGGGGGGAAAGGGGAAATTAGAAGCTTCGGAATTATATTAAAAATTATATTCAATATTATAGTCGTTAATTTTGGATCGCTGCTGTAAAAAGTGAATTAGGTTCTCCCAAATAATATTAAAAAATATATTCAATATTATGGTCGCTAATTTTGAATTACTGTGAAAAAGAGAATTAGAAACATCCGAATTATATTAAAAAATGAATTCAATTTCGTTGCAAGTCAGTAATTTTTTTGTTAGGTCACTGCTAAAAAAGAGTGACCTAACAAAAAGAGTGCTGTGTTTAAATTTCTTGCTCCAATTTATGCTTTGTTTCAATTTCTGTTACTTTATTTATCAATCTGTTTCCGCCAAGGTCATATTAAATTCACGCTCAACCAATTCCTCTCTTATCTACTCCAACCAAACTGAATAAAATATTTATTATTTGCAGATCCACGATAAGATATCGGATTTCATTTCAGTTTTGTTGTGCATTAACTTCTTTCCAGACATCCAACCATTATTTTCTCTTAGAAGAACATAACCTTGAACTTTAGGCAGAAGAGAATTCCCCTCTTCTAGACCATGTCATTCTAAAATGGTTTTCCCTGCAAGCTCACTTTCTAGAAGGGAAAGGGTGATTTACAGCTCTCGAAGAAATGTTCTTTTCGTCTCGAGTTTTTTTTTCTTTTTTTCCTTACAGAAAAGCATCAGAAAAACAATACATTATTTCAGGCAATTTAAAGGCCTGTTAATCTACCATTATTTTAAAGAAAATATTTAAAGGATAATAATAGAAGCAATAAATTGTAAATTGGAATTCAATGTACTGTTGATTTAAAAACGGAAACATAAGGTTGTGAAATAGAATTTTATACCCTCTTCTTTTTAAACAATATAAAATTAATAATGGAATCATATGATTGGGAGTCGGAAAGTAAGCTATTATTATATTAGAAATCGTAAAATATAATAATAGTGAACACAGAATTTTGAAAGGTGATTTTAATTTGCGATTATTTAAAAATTATAAGATGTACTAAGGGAAGCATTGGATTTGGAGAGTGGTATCGAATCTTCTACTATCTGAAAAAATATTTAGGTAATCATGAAAAGATAGGATTGGAAAGTATAACTCAATCTAATTTTTTTAAACAATGTAAAAGTTAATAATAGACATTGGGTAGACTAATATTATTTGAAGAATTATGAAAGGTGATTTTAATTTGCGATTATTTAAAAATTATAAGATGTACTAAGGGAAGCATTGGATTTGGATAGTGGTATCGAATCTTCTACTATCTGAAAAAATATTTAGGTAATCATGAAAAGATAGGATTGGAAAGTATAACTCAATCTAATTTTTTTAAACAATGTAAAAGTTAATAATAGACATTGGGTAGACTAATATTATTTGAAGAATTATGAAAGGTGATTTTAATTTGCGATTATTTAAAAATTATAAGATGTACTAAGGGAAGCATTGGATTTGGATAGTGGTATCGAATCTTCTACTATCTGAAAAAATATTTAGGTAATCATGAAAAGATAGGATTGGAAAGTATAACTCAATCTAATTTTTTTAAACAATGTAAAAGTTAATAATAGACATTGGGTAGACTAATATTATTTGAAGAATTATGAAAGGTGATTTTAATTTGCGATTATTTAAAAATTATAAGATGTACTAAGGGAAGCATTGGATTTGGATAGTGGTATCGAATCTTCTACTATCTGAAAAAATATTTAGGTAATCATAAAAAGATAGGATTGGAAAGTATAACTCAATCTAATTTTTTTAAACAATGTAAAAGTTAATAATAGACATTGGGTAGACTAATATTATTTGAAGAATTATGAAAGGTGATTTTAATTTGCGATTATTTAAAAATTATAAGATGTACTAAGGGAAGCATTGGATTTGGATAGTGGTATCGAATCTTCTACTATCTGAAAAAATATTTAGGTAATCATGAAAAGATAGGATTGGAAAGTATAACTCAATCTAATTTTTTTAAACAATGTAAAAGTTAATAATAGACATTGGGTACACTAATATTATTTGAAGAATTATGAAAGGTGATTTTAATTTGCGATTATTTAAAAATTATAAGATGTACTAAGGGAAGCATTGGATTTGGATAGTGGTATCGAATCTTCTACTATCTGAAAAAATATTTAGGTAATCATGAAAAGATAGGATTGGAAAGTATAACTCAATCTAATTTTTTTAAACAATGTAAATGTTAATAATAGACATTGGGTAGACTAATATTATTTGAAGAATTATGAAAGGTAAAAAATGTAATAAAACAATCAAATAATAATTATAGAAGCAATAGATCGGACATTGAAATTCAATATATAGTGAGCAAAGTAAAAAACGGACCATTCTGAATAACACTTGGTCTCATAATAATTGAATTTTCACGTTCTAGGAATTAATCTTGATGATTTGAGAGGGTGACAACAAACGTACTAATTAATTAGCGCAGCCAATTTTTTAGGTTACGAAATCTGCCATAAAAACCACTTTTTCTTAATTAACATACTTTTTTTTCGATGGGAACAGATTTCTCCCCCCCCCCCCCCCCAAAAAAAAAAGAAAAAATATCTATCTCAATCTCGGAAATATGACCCCCAGAAGTTTGGATCCCTTAATGTTAATTTTTATTTTTAAGTATTTAACCATATCTCGAGAACTTTTTAAACGAATTGAAAAATTTTCCCAAGCAATTATAAAATTCGTTTATCTAAATAAAATCCCAAGCAAAAAATTTATTTTAATAAATATTTATTACTTTTTATTATTTTATTTAATAATAGTCGAAAAACCTTTAAATGTAAGGTAAGCAATTTTTACATCATTTTTAAAAAATGTAATTTAACAAAGAAAAAAATACAAAATTTGAACGAAATCGGTTGAATAGTTCCTGAAAAATCAAATTTTATGGAAGCTGTATTTTTAAAATTTGATTTCTCAGGAACTATTTGACCGACTTCGTTCAAATTTTGTATTTTGCCATGTAAAGTTGAATTCTTTAAAATGATGTAAAAAATTACATACCTTACGGTTTAAATTTTTCTCCATTATTATTAAATAAAATAATAAAAAAGTAATAAATGTCTATCAAAAGCTATTTTTTGCATGAAATTATATTTAAATAAAAAAATTTTTAATTGTATGAAATTATTTTTCAATTCGCTTACAAAGTTCTCAAGGTTAAATACACAAAAAGTAAACATTAAGGGGTTCAAACTCTGGACCGCTCTCCTGATCAAACTATTGAAACCATAATTCCCAGATTGTGGCTGACCCCTATATTTTGAGGGTTCGATATCCAAATCCGTCGAAAATATGTACGTTTGTTTATATTATATGTTAATATGGTATGGTTAAAAAATTATCTGCACTAATTAATTTACATATTTGAGGTCACCCCTTTTTAACCATATAGATTGAGTCCTAGAACGTGAAGATTTATTCAGGTTAGTTCATTTCTTATTTTGCAAACTGTACTAATATTTTAAATATGGAAGCATAAGTTTTCGAAGGGGAATTACTATGTTCTATTCTATGTACTATTACTATGTTATATTCTATGTACTATTTCTTTAGACAATATAAAATTAATAATCAAAGCGTAGATTTGGAAAGTGGAAATTTAAGCTACTTTTATGTCAAAAATTGTAAAAGATAATAAATAGAGGCATAGAATTGGCAAATAGGAATTTAATTTATCTTTCTTTAAATAATGTAAAATGTACTAATGGAAGCACAGGATTTGGGAAGTCGTGTTTAATCTACTATTATCTCTTAAAATATATAAGGATAATAATAGAAAGATATGATATGATGAAAGATATGATATGCACTATTATTTGAAAAAATATTTAAGATAATAACTGAAGTATAGAATTAGTGTGAACAATTCAACCAGCTATTGTTTGATAACAATATAAAAGAAAAATGGAGGCATAGCATTTGGGGAGTGCTATTTAATCTACTGTAGTCTGAAAAAATATAAAAGGCACCAATGGAAGCTTAAAATTTGGATAGTGAAATTTAATCTACTATTATATGAAATAATATAAAAAGTAATGATGGAATTGGAGAGAATAGTATTGTCATTTGAAATAATATTAAAGGCAGCAGTGCAAGCCATGAAATTGAAAAATGAAATTTAATCTACTATTATATGAAATAATATAAAAAGTAATGATGGAATTGGAGATTATTTGAAATAATATTAAAGGCACCAATGCAAGCTTAGAAATTGAAAAGTGAAATTTAATCTACTATTATATGAAATAATATAAAAAGTAATGATGGAATTGGAGAGAATAGTATTATTTTTTGAAATAATATTAAAGGCTCCAATGCAAGCTTAGAAATTGAAAAGTGAAATTTAATCTACTATTATATGAAATAATATAAAAAGTAATGATGGAATTGGAGGGATATTATTATTATTTGAAAAATTGTTAAAGGTAAAGTAAGGTAAAATCTATAAGAAAGTGACACTTAATCTGCTATTATTTGATAAAAGGTAATGAAGAAAATCAGTTCAAATCGTTGAAAAAAATAATTACAATTTTATTTAATCATGTCGATCTTCGTTGTTGAAAAATAAATAATAATTCCAAAACCCTTTGTCTTTTCATGATTTTATTTAAACAAGAGAATGAAAATTTAAAAATTGATGAAGATAATTATTCCAAACAATTTCCGGTTATTGGACTCGAAGGAGAATTAAAATGAAAAGACAGGAGACAATTCAATAAATACAAGAGGCAGCTATTAAATATTGTTATCTTGCCAAGAAAATAGTACGAATAGTCTTCTGAACAAGGACAATCGGTTCAAAACTCTCCCAAGTCTATTACATTCTTTTCCAAGATATGCATAATTAATATTGCATAATCTCAGATCTCCTCCATTTGTCTTAGAGGAATCACGTGGTTTTAGGGAGTTTCGCTAGTAATCCTCAACTTAGATTCCTACATGGTACATGTTCTCATGAGGTAATAATGTAGATATAAGTTGGGGAAGCAAATTTAATCTATTATTAATTGAAATATATAATTTTTAATAATGGAAATTTAAATACAATGTTTATAATTAAGAAATTTAGATTATTATTTTACACAGAAAAAAATTCATGATAAAATTACCGTAATGTATGGCGATGATATTTCAGGTAAAAAATATATATATAATTTTGCATAATAAAACTAAACATATGGTATTTAAGACAGTCATTTGGTATTAATCCGTTTATATGGTAACTGCTTACAAGATATTTTAGTTTTTTAGTTCTTATTTTCACACATTTAGAAAAAAATACAAAACTGAAAAGATTTTACCAAGCTAATTGTTTTTAAGCCATGCTTTAAGTTAACATGATAAAATTGCCAAATGTTACCACTTTTTCCAAATTTTAATACACTTTATAGAATAATATTTTGTTGTTAATTCTATAAATATTGCCAAAAGGCTTCAGAGAAAATTCCCGTGCTTTTTGGTGTTCGCATAGAGTCAGAAACGCGATAAACTTTGCAATATTCACAATGTTCTAATAATGTTATCTTATTTTTTTCTTAGCATTAATTTATATTTTTTAAATATTTATATATATATATATATATATATATTATATATATATATATATATATATATATATATATATATCCGATAATTTATTCATAAATTAACCGAAAAATATTTTAGAAGTAGTTCTGTATGAAGAAGCACGCCATGCCTCTAGATATAGAGACTTATAGACTAGAAAAAAGAACTAGATAAAATATTTCAAGCTGTTGATGTTTGATTCGTACACTTGTCACGCATAACCTATCAGAACAGATGTTTCAATCGAACTGTACCTGAAAAACAAAATAAATGCACGCGATCTACGTGAAAAAGTCAAGTGTAGAAATATAGCGAAACTAGTTTTTTCTTTATAAATACAACTATATAACAAATACAACAAATATAACAACCATAACAAATATATAACAAATATAACAACTATATAAACCGATATTTTCTTTATAAATACAATATTGCAAAACCTGAAATGTTTCAATTCATTATTTCTACATAACATATAATTTTATTGATTATATTAGCTTACTGCATTGTAAAGAAATAACTGATTAAATTACGGTTAACCATAAAATCTATTTCACTGTAAAATATAAATTAATTTTCAACGGAATATTTATTTAATTAGAGTGATTCAAAATTTACGGTAATTATTGCTGTAAAAATAACAGTACAACAGATATTTTGTTCCGCAACATGTTCCGGTAAGAATGGATTTTACGATAAAAAGTAACAGATATTTTCTTTATAAATACAATATGGTAAAAAGTACCGGCACCACGAGTGCCGGTACTTTTTACCATAATTTTATACGGAATTTTTTACAGTGTAGGACCCTAGATATAAATAATGGCAGGAAATGATATTTTTCACTTATGTACCTTAAAATAAAGCCAACTAAGGGGACAAAATATTTTTTTTAAAAATTCAATTAATTATATTATTTAACTTTGTTGGTATTTTTAATTATTACATAATAAAATTATAAATATCAGTTTTTAGCATTTTTTGTATGTTGTAAGATAATTTTACAAATAATGTATAATTTCGGGGGGAGTTTTGTCCCCCAAAGCTATGCCACTGGTCTATACAGTAATAAACTTAAACCAACAAAGTAAAAACAATTATATTTTAACATAGACATTCGCATAACAGACAGAAAAAAACTTTTAAAATATAATTTTTAAGTGATAAAATTAATCCACATGATGTTCAATATATTTAACGATGGGTCGCAAAAAATTATAGAAAAAAAATATCTTTTTTCTTAAAGCATAATTTTTTTATTTCATAGATTAAGTTTATATTTTCAAGACAATTTTTAGCTAAACTAAAGTATCTTACAATATTATAACACGATTACTTTTTTACTCGTTTCTTAAAGCTATAACCTAATAAAAATCATTAATTTTGTTTGAATTAGCATGTGGTCAAAATTTTCAACAACTTTATTTCATATTTGAAACACAAAAATAGTTAGTGCCTCAAAATTTAAACTTTACTGGGTGTTTTTAATGAAAAAATTCTGCTTTTTACAGTTTACAACAGCTTTCTTTTTATATTTAAAAGTTATTTATTACTATTACAATTTTTCTTTCTTAGATAAAAACTTTCCACAGAAAAATAAAACTTTTTGAAATCAATCATTCATCATTTATATATATATATATATATATATATATATATATATATATATATATATATATATATATATATATATATATATATATATATATATATATATATATATATATATATATATATATATATATATATATATATATATATATATATATATATATATATATATATATATATGTATGTTCAAAATGAAGATAAAACAAAAGTAAATTACAGACAAATGAAAAAAGGGGGGCGAATAATAATAATAATAAAAAACAACTGGGGAAAGAAAAAAAAAGAATTAATTAAAAGAAAAAAAGAATTAATTTAAAAAAAAAAAAAAAAAAGAGGAAAAAGTTTTTTTAAAAAACCGGAAAATAAAAGATATAATCTTTTCATGAGCCCACACGATTATATCCGAAAAAGAGTGCTTTCTAATATTGTATCAATATAGCCAAAGCAAAATATATCAATACAATAGTGTGAGAAGCACTCAAAAAATTTTTTTACAAAAATTACGACAAATAAAATTAAATAAAACACAATAAGTAAAAATAACACGTAAAAACAGAAAATAAAATAAAAAGGAAGAGCAGAACAAAACAAAATCTATAAAGCGAGTAGCGAAAAATAATGAACTTACATGAACGGGAAATTTTTCAAGAATGATTTCAAGTGTTTACGTAACAAGATTGCCAGATTGCAAAATATGAAAACTTTGAAAACAAAAGCGCAAATTGAAAGTAACTAGAGGAGTTTAAATTGCGTTCTTGCTGCATTACTGAAGTGCGTTAGATTTGTTAGTTACCAAGGATGGGCCAGAAAACTGATGTACGCGAGGTAATATTAAACTGGATAATTTAAAGAATTTGACTATAAATAATTTTAGAAAATAAATATTTATTTAAGAAGAAAATATATATATATATATATATATATATATATATATATATATATATATATATATATATATATATATATATATATATATATATATATATATATATGTATATATATATATATATATATATATATAAAAATAGAAAAGAGAAAGAAACATGAATTGCCAATTTTGCACATAATTTTAGCCACGGATTTGCCCGAAATGGATTTGCACATGGAAAAGTTATATAAATTGACAAAGAAATCTTTTTAGTAAATAATTTTAGCCACGGATTTGCCCGAAATGGATTTGCACATGGAAAAATTGTATAAATTAATAAAGAAAATTTTTTTAGTAAATAATTTTAGCCACGGATTTGCCCGAAATGGATTTGCACATGGAAAAATATTATAAATTAACAAAGGAATTTTTTTTTTTTTTTAAAGGAATTTTTTAGTAAATAATTTTGACCAAAGATTTGCACAAGGAAAAATTATACAAATTAACGAAGAAATTTTTAGTAAAAAATGTTTGGCCACGGATTTACCCGAAATGGATTTGCAGATGGGAAAATTGTATAAATAAATAAAGAAAGTTTTTAGTAAATATATTTACAAAAAATGCGATTAACTCAATGATTTTATATAGAATTTTATTACTTTAGTTGGGTAACTATTGTTTTTTATCAAATTTTGAAAGAGTTTATAGTGATCATATTTAATGCAGCTTTAGCGCTTAATATTATCTACTATTAACTTTCTTTCGTTTTCTTTCTTTTTCGTTTTGATTTCCTTTTTCTTATTTTCTCATTTCCTGTCTTTAGGACGTTACGTGTGTTTAGGACGTTGCTCTATGAGCTTTTTTTATGGATTTAAACAATTATAACAATTTAGCGCCTGGTAAAAAATGTGTTCAATATTTAAACTATTCTTCATGTTGTACCCGGTACGGAGAGCCTAAATCAGAGGGGACCTTCGGATCGACATCCTGCTACTCTGAAAGCAAAAGCGAAAGCAAAAGATTTTTTGAATTGCATTCTATTCCCGATACTTTACCGTCTTATAAAGCGTGTGGTGATAAAAGATGCAAAACTTGCCCTAATATTGATAAAAAAACACATATATATATATATTTATAACGATAGCTCCAAATATTTTTGTAAAATTAAAAATGTTATTTATATGTTAACCTGTGGCTTCTGTGATATGAAATATGTTGGACAAACCAGTAACTCACTTAACATTCGAATTAATCAACACCGTTCTGATATAAACAGTAATAAGACTATCAATAACCTGGAATTGAATCATTTTAGAGTACATAAATTTAACAGTGTCAAAATTAATATTTTAGATATTGTAGAAGATTTAGATTTAAGACTACAAAAAGAAAATTACTACATGCTTTTATACAAAACAATTTTGCCGTATGGGCTAAACGATACCTTCCAACATACACAGATTAACTTTAATAACTCCTCAACTTATTCACTTTTTCATATTAAAGATAAGCGTACAAATCGAGGTAAACGGGGATCAAGAAGTAATAGAAACTCTCTTAATAGTGACAAATTAAATATAACTTTTCTTTCTAATATGGAAAAAGATTTTAATAAACATTATAATTTTAAACCTATTAAAGATTTTGTTTTCTCCCTTAAGAATTATGATGTATATAAGCTATACGATCTTATTCATAACTTTTCTTTTATTAATTTACATTTCAAAATTCTTTGTTTCGATCCTTTAAAAGCTAAAATGAGTAAAATTTTGCCAAATAAAAAGAAAAATTTAGATAATTTATATTTCGTTATTAACTTTCAAAATCCTATTTTCGATAAGATCAAATTTCATAATATTTTTGAAAATTTTAAAACTTTATTTCCATTAAAAGATTTTAACATTATTAAAAGCTTTAAATATAATAAATCTCTTGGTAGAACTATATTTAATTATAATGATTTAAGCAAAAATTTAGGGAGCATTAACATATCCGAATTTGAATGTCACTGTGAGGAAGAGAAATATTTTGATTTTGTTGATAAACATCATAAACATATTATTACTGGTAATTTAAATATTATAGAAAACTTAGAACTTAGGAATTTAATGATAAAAGGCACAAAATTTAGACCCATTTACCATATATCAATCAATAAAATTCTAAAATACTTTCTTAATGATCTCAATAGTTTTTGTTTAAAGATATCAAATAGATTCTCTTTACCTTTAGGTATGTTAACAGAATGGAAATGGGGTGTTTATTATTACTTTAAAAGCTTTATTCTCAATAATAAGGATAATTTAAATAACAGTAACAATCCAACAATTTTTTCTAATATTCTTCAATCAATTAAGCAACTTCAAAAAAATTTTGTAATTACTCCCAAAGACAAAGCTAACAATAATTATGCAATCTTCTGTAAAAAATTCTATGTTGAACTTTTAAATACGAAATTAAAAAATAGTAAAAATTTTAAACTTAGTAATTTGAATAATAATATTGTCATTAAAAAAAATTTTAGCTTTATATTAGAGATTAAAAATTAAAATTAGCAATATACAATTTCCTTACTTAATTATCAGTCCGAAATTTCATAAAATTCCTGTTAAATTTAGAACTATCACATGTGGTTCTAATACTTATCTAACTAAACCTGGCAGCATTTTCTCTAACTACTTAAATAAAATTATTAACAGTATTTCTAAAGAAGGTTTCTCTTGGATTATCACTAATAATCAACCGATTTTAGATTTCATTAAACATAATAAAATTAATTCTATTGCAACTTTTGATTTCCAGGATCTTTTCAATAGCATTCCCCTTTCTAAACTAAAAGATGTCCTTTTGAATTATTACTATGATTTCAAAAATATCCTTTGTTGCGATTTTGATTATTGAGAAATTCTGATTAATTTTTGTCTTTTTAATAATTATCTTTACAATGGAGGGGATATTTTTCTTCAAATTGATGGAATACCACAAGGTTCTAATTATTCATCTCTCTTAGCTAACTTATTTTTGCATTATTATGAAAAAAATTACACTCTTAGTATTAAATTTGTTTTTAGATATATTGATGACTTAATTATCTTTAATTTTCAAGACTATACTATTTTATTAAATGATATTTACCCCGAGGAATTAATCTTGCTTCGTAATCATGATGATAATATTAATTTCAATTTTTTGGATTTGGGTATTATAAAAGAAGAAAATATCTGCTTTGTTGATTTATACGATAAAAGAAATGATTTTAATTTTAATATAAATAAACTAATTACTTGGAATTCTAATGTTTCTAGGAGCATCTATTTAAATACTACTTTTAATGAAATTAATAGAATTAAAAGAATATGTAGTAATATTTATTTATCCAAAAAACAAATCGATAAACTCTTTCAAAATTTGATAAAAAAACAATAGTTACCCAACTAAAGTAATAAAATTCTATATAAAATCATTGAGTTAATCGCATTTTTTGTAAATATATTTACTAAAAACTTTCTTTATTTATTTATACAATTTTCCCATGTGCAAATCCATTTCGGGTAAATCCGTGGCCAAACATTTTTTACTAAAAATTTCTTCGTTAATTTGTATAATTTTTCCTTGTGCAAATCTTTGGTCAAAATTATTTACTAAAAAATTCCTTTACTAAAAAAAAAAAAAAAAAAAAAAAAAAAAAAAAAAAAAAAAAATTCCTTTGTTAATTTATAATATTTTTCCATGTGCAAATCCATTTCGGGCAAATCCGTGGCTAAAATTATTTACTAAAAAGATTTCTTTATCAATTTATATAACTTTTCCATGTGCAAATCCATTTCGGGCAAATCCGTGGCTAAAATTATTTACTAAAAAGATTTCTTTATCAATTTATATAACTTTTCCATGTGCAAATCCATTTCGGGCAAATCCGTGGCTAAAATTATGTGCAAAACTGGCAATTCATAATTCTTTCTCTTTTCTATTTTATATATATATATATATATTTTTTCTTCTTAAATAAATATTTATTTTCTAAAATTATTTATAGTCAAATTCTTTAAATTATCCAGTTTAATATTACCTCGCGTACATCAGTTTTCTGGCCCATCCTTGGTAACTAACAAATCTAACGCACTTCAGTAATGTAGCAAGAACGCAATTTAAACTCCTCTAGTTACTTTCAATTTGCGCTTTTGTTTTCAAAGTTTTCATATTTTGCAATCTGGCAATCTTGTTACGTAAACACTTTAAATCATTCTTGAAAAATTTCCCGTTCATGTAAGTTCATTATTTTTCGCTACTCGCTTTATAGATTTTGTTTTGTTCTGCTCTTCCTTTTTATTTTATTTTCTGTTTTTACGTGTTATTTTTACTTATTGTGTTTTATTTTATTTTATTTGTCGTAATTTTTGTAAAAAATTTTTTTGAGTGCTCCTCACACTATTGTATTGATATATTTTGCTTTGGCTATATTGATACAATATTAGAAAGCACTCCTTTTCGGATATAATCGTGTGGGCTGATGAAATGATTATATCTTTTATTTTCCGGTTTTTTAAAAAAACTTTTTCCTCTTTTTTTTTTTTAAATTAATTCTTTTTTTCTTTTAATTAATTTTTTTTTTCTTTCCCCAGTTGTTTTTTATAATTATTATTATTATTCGCCCCCCTTTTTTCATTTGTCTGTAATTTACCTTTGTTTTATCTTCATTTTGAACTTATTTTATGAGTTCTATTTACTTGCAGCTTATGCGCAATAAATGATACTTTTTTTTTTTCTTCTCTTTTCTGGTTTTTTTGTATTAATTTATTTTTCTATATATAATAATAATGCAATATGCGAGACGTAATTCCTCAATTTTAGGGATTATTTTGAACAGAGATAGTTTTAAAACATTCCAGTGGTGAATTTAATATAATTTTGGCGAAACTCTAAATCATTTGGTTAATTTCTGCTTGCGCAATGTCAATGTCTTCATACTTTTTCATAAATCTATTTTTATTCACTGATTCAAAACTTTTTCTCCATAACCTCTGTCTTCCAGATTAACAAACAACAATCATATATTTTTTTTCACAAATATCCTGGAATCAATTCCATACAAAAGCATAAGAAAGGAAAAAAACTTGTACAATTTTGTTGGATTGAAATTGTGTATTTTTTAAATTTTAGTTTTAGCTTTGGAGGAAACTTAAAAGTGCTTTAAGCTTATTTACGTGTCAGTTGAAGCTCTGCACGCTTAAAAAAGTTCTCCGTACTTATCTGTGTGCAGGAAAAAAACTTTTTTCACAGCCTAATAAAACATAGAAATAATTGATTGTTAGAACAATATAGCGAAAATAACAGGAAGTAAATAAATCTTACCATAGTTTATCGTCTTTAGATTTTTATCACCTCTTATCCGCTCATAAAATTATCCTACGTTCAAATTTAATTACTTTATCCTGATAAATATATTAAAAAAATTTGTAACCCACACTACGTATTTTCACGTAAACTTAAGAAGAAAAAGTAATACAATAAAGAGTACAATTTTTGAAATAAAAACAACTGACATTTAAATGAATGTTTGTTTATGAAAAGTTATCGAAAATATGTTAGTTTCCATAACTCAATTAAATACGCTCACGTCATCGAAGCTTTTTATTCTGACGTGTTTACAAAAATGTTCACTGCTGAATATGCATGTTTAAGAAAATAGACACAGGTGGAGATGTGTTTTCAAAGATGGACACAGCTTGAAATGTGTGTTTAAGAAAATGACACAGCTCTATATGCGTGTTTACAAAAATAGACATAACTCAATCATTTTAAAAAAATTAACATAGCTCAAAATGTGTGCTTAATGAAATGGACACAGCTCAAAATACGTGTCTAAGAAAATAGATACAGCTCGATAAGCGTATTTAATAAAATGGACACAGATCGAAATGTGTGTTTAATAAAATGGACATAATGCGTGTCTAAGAAAATAAACACAGCTCGAGATGTGTATTTAATAAAATGGACATAGATCAAAATGTGTGTTTAAAAAATGGACACAATGTGTGTCTAAGAAAATAGACACAGCTTCAGATGCTTATTTAATAAACTGTACGGTGGAATCTGTAAGGTGGCAATAATTTTTTATTGTATGTAAAGATATATTACTTCAATCAATTTTTAAAAAAATGTTTTAAATATCATTAAAAAATATTTTTAATAAATATATATTTTTTTGATACACTTTCGCTTTCAATCGAATACACAATTTTGGAAACTGTTTTTAATGTCCAAAGTTAGATGAGTTAGATAAAAACCGTTTATATGATTGAAATCAACAATCCAAACAGCGAAATATTTAAAATATATAAAAAAAATTACATTTGAAAAAAAAATACAAATTTAAAATTGTTTTTAACAACAATATATCACTTAAAATCTCAAATTCAAATACAAATAATTAGTTTGTTTCATTATGAGCTACATTGGCGGAAATAAATAAATAAAGCAGTGGTAATATAATTTTCACCAAGTAAAAAAGTAACTTACATTAAATGATCCTGTTTCTAGAGAAATGTCTAATTATTTTAATAGCCAAATATCACTTAAAATCTCAAATTCAAAAAAAAAAAAAAGTTATTTTGTTTCCTATTATTCTGAGTTAAATTGGCGGAAATACATATATAAAGCAAGGGTAATACAACTTTTATCAATAGAAAAAGTAACTTACATAAAATTATTTTTAAATTTCTGTAACTCCAAATGTCTAATTTTCTAAATATCTAATTGTTTTTAACAGCAAAATATTACTAAAAATCTCAAATTTAAATAAGATTATTAGTTTAAGTTTCTTATCATTTTAAGCCACATAAGCGGAAATAAATAAAGCAATGGTAGTACAACTTTTATCAATGAAAAAAAGGAACTTACGTAAAATTATCTTACAAAATCTTGTTTTTCCAAATGTCATAATGTTTTCAACAGAAAAATATAATGTAAAATATCAAAGCCAAATAAAAAATAGTTAAAGTTTCTTATCATTTTGAGCCTCATTCCAGCAATAAAAGAAAATTCAACATCGTTCAAAATCTTATTTTTCAAAATGTCAAAAGGTTTTTAACAACAAAATAATACTTAAAATCTTAAAATAGAATAATAATGAGTAGTTTAAAATCGCATAAATAGCAAAATATAAAATTAAATCTTTGATTTCATAATTGCAAAAAAAACAATCTGCACCTAAGAAAATTAAACCATGATAAAAAAAAATTTTAATAATTTTCCCAGTTTTCAATTCCAGATAAAAAAATAAATAAATGAAAAAAATAATCTATTTTTTTAAAAAAAAAGAGTAATCAGCGATTTTTAAGAAAATGCAAGTCTCAAAGGAAAATAACAAGCACCATTTTTATTGAAAACAAAAATAACACTAAATCACATGTTTCTTATTAGTTATCAAATATAAAAAAAATACAAAGATACAAAGAATAATTAGATTTAGAATTTTTCTCATTTTTAATCATTTGATGCAAATAAGGTAATATTTGAAAATAAAATTAAAAAATTTAGAACTAGTTTTAGCGAAACACGACAAGCTTAAATGAAAACTATTATTTTGTTTTCTTCTTTAATCAAGCAAATAAAATAAAGATCTGATAAAATACTTTTTAATAATATTTGATACATAGTTTAATTTTAATTTGTTTGGCATATTAAAACTTGGTAACTTTTATTTGATTAATTAGCACAGTTCTAGTTTAAAAAATTATATTTTTTAATTTAATTTGTTTTTTAATTTTATTTGCTCAAGTGATTTTGTTTATGAAAGGAATAAATTGATAGTTTGCAATCATGGTAAAATTCAAAATTATAATTACAGTTTTTTAAATCAAATAACTATCTTTTATTATTGAATTTTTAAAGCCGTATTTTCTACTGACATATAATGCTAAAGTAAAAAAAATGGCATAAAGGATAGTAAGATGGCTACAGTTCAGAAAAATTGAATCGCATTCTGTAATGACATATTATGCTGAAGTAAACAAAGACATATATGGTTGCAAACTGGCAACATTCCAGAAAAATTGAATCGCATTCTGTATTGGTTTATAATGCTGAAATAAACAATTGACGTATAGGGTTAAACTTTAACCCTATACGTCAATTGTTTATTTCAGTGATTCTCAACCTTTTTTTCAATGATTTCGAAATTTGACGGCACACAATGAAAAAAATTAGTTTAAAAGTTGTTTACTTACCTATAATACACTGTGCCAAATAGTTTATGATAATAATTTTGAATGTGAAATAAAATAATATGTACTACAAAAGCACGTTTATTAAGAGATTATTTCTTTCGACTAATTTTTTATTAGTAAGTAACAGTTATTTATTTATTTTGCTAGTTATTAATTGTTAGCTTGTTTTCTATAGTTATTAACTGTTAGTTTTTTTACGTTGTTACTTTTTTGTGATTTCTTGTTAACTAGTTTTTTTGCTAATTATTAATTGTTAGCTTATTTTTTTGTTAGTTATCCTTTGTTAATTTGCTTTTATAACTATTAATTGCATAGCTTACTTTTATGATTAGCTTTTATTTCCGTTTGAAAGTTAATATTTAGCTTTCTTTCTTTTGTTAATTAATAATTTTAATAGTCATTAAATTTTCTACTTATTTCAACATTTTTTAAAATTGCCAAAGACAATTAAAACGCTTCCTTCTTATTTTAAGATTATCAGAGACAAGACAATCGCCGACAAAAGATGTTCACGCGGTTAAAGCCTGGAAAAATTATAAAAAGTATGTATATATGTATATATATAGTAATAAAAAAAAGCATTGTATTGTATCATTTCTAATGTTTGGCGGCACATTTTAAAAATTTGGCGGCACACAAATGTGCCGCGGCACAGTGGTTGAGAATCATTGGGTTAAAGAGTAGCTGCATTCCATGAAAAATGAATCGCATTCTATACTGACATATAATGCTGAAGTAAACAAATGACATATAGAATAGCATTCCAGAAAAATGTAAAAACTGATAGAAAAAGATCAAGGAAAAAAAATATTTTGAATAATTCTTATTGACCAAAAATATTTTTTAAATTAAATACACGAGTAACAACTAAAAATTCAAGTGAATTCCTAAAATTAACGGAAAATTAAAGCTTATAAGTTTAACAATAATCTAATAAAATATTTTCCCCCACTTTTTAAATTTTTCCTAACTGCAGCCATTCTGTGTAGGCTCTTAGGAGAAAATCTGTCTGCTTTTGTTCTCACCTGTTACACCTTTTTTAATCTGTCCCGAAAAACTTCGTGAAATAAAGTCGAACCTGAAAAAATCCTATTCGACTGAAAATTTTTTTGCTGCTCTGCATTTTACGTAAAAAAAAATAATAATAAAATTATTATAATAATTAAATAAAAAATTTTTAATTAATTTGAAACTTTAAATAATTATTAAATACACTAATTTAATTTAATGCACAATTAAATAATTAGTAAAAGCACTGAAATAAAAGATAATAATTTACGGATAATTACCGTTATAAAAGCATTCCTGAAACAGCCCTTTATCATAGGGTTAGGGAGGTAAAGACTGATTGTGGCAACATACCACCTTTTCTTCCAGACAAGCTGGTACCCATTGATTTGAAAGTGGGTGGATTCAAGTCACCACTGGGGATCGAACCTTAGCCAGATTGAACCTTGTTTTAGCAAAGAAATCATATATGTATTCAAAATTCGATTTCTCGGGAACGATATCAAAACTATACGACCGATTTCATTCAATTTTTATTTTTTATTTTTTATTTTTATTTTTATTTTTTTTTTGCTATATAAAAACTGCATTCTTTAAAATGATCTAAAAATTTGTATACGTTATAACCCAAAATATTGCGACTCTTATTATGCAAAGTAATAAAAATTAATAAATAATTATCAGAAATTTTTTTTTTTTTGAATGGAATTATATTTCGCATCGATTTTCTTCAGATAAACGAGTTTTATGATTGCGTAAAAAAAATTTCAAATCTATTAAAAAACTCCCAAGATATGGTAAAATACAAAATTAACTAACTTTTTTTTAACCGATTTATTTTAAAAATAATCTTATATGATCTAGAACATGTGTACTTTATTGTTTTCCTCGAATTAATGTAAATGATTTACTCTAGTTTCTGAACTTAATGTTTTTATTGTTATTGGGACAGAGTATTACATCTAGTTAAAGCTACTTATTCCAAAAAAACATTTTATTTGGCACTTTAAACTATTTGGATTTTAATTATTCTGTTTTTCCCATGAATTGTTATTCAAATAATGGCAAAAGCATTTTTAATTTTTTTTAAAAAAAAACACTAGAATAAGATCTTAAGTCAATCATTGAATTGAAATAAAATAAAACACTCAACATTTAAAAAAAATATATATTTTAATAAACTTGAAATTGAAGCAATCCTTCCAACGTGAAGCATTTCCTTACATCACTCTCAAACAAATCTAATATTTTTCAAACAATAGTTTCATCATCTCATTATTTCAATTCAACAAAAAGAACGAAATAAAAAAAACTAACATTGTTCTTTTTTTCCTCCGTATTGGCGATAAAATTGGCGAGAAAGGTTAGATGACTTCGAACGCAAAATGTCCTCTTAATGATGTAGCGAACCGCGCAACTTTAACAAATATGTTTTTTAAAGAAGAAAGAAAACAGGGGTAAGAAGGATTAATACAATTCTACTAGTAGATAGGGGGGGATTGAATTTGTGGTACGTTTTCTTTGACAAAAGATCTGAGCTAGTGTTTTTGGCAAAAAGCCAAAATGTCAGAAGAGCGCGGTTCTCTCGTCTCATAACCAAGAATCGATGATTCTTGGTTTCTAGAACTCTATATGTGTACTCTATAAATTTGTATTTCTAGAAGGAAAAGTCATTATTTTCTTTTATTATGTTCTCTATTTGCTTTTGTCCCAAAGATGATAGAAATGTAAGAGGAATAATTGGATAAGGAGACAGTTTAATGAAATTCCAACAAGTTATAAACCTTTTTATTTTAATAAATATAATACTAGAAGCTTATTTAGCCCTTAAATTAATAACTTCCAATTTTTTTTTTTTTCAAATAATATATTTCTTATTAATATTAGATATCATGGAATCAAATAAAAACATGAACGCAATATTGAATATTAATTATCGGCCGAAATCAAAACTCAATTACAGTATAATAATGACCAACAAATTTGCGTAAAATTCGACTGCATGTTTGAGCTTGTTTTTCGAAGTATTAGTCCCGATAATTTAGACACAGACGCCTACTTTAATTTTGTTTTATAATTAAAGTTGACCTACCAACCTATTTGGAGATTAACAATTATTAATGTTCAATTGGCAGCTTTGCAATGTTGAATCTAACCCGGAAGACAAAGGGACTCACGAATCAAGTATAGGAACAGACTAGCTTTTCTGGAGAACTTATTGATAAAACTAACCCACAGCATTTACGTCCGACGAAGAAGGAAACCCATGAAAACCTCCCTTGATTAGCCCGATTAGAAAAGTGATCTTACCCATGATTCGCCTACCACTGAGGATATTCAACGTCAGTGCTGTGGTTGGTGCGAGCTGAGAGCAAAGTTTCTTTCAACCAGCCATTACTGGGATTTGAACCTGTTCATTGGGATGACAGACGCTATCTTATGCGTTTTGGACATTTAGGTTGTGTGACAGTTCTATGGAGCTGACGAATGTTTTTTCGGAATGGAAACATTCCATGTTCTGCAGAATATGTCAAACTGAATAATCTAAATATGAAATAAGGCATCTTCCCTGAGCTGCTCAGAGTAACCCTATGGATCATTTGAGGAACGAGTTTAAATGACTCTTACGAACCAAAAAATCGCGTTCTAAAGCTACAGATGAGCTTTTCACATTATTCCAGTGGGGATGGGCACAGATCTTCATAGAATGTGACCTAAGTTAATCTGACGGTATTCAAAAACTTAAAGCAGGAAAATAGTTAAGTTTTTAAAGTATGTAGAAGGTGGTGGCTATCTCCCTGCCAATAAATGACCAACCCCAATACTCAACCAATCTCCCAACCTCCTCACCATTCTTCCAAAACACACAATGGATTTTGAAAGACTAAGACACCATGGGAAAAAGTTCAGTCTGATCAAACACCCGGCTTTTAGCATGGGAAATTTTACCCCGGACCAAACCATATTAAGTAAATACTAAATCCATCCCCTTGAAGGCCTATCTGAAAAATAATTTTCTTTGGTGTATGATGCTTTTGATTCATCCTTGAATAGGGACCATGGTCAGTAATGTGTTAGTCAGTCTTGTTGCTTCAGTTTTTATGTGGAAAGGGCCTCATTAAATCAAAATTACCTTACTTATACGCTTTGTAACTAATTGTTATTACTACTAATTATACTAATTATTAAATATACTAATACTAATTTACTAATTATACTGAAAAAAATTTCGGATAAAATTTCGGTAAAAAATACCGGCATTCAAGGTGCCGGTACTTTTTACCTTAAAATCAATTTTTACTGTAACATGTTACGGAACAAAATATCTGGCTTACAGTAATTTTTGAAGATAAAATTTCGGTAAAAAATACCGGCATTCAAGGTGCCGGTACTTTTTACCTTAAAATCAATTTTTACTGTAACATGTTACGGAACAAAATATCTGGCTTACAGTAATTTTTGAAGAAATAATTATCGTAAATCCACTTAATCACTCTAATTAGTTTAGAAGTACCCCGGTACATCATTCCGCAATTTGATCCAAAATTTTTTACAGTATGCGTAAGTTGAAAATAATGAGTAATAACTGAATATGGAAATCAATACAGTACAGTGCGAAAAAAATAACATCCCAACGATTGGTAAAGTATTCAGATTTCCACAAACTAAAATACAATATTAATGGTTATGCTACATATTTAGTACATGCCATCTTTTTAAAACTATGAAACTAAGGTTCAACAAACATACTTTCTCTGAATAAACATGTGATTTGTCTGGATTATGATGAACTACAACGATTATTTCGAAGGAATTCGCATTATTTTTAATTAAAATTACATTCTTTAAAAAGAGAAAAACAAATTACCATTTACAATTCAATATTTTTAATCGTTTTTCAATTAAATAGTAGTAAATAAAATTAAAAATTATTCTTTTTGAATGGAATTGTATTAAAAATTCCTAATAAAACAAATCTGTTTGATTTACTTAAAAAGTTCTTAAAAGTAGCGAAACACAATAAAAAGAGAACTTAAAACTTGGTTGTTCTAACTTTTGACCGATATCTTGATTAAAATATTGCGATTTTCTAGATTGCGGCAACTTCAAATTTGAGGAAAAAGAACTTAAATCCACCATAGAAAATTCATTTTTATTTAGTGGAAGTGCGCACTTAAACTAGTTTAGTTTTCGTTTAATTTTGTAATTTAATTTGTTGATTTGTAATTAATGTTAGCCGCTTCATTTGGAACATGAAAATCTGACCACTGAGTCAAAAACTATTAAGATGTTTCCATTCTTGTGCACTGTATCTATAAGTACGTATTTCCAGAAGGAAAATTCGCCATTTTGTTTCTGTGTCCATTATTTACTTTTTTTCCAAAGGTTATAGTGACATAAAAGGAATAATTATATAGCGTAGACAGTATCATAAATTTCTATCAAGCTATTAATACTTTTATTAATTTTAGTTAGCGATTTAATTAATTGAATTAAAAGTACAGTTAGATTCTTCATCACTAATTAATAAGATTTATACTATAAACAATACACAATAATTTAAGAATAATCAAATTAAGCATATCGGAGTTCCGATATACTTAATTTGATTATTCTTTATTTCCGTTACTACGCAGGGGCGGATTGAGCGTACGCGGGGCCCTTAGGTCATTAAAATTTTTGGGGCCCTTGGATTACATTTTTTTCTCGTATATTTTTTATTTATTCAAATATAAAAGTATTTATATCATTAAAAATCATTGTTTTTCTTAATTTTTAAAAATTTATTTTCAAAAAAATTTTTAAGGGGGCCCCTAATTATTGGGGACCCCAGGCCAGTGCCCAGTCTGGCCCAATGGGTAATCCGGCACTGTTACTACGACATATACTTTCGTATTTCTAAAAAAGAAAAATCTGGATTCTAATTCTTATCTACTTGCTTTGTTTAGAAATTTTAGAAGAGAACTTAATTAATTCAAAAATATAAAACTTCAAAAATATATTCTATCGCATACTTCTGGTATCAAGAACTACATAGGTGTAATCTATAAATATCTCTTTTTAGAAAGGAAGTTATTCGCTTTTCAAACTTCTTTGCTCTTGTGATGATAATGATGTAATTAAAATAATTCAAAAATATAGAAATAGTTTTTCAAACACACTTCAAACAAGCTTAAAGCTTGTAAAAAAATTCTCTTAAGAGACGTAAGTATAATAAGAAGCGATGTTTTTGAAGAAACGACTAATTTAATACTGTGCATTATTAATGTTTAAAAAATGTGATTCAATTGAATGCCATATAGAAAAGTCATAATTTGTAGTTTAATATGAAACTAAAAATGGAAAACAAAGTTAATAGCTACTAAAATAAGAAATAGTAAAATTTGTGTAATAGATAGCAAAATAGATTTTTAAAAAAAATATAAAACTATTCATAAAACTAGCTGTGTTTATAATCAATTTTCAAAATACTGTTTTGTTTTGTTTGTTTTTTTTTCTTGCATCTTTATGTTCAAAAATTTTTATTAAGGGTGAACTATGAATAAAACAGAAAGATAAAAATATTTTTAAAAAACCAAAAACTTTACACTGTAAAAAGAACTTAGTAATGCTCATGAAAAATAATAAACATCTAGCATCTAGCAAATAAATAACAACGAAAAAATGATTTACATATTCAGAAAATTTCCAACTAAAATACAGTAACTTCCTTGGAACCTTTCTGAAGAATTCAAACATTTTCACACTATAAACCAGTTACGTTACTGGAATAATTTAGCAATTTTTTATTGTATCTCACTTCTAACATGTAACCGTGGAATGTGGCTAAGTTAGTTGATCTAGTCTGATCAACTAGTATAAAGCTTCAAAACTAAAATTAGAATAGTTCCTTTAAAAAAATCATCTTGATATCCGTAGTTAAATTATGAATGTGTAAAAATGTAAGACAAGCTTCAGGTAGTTAATATATAAACCATAAACATTTAGAGGTGTTGCCACCAAAAAAACTCTTAATCAGGAATAAAGTATAACGTTACGGAATTATCTTAAAAGTGTAACAATAAAATCGATCTTAAAGTTATTTGTAAACTTGGTTACAAGTTACAAATGAAGTTGAATTTAATAATTCTGATGATGAGTTTGAATTTAATAATTCTGATAAAAGTTTTGTTAATGTAGTTCGAAAACATTTATAATCTTCTAATTTAAAGATAGTTTTCTACCTAATAATTGTTATTTTTGCAAATTTATATCTTTAACACTCCTAAATAAACAATCATTTTTACTCATTCCTCTTTATTTGAATAATTTACCAAAAGTTGAATTTTCATTCAATCTTTTCATTGTATTTCATTTATTTTTTAACCTTGTTTTTTTCCCCTTTAAACATTGTGTTAAAAGAAAAATTAAGTGACAAGCAATTTATTACCGAAACATCATGCTTATTGACGTGAATAGATATATTAATTATAAACAAAAACTAATCTTTGTGTATAATAACAAAAATGACAAGTTCTTTATTAAAAAATTGCAATAAATTGATCTTATACTTTGATTAATTGATTAAATCTTTTACAAAAGAAAAGTCAAATTTTACTTCTATACTACACTTTAATTACATATTACGTCTGGATAATATAAAATTCTTTTTATATAAATTATAACATTAAAAATTAACTATATTTTTTTTTAAAAATTAAATGACTAAACTTATTAAAATAAATTTTCTTTGTAAAAAATCGGTAATTTTATTACGATTTAGAATTATTTCTATAAGCGGAATACGACGATTTCTTGTTAAGTTAATTTCTATAAATATTCCACAAAAAAAAATTTGAATATTGTAAAAGTTTTCAAACTCTGTTTTGTTCTCCTGATGGAGTATAAGAAAATCGACTTTATATTTTCTTAAAAATTTATTTTAAAATTAGTTTTTAAATACAGACTAGAAAAATTAGCTTAACATAAATAATTAATTATAAAATTTGGCATTTATGGTTAATGTTTGAATCAGAATAATACGCCTTTCGAAGAAAAGCCACAACGTTGCCGGCGGTCTGTAAGACTGCTTTTCTTTGGTATGTCCATTGTTTATTGCTTTTTGTTAAACTGTTTTCTTTTCTTTTGTAATATATATTTTTAGATGTTAATTACTTTATGTTATTTTAAAATCATACAATATTCAGAGTTTGAAAGGTCAGAAAAAATTCTGATGACTTTTTGCTCTAGGTCTGTTTGTTTTTTTAATTACTTATATTAATTATTTTTTTACAATTTATTGCAACTATTTTTTTTCTTCATCATTATCTCATTTATTTATTTATTTTTGCTGCTTTACTTGCATATTACTACAATCCATTTAGCTGCTTAAGCGTTTCGCTTTGCTATTATTTATCTTTCACCTTCTTTGCTTTTGTTGCTTTTCTTTGATTTTATTTATTTTATTATTTACCTGAGCATTTATTTTCTTTCTTTTTTAATTTTTCATATGTACGCATACATTTTTCACATTAATAAAATATTAACTGGAAAAAAAAATTTACCGCATAATATATGATGTGATTTTTCTTTTTTCTTTATACAATTCTTTACGTGATTCTTTATACAATTCTTTTTTTCTTTATACAGTATCTTTTTTTTTCTTTTTTGCATACGGATATTTCTGTATGCAAAATCATGATAATTTAAAAACATACACTTTTAGCGTGGTAAATTCACAAAACCTAGACTGCTAGATCGTGAATACTATCTCAGTAACATCAAAGCAAACATTTTATTTGCTTTTCTTCTTATTGACTGAAACGTGATTTAAGCACTCGATTTGCTGATAAAGATTTGTAGCTTAGTAAAACTGTTTCAACGACCGAGAAAAATCTCACGTTTTCACAATTATCTTTCTTCCGCCAGTTACTTGATAGAAAGTAGCTTTTAAACTATAACATTGATTTCATCATAGTAGTTGCTTACTGTTTCTCGCAAAAGATCGTGCGTTTGATTCCAGTCGAAGCCAATACACGCGTCTGAATTTATAGTTAGAACTCTTTAAAGCAGAATTTTCGATAAACATATTTTTCATACTGTTTATTATTTTGTATTAATTTAGGTCAAAATAAGTGAAAATATTATAATTAGTATTTTAATGGAGATATTCCCGTATCCTGATCAGTCGCGCCAACCACAATCGCCAAGGTATCAAATAGATATTAAACTTGCAATTTAAAATGAGAAAGAAAAAAAAAACTTGTAGATGTTTGCCCGAGGGTGGCTATATTCAAGTTGGTCCCTTTCTATGATGTTTTTTTTTTTTTTTTTTTTTTTTTTAAAGAAAATTTCGTGGGCCACTACCGGGAAGTGCAAAGATTTGGCGATTATTCTGCCACAGATTACGATACGGAAATCTCCCCATTTTAATACTTAATAGTTATGAAATACAGCATGAAACACGGGTGACTTTTTCTGTGTTAATAGTAAATCACTTTCACACAATAATTTTTCAAATTTACACGTATTTGCTGCTATTTAAATCTAAAAAAAAAACAGTTATTCATGATTGAAGTTTCTTTAATTTACAAAATCAATTATTGATATAATTTTGAATATGAATGAGGAAAAAATTTCAAACTACTTTTTCTGGATTTTAAGTTTTAGTACAAATATGATTACGATAATCTAACAGATTTCTTAGTAACAATTTGACTGTTTTTTTTTTTAATTGAAAAATATTAAAATATATTTTTGCTTGTAATTAAAGCGCGAGAAAAAAATGCAGGAAAGAAACACCGGTGTTCCAACTGCGTCAAAGGTTTAACCATTCCTTACATAGTATCAATTTCAAATAGCATAACTAACTTAGATGGATTTTCTTTAATTACCTTGAAATTTGAGTGAGAATTTTCTGGATTCATTTACTGATAAATCTTAATAGAGTTATTTTAATTAAAGATTTGTTTGCCATGAAAACAAAAGTAAATTTTTTTTCTTATTTATGCGTGAAAAAACATATGAAAAGTCATTATAAACGAAGAAAAGTAATAAAATAATCTCTTAAATAATTAACTAATGAAAAAATATTTTTTTAGAAAAAGTAATTACTAATTACTTTTTCTGAAAAAACATTTTAAGTTTATTTTTGATTCGAAGAAAAAGGAAAAAGCAAACACATATTTCTTTCCTTCCAAAGTTAAGTTCAGATTCAATAGATTTAATCATATAATTAAAACGCTAGGGATATTACACAATTGGAAGCTAAATAACATTTAAAAAAACTTACGTATTTGAGGATCTTTTTAAATAAAGCCAACTTTTGTTGCATTATAGTTATGGTCAACTCCATAACTATAATGTTAACACATATAGTTATGGAGTTTAAATATATCTCTTTGTGACATATACAAACCATTTTGTGTATAAAAATGTAGTTTGGTTAATTATTTTGATCAAGAGCATAATACTCGTAATAAAAATATAAGAATTTAATTTTATTTACTTTTGATCTTTTAAAATAAATGTAATAAAGTAATATAATTTCTTCTAACAAATTTTTTATTGTTATTCTTGAGAATTCAAGCGACAAACGTGTAAAAATCTTTCAATTTCATTATTTTCCCTCATTTTTCTCTTATTCTCTTTCTCTTGAACGCTGATTTTAAAATAAATAAAAAGCACTTACAGAAAACATTGCTTAAAACATAGTCATTTTATAAAAAACCTCCCAAACCATATTTTTATCCAAATTTTGAGCAAGTTTATAAAAAAAATTCTCGTTGATTGAGTTTTAAAAAGATGAAGTTATCTTTTATTTTCTCGAAAATCATTTAGTTAATAAAGTAAACAGCTACCACAAAAAGAAAATTATCATTTATCTCTTAACACATAATTATTTTTTAAAAAAACTCCGAAACCAAATTAACTAAAATTAAACTGAGTTTTTGATCCAATTTTATAACATCAAGATATTTCAAAGCAGAAGTAATAAAATTGTTAAGAGAATTGGATTATTTAAAACGTGGTGGAAATTGATAGAAGAAAAAGAAAATAAAGTTATCTTATATTTCCGAATTCAATTACAACAAACAACTAGTTAAGTTAATGATTTATTTATTTGCTTATAAAAATGATTAAAAAGATACTTCAAGAAGTGTCTAACATTACTATTGACTGTGGTCTTTTCCATTAGTTTCGGGGGAGGAAGGAATACAAATCCACGATGATTTAGTATAAAAAATATACGAAACTGTAAATATATACTGTTGAAGAGATTATTTTTAAATTACTGCTATACTTTTGACAAGGTCGAAAATTATTTAAATATAATGATGATCCCAAATAAAAATACGCCATTTCAAACCAAAACGCAGATTATAGGTTGAATATAAACAATCTTTTTCTTTCTTTTTTTTTTGCATTGTAGATATTTAATAGATATCAATATTTATGCTGTCTATCCAATTGCTTTTATTTTGATTAAACTGTAACTGTCTGTAATCTGGAATAATCAGATCTTGTGAAAGTGGGAAAAAAGAACACTGATAATTTAGAAGATGGATACATATGAGTGCGCGTGTTTGGATAAGTATTTCTCAATAATAAATATTCCACAACTATTTAATAGTTTATTGCTCTAGTATCCTCTTTAAATTATAAGCATTTCTATTATCGTATTAAAAATTCGATATCAATATTTCTTTTATCTCCAATAACAACATCGAAGAAACCCATTAGACAATATAATAATTTAATTAAAACTTCTGTTTGATCAAAATATAAACAAACCTAATATGGCGCAAACCTGTCTTCTGAAATGCTATTGCGGAATATTAAAAAAACAATATCCGTTGTCGGTTTTTTAACAAATTTTTAAACAATTTTTTAAATTTTTTTTATTTGCAATTATAGTATTGTTGTAATCTTTGAGACAATATAATCATTTCCTTATTGACACTTATTTTGATTAAAATATATGTGTTGCTAATATGGAAAAACTAACCTGATAAGTGCTGATATGAAAAATTAAAAAATAATAACAGAAAAAAATACTTATTTTGTTACTTGCTCCCTAAATGTTTACGTAATTTCTGGAAAAAAAATGAATATAAAGAACCAATCAAATCAAGATTCAAGACAATTCAAAATTCGAAAAAAGTCTTGTCCGATTATTTTTATTTCTTAATCATTTATCTATTTTAATTAAAGTTTTTTTATAAATCCAACAAATAAAGAATCAAATATAGTTTATTAGTTTTAAGCAGGGCACAAGAGTAGAAGTTCAATAAAAACGGAATAATCCAAAATAATCAATAATTTGGCGTAGTGATAATAACAGTGCACATTAATATTAACTAGTTATAGCTTTGTAGTATATGGTAATAATATATTGATAAATCATAAGATTATTATAGTGTTTTCAGTAGTAATAGTAGAATAATAAACAGTAATAGTATAATACTGAGAAGTAAGAGTATCATGATTTAGAACAATCTCATTAATACAGAATGAATCATTTTTCTTCATATTTACATAATATAAGATATAATTTACTCCTTATGAATGTATTATATTAGTATAAGATTATACTACTTTTCTTTAACAAAATAAAACTAGAAGATAAACAAGAGAGCTATATATTTTACAGTGCTATTACAACAATTAAACTAAAAACATTAATTTAAAATTTCATATGCTAGATTGATTGATAACAAAATAATAACAGAATATTTCCTTTTAAAATTGTCGTCAAGTTAATGAAATAGTATTCCAGAATTTTGTATAGAAAATATTAGAACTTAAATATATAATGAATGTAAAATAATATTTATTCGAACAATACAAGACCATTTATCGAAATTTAATTTAAAATTTAATTAACTTTTCCTAACCCTATTTCAAAGGAATTAATTGATTACGTGTCGACAGATGGAGCTGAATTCTGAGAGGAGTCAAAGTAATCAACGATCCGAATCGAGTTAATTTTTTTCTTCCTATTAATTGTCGTTTTCATTCAATACCCAGTCACCAAACGATAAATAAAAGAAGTAGAGTTGAGGAGATAGATATTGACTTACCTTTGATGATAGCCCATAGACAAGCAAACAACGCCAGTAATTGGCATGTTTTCTTCAAAATCATCTCATCTAGAAGAAACCTTTTACACCAGCGTTTTATACTTAAAAGTAAAATTCGAAATCCAAAATTTCAGCTAAACGAATCCTTATTTTATCCGCAATATCGTTTGTGAAACATATTTGCAGACGATATCTTTTTCTCTCTCTAGTTTGTTTCTCTGTGAAACACGGCACTTTATCCCCCCGCAGCACTACGCTCCTGAGGAACACAGAGCGAGAGCAGAATCGAAGCTTTTTCTAGTATCTCCTCTCTTTCTCTCGCTCTCTATTCTAAATCGATATTTATTTAGATCATCATCTTTATCGTTGTTTATTCGATGATGAGAAATATCCAGAATGAATCACAAATTACTCTCACAAACGTCCTGGAATCGGGCTGGTAATCTCGGGTCGACATTCGGTGTTCGCCATCACTGCGTCGAAGATCGGCAGTTTTCTCTTATTCCAATCGGAGAGAGGACACAGGCGCCCCGAACAGGTGTCGCACTCTCTAGCCCTGGCCGCAGTAGTGTAACATCTGATGACTGAACTACTACTGCCATCTTTTGCCCTAATTTGGCATTATAATAAATAAATTTCTCACGTCTATTAAAGAATGGCAATAAAACTGTAATTTGAATTCTTCAATGAATTGAAATTAAATTACTGTCAAAAATATGTTTTAGGATTAAAAAAAAAATTTTAAAAACTAAGCCTTTTACATCAATTATTATTTTTCGATTTCTGTTAAATAAAACAATTACTGTTTTTTTTTTTTTTTTTTTTTTTTTTTTTTTTAAAGGAAAAAAGATTGTTTATGATTTTAAATATTTTATCATTGTTTTTTCCTTAGCAACTGGGATACCGACACTTCAAATTATTTACCTTATAAGTTTTAATGATGACAAATACTTTCTCTTTAACTAAAAAATAATTTTTAGTTTTTAGTTTTAATTATGAAATAATATAACTAATACTTTAAAAAAATAGGTACGGAATCATTTGTTTTTTCAATCTGATTATAGTAAACTGAAAATAATATTAACTCATATAAATGCAATAAGACATTCCCTTGTAAATGAATCCAATTGCTCGAAATTTGAAATATATATAAATAGTTACTTAGAAATAATAGTTAGTTTTGAGCATTAGTTAGTTTTACTATTAGTCAGTTTTAAACAAAAAATATATATTATAGAAAAAATATAAAAGATGAAGTTTGGACGAACAAACAAAATCTTTATGAACCCTCGTTAGATAATGTAAAAATTTTCCAATAACTAATAATTTTTATTTCGCTAAAACAAATAATAATTATGAGGTACAAAGTTTATAAGTATGCTGGCAAAAAGACAAACCAGATGCGAAAAAATAAAATAGATTAAAGTTGAACAAATTAATATTTAAAATGGAAAATCATTTTTTAAATAGCTAATGAGTACTTTATTGTAACAAATATTGCATATTCAGTACGTTATTACAACAAATATTGGACATTGAGGACTTTATTGCAACAAATATTTCAGATTATACTTTACTCTAACAAATATTGCAGTTAGAGCACTTTATTGTTATTAATATAGCAGACTGGTTTGGACTGAGACGTTATTAACTCGCTAGCAAAACAAAAACAAAGTCATGCGAAAGAGTCAAGAGAAATTCAGCGTTTTGGGGCTCAAATTTACTTGAAAATCTTTCTAAAAGAATGAATATTGCAAATTTTAATATTCCACAATAATATTTACTGCAACCACACGACACAACAGAAAGTTTCTGTAAATGAACATTATCAACTACACACGTAAAGTCAACTGAAGCTAATATTACTTAACAAAAAGGCTCAACAATCCTGCAAATTTGTTTCCTTACAGGAAAACAAACCATGCTGGAAAACAATATTTGCATAACATTATGAATCGTCTCAAATAAAACTTAAAGAAATTCCATATTATACGAAACTGAGACTAGGGAACAAAATGGTAGTAATTTAAAGCAAAAAGTATCGTAAACACGTGAGCTAAAGTCAAATAAAGCATATTATTCAACAAAAAAGCTCAACAACCCTGTAAATGTGTTTCCTTACACGCAAATAAATCATGCTAGAAAACAATATTTACACAACATAATGAAGCCAGGATAGCCTGGTTGGTAGGGCATTGGACCTATGTCAAAAAAGTCGTGAGTTCGATCCCCGCCGGCACAAGCCTCTCCATGTAGCAAATGATGACTGGTGCGTGTTAAATCCGTCGGTCACAAAGTCCTTCAAGTTCTCTCCTTCAAGGGAAATAGTGAGATGATATATATCTTTTATGATAGAGATACTTTAATGAAAATCATTTCTAAGTCGTAACATGTGCATTATTATAACTGAATCGTAAGCGGCGGGGACAGCCTGATTTATCTCGTTTTTGTTCATAAGATTAAAGTTGAATTGAGCAAGGAATACTTAATACAGCAAGCCGGACAAGCGTTGAACTCGTGTTCGTGTGAACGGGAGTTTGAATCCAACAGACCGATGAATCCCCGTGTATTAAATGGTGACTGGTGCACGTTAAATCTGTCGAGTCTCAAAATCCTCCATGTTCCCGTAACAAATTAATACATCTGGGGTGCTGATCCTTGAATTTCCTTGTCTTCTGGATTGGCTCAAAATCACGAGGCTACGGAGTTGAACATTAGTAGTCGTAAACACAAAAATTGGGTCGGCTGCTCAACAACGGATATAAAATGGATACCTAGATAACCGCCGCGATGGCTCAGGGGATACAGCGTTCGCCTTCCAATGAGGAGAACTGGGTTCGAATCCTAACGATGGCTGATCGACACGAATCTGCATCCGGCTTGCACCAACCACATTGCTGACGTGAAATATCCTCAGAGGTAGACGGATCAAGGGGTTAGAGTCTCTTTGCCGTCAAGCTAACCGTGGGAAGTTCTCGTGGTCTTCCTCTCCATGCAACGCAAATGCGGATTAGCTAAATCGAAAAGTCTTCTACGAAGGCAAATTTCTCCCTAAACTTCATCTAGGAGTTCACTTGTCTTCTGGATTGGGTTGAAAATTACAAGACTATGGAGTTGAACATTAGTAGTCGTAAACCCAAAAAGTGATTCGGCTGTTCAACGACGGTTATAAAATAAAATTATAAAATGGATACGTAGAGTAAGAAAATTTGAAACGTCATTGATCATTTATTAATTATTGTTTATTTATTATTAATAATTATTTGTTAATTATGAATTTGAAAAAATAATCGAACTAAAGCATAACAGGGCTTTAGTCAGAAACAACAGCATTTGAAAGGGGGAAAATCTCTGTTTTAAATACTGCGAACCCTTGCTTTATTTATGTTTGATATATATATATATATATATATATATATATATATATATATATATATATATATATATATATATATATATATATATGCAAATGATTGGAAAGTGTTATAATCTTATAAAATAAAATAACAAATTTATTTTCTTTTTTTTTATAACATTTCTATAAGAAACAGATTTCTGTAGTAACGATGAAACATCACCAATATTAATTATCCTCCTAAAAATTTTAAAGAATTTGAGAAAGCTGTTTTTTTTCCTAGCCTCCAACGTTTTTATTATTTTTGATATGAAAATGTATCTGAAATTACTATGCACCAATAACCTTATTTTTAAATATAATTAATTTGTTTTGAATCTTTAATGTCTTCTTCTTATTTTATACATTAAAATCTTTTTTTTTTTTCCACGAAGTGTATAAATTCTCCAACATAAAACTGAACAATAATTAAAAGGCTTCAAGAAAAAAAAAAAGTCTTTAAAAGTTAACAAAGTAAAAGAACAATGGTTTGCATGCTTGCAAAAAGAAAAAGTAAAACAAGCATAAACTGTTTCTAAAAACGAAAAAAAAAGAGGATAAGTCAAGGTGTTACCATTCAAAAACAAAATACAAAAAGAACATATATTTATTAAAACAAATGAAAGAAAAAATAAAAGAAGCAATCATAAAGATTTCTGAAATCAACAGTGATTTTTTTCAAAAAAAAAAAAAAAAAAAAAAAAAAAAAAATTGAGAATAAAACTTTCAAGTGCGAACTTGTAAAATAGCTTGAGTTGTAGAAAATTATCCGAAGAGATTTTATCAAGAAACTTCAAGAATTCTTGAACTTAAATAAATATAATGGGTTTGTAAATTTGAGTAAACTTTTGAGTTTCAAAGAATCAGTGAAAGGAAAAGTCTTCAATTTGGCGAACGCCGAAAGATTTTTCTTTGTCAACCATTTTAATCTCAAAAGGTGAGAACCGTCTGCATTGGAACATTGCAAATATTGGAAATAATATTTTAAGAAAATTGAAAAGAAACAATACAATAAAAAGCGGAGAATAATAACTTTTGATCAAATAATGACGTGGTAAGATGCTATACTAATTCTTTAAGAAGCTTCCTTTACATATTCTATTTAATTTCTGCAAACGATATTTAAAATTAAAATCAGACACAAAAACATATTTACTCTGAATAAATACACCTTTTTCTCTTCGCTGGTTTTTCAATCTCAAAATATGAGGAAACCGCTCTTTAAAAAATGTGGCATAAATAGTTTATTCCAGCGGTTCCCTATTTTTTACGGCTACGGAATCCTAAATGAACGAGCATTTTGTGGCAAAACCCCAAATATATATATATAAATAAAAAATATTAGCAACCATGAACATATTAATCAAAGAAAGACTACTTAGTATTTTGATAACATTTAATGTGAAGAATTAATTTTTATTTTTTTTATTTTTTTAATTATCGTTTCATCAACAATACCCTTAAAATATTAGCTATTGTATCAAACAGTCAAATTCGCAATCATGGAGTAATATCTACTCTATTTCTAAATTTGTTTTTAGTGCATATATTACCTGAAAATGAACGAAACAAGCTGAATTATAGTTTTTGAAAAAGAACTCTTAGAAACGTTGAAAATATCAGAGAAACATAATTTGTTGTCCTGAAATTTGGCTATTTCATTTCGAATTGAAAAATTCGACGAGAAATACTGATGCAATGTTTTATAAATTATTGTATTTAATTATAATTTTACTGTAAATTCTTAAAAAGTAATTTCCAAAAAATAACCTAACTGTCTAAGAAATTCTGGTTCATTGTTTTGGTATAAAAATCATCACTGATTTAAAACATTTTAACTCACGGAACCCCAGGGTTCCAAGGAACACCATTTGGGAACCGCTGGTTTAATCAATGGAGCGATCGAACATTTGGTCCACTTGATGTTATTTTACTTATTGTTTTTTTCACTATAACTCGAGAACTTTTGGAGCGAATCGAACACTTTTACACATACACATGCATTGAATACATGCTTCCAAAACTAAGTTGTTGTTTGTTTGCCTTTTAAGATAATCTTAGTAAAATGTCTTTTTTTTTCTAAGAATTATTTAACATTTTTATCATTATTTAATTTAATAATGATCGACAATATTTTGAATAGTTATTAGTTCTTACATCATTTTACTCAAAACTTTTTATGACAAATTTCTGAATTTCAACAAAATCCGTCGAACAGTTTCTGAATTGTTAAATTTTGAAAAAGTTCTATTTTTATATTTGTTATTGTCAAAAACTATGTTACCGATTTTGTTTAAGATTTTATTTTCTTAAAGCGACATATTAAAAAAAAAATATTGTAATTATTATCATTTTATGAACCGAACTTACAAAAGTTTTTCTCACTGAACTATTTGCACCGTATTTTAGGAATTACAACTACACTGTCTTTATTTCAAGAAACAAAAACCCAAATCCATAGAAAAAAAAAATTTTTGTTCAGAAGCCTTGATTTCGAATTACGAAATATCGTCTGCACACATTAATTAAGGTATTTAATGTTAACGCTTTGAAACATTAAGATAGCGTCTTTTGCAAACATTCGATCCATAGTCTTGAACACTGATTAATAGAATTTAAAAAAAAAATAATATTTTTAAATTTCCTTTAGCTCAAGATAGCTTTGTCAGAATAATAATGGAAGTTTTATAGAGTTCTTTAAATAACTAATTCTACAAATTACCGAAAAACTCTTTTTAAATTTTCAAATTTTATAGTAAAAACTGATGAACGCTTCTTAAAATTTCAGAAATTTTGTACTAAATGAAGGATGTAAGTTATATGCGTATCAGCTATGAAGGATTAGCTGATTCTACTGTATGCGTTTTTTATACAACTTTTTTTAATATCTGAAATCTGCACAGAAATGTTTATTTACACTTAAAATAGAAGTTAAAAGTGTAATGCAATAAAAAGTTTATAATCAACCTTACCAAACCATTGAGATTGCTAGAATTTAATACGCTTGTATATCATATTCATTCATTCATAAATTTCTAGGCTAATAAGCTCAATACAAAGTATGAAGTACAATACTGGTAGCATCTAATCCAATTAAAGAACACAACTTAAGCATCACTAAAACGGCATCTAAGAAATCTAACCCTCAATCTCCCACACTTCAGAGAGCAAGACGTAAAGTCAACGCACATGGATCACATGATCAATCTTAAATTAATGTAACTCGAATTTTATAAGGTTGTGAAATTTGATCATCAATTGCTCTGAAACGTGAGAGTTGCAGATTCGATTCCCGCCAGAACCCTGGCTATATCTATGAGCTATTTGTTCTTCAACTAGACAAGTGTTTATAAACCGTTCTTTATTTAGATCTAAAAGCTCGAACATGTATGGCCACATAATGGACTAATCAAAATACAGTTCCCAGAAGATCAACGAAGTCAAGCATCACTGGCTGCGGTCAGCAAGCGAGTGTTTGACCACTTTGATCAACCTGCGAAGAAAGCGAGGATGCGCGGTATCGTTCCACTCACATTTTAGAGACCAAAAGCACAGAATTACTGTTTAAATCCATTACATTACATGTTGTGGATGTTAAAGTATCTGGATTATTTGTTAAGATCAGGAAATGATGAAGTTAAGGAGGTTACATATGTCGGTATTGCGGGTTGGGTATTAAGAATTTTCAAATCATTAGATATTATAAAATCTAGTAAAGCATCGCCCCTGGCATCATTGTTGTTATATCCCCAGAAGTTATGATGAGAATTAAAATCTCTGCATATTAGAGTAGGTGAATTGTAAAAATTTTTGTTGCTGTAATAGATTAAATCCTTCATTAAATTTATTTCATTATCACTAGGATAATTATAAAAAGAGATTAAAATTAATGGAGAATTATTTGATAAATTTATCGAAATCGAAACTGAATTTTGTAGTACATCTAATTATAGAGGAGTTATTGTTTTATTTGGTATGAATATACCGCTTTTACCATCTGCCGAAAGAAAAAATTTTCAAAAGCTTGGGCATCCTATTATTGTTCCTTGAGGAGAATAGGTTCTTGAAAACAAACTATATCAATCTCATGCTCAACAACCGTTTTTTGCAATAAAAAGATAGCTGCTTTGCACCTTTGAAGATTAATTTGTAGAATGTTAAGTCTGTCAAGATTTGTTGATATAGTATATTGTTTTATATCATTATTAAATTGGTTAACCATCATGACTAAATTAAATTAAATTAAAATGCTTAGAAACTAAAATTTAAACAAGAAAGTTGCCTTAAAAATTTGAATAATAATTAAAATGAGGAATAGTAAGAAATGAAAAGAAAGAAGAAAAAAAATATGGAATGTAAAAAAAAAATTAAAAAAAATTTAAAAAAAAATTATAAAATAAAATAATAAAGAAAGAAAGAAAAAATTTTAGAACTAAAAAATAGAATCCTTGAAACAAGGGTGAAGACGTTAGAAATCTGTTCTTAGTCATATAAAATATATTTCCAAGCATTTGCCTGGTTTGCTAGCTGGTTGAAGACGGTTAAAAAGTTTGTTGTGGGCTTGTCCTGTTTTTTCTTTTTCTTAATAGAGTTTCCTTTGTTGATTTATTTGAGATTGACGTCTCAACTCGTTTAATTCATGCTGGTATGTTGGACAATCTGGACTGGATGCTTTATGATGTACGTTGAAGTTCGATGTATATTTTTCATTGGAATATAAACAGTTTATGCAAGTTGGGGTTGAGCTGGTTCAGTGAGCTTAATCCCCTACATCATATTCCCTCTAATCTTTGCCATTTCATAGAAAGTATAAACACAAATAGATAAGCTATTCTTTCAACAGATCAAGGTTACGTAACTAAAAACATTTCAAAAGGTTGTCCCCAGGGGTCATGTATTGGTCCTACAGCATGGAATCTTACTATCAATAGCTTGCTTAACATACATTCTAAAAATTATATGATTCAAGCTTTTGCAGACGATCTGATTATGCTGACTTTTGCCAACTGAAGTAGAAATTTGGAAGTGATTACAAATAATTCCCTTGATCAAATTCATATATGGCTAATTCAAAATGCTCTAAAATCTCTCTCTAGAAAAAACAGTTTACATCAGCTTTTATAACACAGATCGCAGTACAATATTTAAAATCAATAATATTAAAATTAAACATTCTAATCATTTTAAATATCTAGTGGTCATTGATAAAAAATTAAACTGGGGTTCTCACATTAATATTTTAAAACAAAAATCTAATCTCGCTTCAAAAAATTATCCAAAAATCATGGGGTATCAACCAAAAAGCGAGAAAATTAATATACAATACAGTAATAATTCCCTCATTGTTGCAGCCTATGGGCAACGAATATCTCTCCAGGCATTTATCGCACTCTACAATCTATTCTAAGAAAATTTCCTTTAAACATGAGTAGAGCCTATTATTCTACCCCCACGGCAGCACTTCAAGTACTAACAAATATTCCTTCTCTCGCAGAACAGATTATGTCAATATCTTGTTCAACAACCGTAACTCACCTCAAAAAAGATGTCAAATTTAATAATATAACGTATAATACTCTAGACTATGAGAAAAAGCTGAAAATACCGCATCGCCATCCTTCTTTTCACATAATTAACAAAATATCTTTATTAGAGCAGAATAATTTCGATTTTAACAGAAAAACAAACTATTTTACAGATGGCTCGAAGACAAACACAGGCACAGCTTTTGCTTTCCTCAATATTACACATTCACAAAGTTACACATTAGACAGGGAAAATTCAATCTTTCAAGCCGAACAGTTGGCAATCCTTGAATGTGTAACGTATCAAGCTATATTAAGAACAGTTCGTAGTTTTATTAAAAAAAACATTTATTTCACACCACAACAAATACAGTAACGACATTAAACTACCCGTAACGGGTTAATAATAATCTTTCAATAAAATATAGAAAATCCCGTAACGGGTTAGAATAAACTTACAAAATCCAAAAACTAACAACTCTGTCGTTCTAAAAATTGACTTCTAATTTTATCGTCTGCTTATATTTTATTGTTTATCTCTTTATATGTTTAGTTTATTTTATTCATGCTTTTGCTAACCCGTTATTTTTTTAATAATTTTTACTTTTATTCATGCTTTTGCAAACCAATTATCTTTTTTATATTTTTAGACTTCATAACTCCTCTCCCCTTAGAAGAACTTTTCCATAGGAAATAAAGGAAAAGTTATTTATGAACTTATTTGTGTATTTTTTTTTTTAAACTTTAGGTTGAAACCAATGCATTATGTTATAATCAAAACATTTCACTTTTAAAATTAAATTTTCTAATTGTCAAATTAAATGCAAGATACAATTTTTACATTAAAAGTGATGTACAATAGTTAACTTTGAAACTTAAGATAACTAAATTATTTTTTTTCGACACTTGCAGTAAAAATTAGTAAACAATTCACTTGTAACTCAATTTAGATATCAAACTAAAATATTCAAAATAAAATTAGAATATAAATAATTATTATAATTTAACTTCACATAAATTAAATACAAATAAATATAACTATTTACATATATACAAAAATATCTAAAGACTGAAGCTAACTAGATTTTTATTCAAAGTGCTTATTTTTCTCTTGGTATCTCACTAGTTTTAAATCCAAACAATATACTTAACATTTTTAATCCAAACTCAATCTTATTAATATTTATATACATAAAAAATAGAATAATTTAAGAACACTAGCACTTTTCTCTACAATCAAATTTGTTCAACACCTATGTTTCATTAGGTATAATCATTTTAAACAATTTTTCAAATTAAATTTTGGTTGGTTTAACTTCCATTATAAACTAATTTCTTTACGAGTTAATTTTTTTCAAATTAAATCATACATATGTATCAGAAAATAAGACTAAACTGTATCAATATCAATAAGAAAAACAAACATTATATCAATAAGAAAAATAAACATTATTTACATATTCCTCCCCATCATCTAACTTTTGTCTAATTCAAATCAAGAACTTAAAGATACTCTACTGAGACCATCTGCATTCTTGTTCTTAGTGCCTGCTCTATGCACAATTTTAAAATTAAACGGTTGTAGTGATAAAGCCCAACGTATAAGTCAGGCATTTGAACTAGCATTTGTTTTAAGCCAGGTTAGTGGATGATGATCAGTCTGAATAGTAAACTTTTGTCCATCTAAATAACGTCGTAATTTTTTGATGGCAAAAATTATACTGGCGCATTCTTTTTCCTGAGTACAATATTTTTTTTCGGACTCATTAGACTTTTTACTCAGATATACTATGGGGTGTTCATGGCCTTCATTATCTAGTTGTGTTAATACCACACCCATACCAATTTCCGAAGCGTCTGTTTGCAAGATAAATTCTATTTCATAGTTGGGAGAGAAGAGTATAGGTTGGCTCGTTAATTTTTGTTTTAGAAAGGCTTCTTCGCATTCGATAGTCCAGGTAATTTCTCCCTTTTTCGTTTTGCCTTTTAAAGTGTCTGTTAATGGTGCAACTAGAACAGAGAACATTGGTATATATCGACTGTAATAGCCTGCTAGTCCCAAAAATGCTCTAATCTCAGTTTTAGTCTTCGGTACAGGGAATTCGGCAACTGCTCGTGTTTTTATATCAGAGGGTTTTCTATAGCCTTGTCCGACAATATGTCCTAGATAAAGAACATGATCTTGTGCAAAACGGCATTTTGAAGGTTTCATTGCAAGTTCTGCTTCTTTGATACGCTGCAATACACAATCAAGATGTTCTAAATGAAGATCCCAGGTATCTGAGAAAATTGCTATATCATCAAGGTATGGCACTGCAAATTCTTCTAAACCCTTTAGTAGTCGTGCCATTAATTTGCTAAAAAAATAGGGAGCATTCTTCAACCCAAATGGAAGTCGTAATGGCCTATAAGTTCCGAAACTGATGACAAAAGTAGCTAATCTTTGAGCGTTTGGACTAAGCTTAATTTGCCAATATCCCTTGGCGAAATCTAAAAGACTTATAAATTTTGCCTAGGCTACTTCTTCAACCCGATCTTCTATATTCGGAAGTGGGAAATATTTCGTTACAGTTATTTCGTTGAGACGACGGTAATCAGTGCAGGTCCTTGGATCTTTATTTGGTGCTTCTACTAGAATCATAGGATAAGTATAATCACTCTCACCTAAATCAATAATTTTTAAGTCTAACATTTTCTGCACTTCAGTTTTTAAAATTTCTGTTTGTCTGGGTGAAGTTCGGTAAGGCTTGGAAATAATTGGCTTATTTGAATGTCATGCTCAAGTTGTTGTAAGTTGAATGTCATGCTCAATTAAGTTAGTTTTTCCTGGGTTATTTGAAAAACTTTTCGAATATCTTCTTAAAACATTCCTCAATTGGTTGATTTCATGTCCATGAAGGCGATCTTCTAGGTGACTGACTTTAATCATTTCAGATACATCAAATTCATCTAGAGAAATATACACTTGTGGAAAGTCAATATCTTATTCTAAAGATGAAGAATCGTTTTCCTCACAGGATAGAAAATTAATTATTTCAGGCCGTTTATAATATGGTTTAAGCATATTTACATGATAAATCTGTGAACTCTCTCTTTTTCCAGGAATATTCACTAAATAATTAGTTTCAGACATTTTGCTTTCTATTTTCTCCGGGCCAATCCATTGAGCAGACAATTTATTAGCTCTAGATGTAGCCAAAACAAGAACAAAATCTCCGGCACTAAACTCTCTCCTAAAACTATTTTTATCGTAATACGATTTCCTTTTTAACGCCGCATCTTCCATCTTGTTAACTGCAATTTCTTGGCATCTTTTTAAACGGTTTATTAGGTGAAAAACGTATTCTGTCGCAGGAGATTCGTCTATTTCATTGTTGGTCCACTGTTCATTGAACAAAGTTTCAGGAGTACGTAAATTTTTTCCGTGTACGAAAATCCTGTACTTTCATGTGTTATAGTTCTCAAAGCCAAAAGGGCAAATGGTAAAAACTTCTCCCGGTCAGAACTAGACTCCAAACAAAGTACCCGTAAGATCCGTTTGATAGTTCTATGAAATCTGTCTACGGGATTAGACTGTGGGTGATGAACGGAACTGTGCCGAACCTTTATGCCAAATCGATCAAAAAACTCAGTTGTTAGCATGTTCATAAAAGAAGTTCCTTAATCACATTGGACCTCTCGTGGGAAACCAGTTCTACAAAAAATATTAAGTAATGCATCAGTCACCGACACAGATCCTATATCATTCACTGGGATTGCCTCTGGATATTTTGACGACATGCAAATGGCTGTAATCAAGTATTTTTTTTTCCACTTGGCGGGGTGGGAAGAGGACCAACTGCATCAACGTTTAGTTTTGAGAATATTTCCTGTATGACCGGTACAATCTTTCAAGGAGCCTTTTTTTTATCATTTGGTTTCCCCGCTTTTTGACAACTATCGCAGGTTCGTACGAATTCTTCCATCTCTTTATAGCATTTTGGCCAAAAATAATATCGCGCCAATCTATCTTTGGATTTGGTTACGCCAAAGTGTCCGGAAGTACTTTCATGACATAACTTTAAAATTCGACTTCTAATTTTCTCAGGTATAACTAAAGGTTTTTTTATTTCCCCTAATCGTCCTTTTTGGCATTTAAAAAGAAGTTTTCTTTCAACCAGATAGCGATGTTTACTGTTTTGATTCTGAATACCTTCTTCCACAGTTTTAAAAACTGATTTTAACTCGGCACTATCCTGTTGAGCTTTAACGAATTCATCGTGATCTACCTGTATTAAAGAAAGTTCATCAGAATTGGCATTTAAAGTTGGTAATATCTCTTCCATTTCTGAACTGACGGCATCCGTTTCTAAAACTGGCTCATCATCCTTTTCACCTAAAATAATTTCTTAATTTTTATTATTTTGTTTGGAAGAATTTTCGGTATCGTTCGAATTTTGTTGCTCATATTCTTCATTTTCTGCTTTTAATCGAGTTTGTGATCTGGTATTAACTGCGTTTAATTCTGAAATTTGCATTGGCGTCATTTGCAGATTTGGCAATCTAGCTGCTGTTCTATTCCCAAGGAGATATCGACTTTTATCCAACTCACTTCTAACCACAGCCGCTTTGGTTACAATGTCGCCAAACTGCCCAGATATCGAAACTTTTGCTAATGGTAAACAAGTTGGGCCTTCATCTAATGGTTGTTGTACCCACACAGTTTCGCCAGTAAACATATCTGGAGTCACATATTTTCGGCATATGACATCAATAGTTTCACCTGAATCGCGAAGTACTGGCATTCTAAATCCATTTACTTTCGCCATAAAAGTGTACGGAGTTAGTAATTTGTCTTCTTCCTGTCCTACTCCAATTCGATTAACTTGAGCGGGTGGCTTTTGGCACTTAAGCTTCGGGCATTGAGGGCGTAAGTGTATAGTAGATCCACATTCGTAACATTTTAAAAGCTTACGTCTATCAAATTTATCATAATTTGCTTGCTTGTACTCATATTTTCTTATATTTTCTTCATTTCGGCCATTCATTGAAGTAGTTCCCTGTGAATTTTTCCGGGTGGCATTTTCTTCTCGCCAATTTGGTCTCTGATTTTCAGAATTTACTTGGGGGTCAACTCGTTTCCGACTTCCACGTACGTTCTCGTACTCGTCAAGTATTTCTGCCAGCTTTGTAGATGAAGTTATCTTTGACCAAGTGTTTATAAAATGATCACGTACTTCATTGGGAACTCTTCGTTTGGTTTGATCAGTAACCATTAGATCCAGCAAGGTTTCAAAATCTTTTATTTCCAATCCTTGAACCCATTCATTTAAATAGTTCTTTAATTCAAAAACGAAATCTTTCCAACTATTATCGAACTTCTTTTGGTGCTGAATAAATTTGATCCTAAATTTTTCTGGACTTAGCTTAAACCTCTTCATTAAAATTTCTTTAACATGATCATAGTTGTAAGTTTGTTCTTCAGATTCTCTTGCTATTAATTATGTTGTGTTAAGTGAAAGAAAAGATAATAAATGGGTAACCCCCTCTTCTTTTGGCATTTCTGCTCGTTTTGCTTGACGCTCAAAAATTACTAAATAAAGACTGATTTCATCTTCCTTAGGATCAAAATTCTGCATTAACTTATGAATATCCAACTTATTCCGCAGAGTAGTACCAATATTTTGATTTGAAGGGCCACTTAATTGGGCACTAAGCCTTAATTTCTCTTGTTCAAATTGGCGTTCTTCTTGTTTTTGCCGTTCTTGGCGTAGTTTTTCTTCCCCTTCTTCTTGGCGTTTTCTTTCTTCCTTTTCGATACGATTTTCTTTAATTGCTTCTAACATTTCTTTAACTAGATCCACTTCGTAATTTTTAGAGTTTTTAATTAGATTTATCAACTCACATACTGTAACATTGTCAATAATAGTTTTGCCTAATTCCTTACATGATTCTACCAAATCACTCTTCTTTGCTCGTCCCAAGAAAGCCATAAGGAATAATTTTTGAAACGCAATTCCTTTAAAGCAAATGTTAAGTTAATCCCGACGCTGCCACCAATTAAATATAGCTGTAACGTATCAAGCTATATTAAGAACAGTTCGTAGTTTTATTAAAAAAACATTTATTTCACACCACAACAAATACAGTAACGACATTAAACTATCCGTAACGGGTTAATAATAATCTTTCAATAAAATATAGAAAATCCAGTAACGGGTTAGAATAAACTTACAAAATCCAAAAACTAACAACTCTGTCGTTTCTAAAAATTGACTTCTAATTTTATCGTCTGCATATATTTTATTGTTTATCTCTTTATATGTTTAGTTTATTTTATTCATGCTTTTGCTAACCCGTTATTTTTTTAATAATTTTTACTTTTATTCATGCTTTTGCAAACCAATTATCTTTTTTATATTTTTAGACTTTATAAATGCATTAAATATATTAAGAGCACTGAGAACTTCAATAATAATGATCGCTATATCATCTGGTCAGACTCAAAAGTAGCAATATCATCAATACTTGGTTTTGGCACAAATAATAGAATTTCATTTGATATTCAACAAGAACTTCAACACACATCAATACAAATTTCCTGGATTAAAGCACACAATAGAGTAGGTATTGAAAAAGCAGATGATTTAGCTAAACAATCTACGAGACAACCAAAAAATTACGTATATCCACTTCCAGTTTCATATCTTAAACGAAGTATTAAAGATTCTCTTTTAACAAAATGGCAATTTCAATGGAATAATTCAGACAGAGGAAGACGTCGATTCAAAATTATTAATAATGTTACTTTTTTCAAAACAAGTCATCTGGTTCATGACGGGTCACGGACCATTTCCAACCTTCTTTCATTACCTACATATAACAGATACTGATCTTTGCACCTGCGGCCAACAAGGTTCACCTGAACATTACACTAGCTGTTCCTATACTGTCTCTTGGCATACTTGTCAGCCTAGCCCAACAAATTTAGAAATTTGGCAGAAAAATTTCATTATAAACAATACTTTAACCAAAAGATTAATAACAGTAATGAACTTTTTAGCAGATAATGACCATTTATTAAAATTTTAATAGCTTCTTATTTCACATGTATAATTTTTTTTCTCTTTGTCTTTTTTCTTCTTCGTAATTTCCACACTTTCAGTTCAAAAATTTATTTACTTTTTTTATTATTATCATGTTAAGTAGAAAATTTTTCATTGTAAACAACTATTCTTTAAGATTTCTTTGTAAAATAATGAACATCATTATGTTATTTTCTTCCTCTGATGCAAGGCCGGATTTACGTATAAGCTAAATAAGCTGTAGCTTGGGGCCCCGAGATGGCAAGGGCCCCCAGATTCTTCTTTTTTTTTAAGTTTTATTCGGAGCTGGAGCCCTATGAAGCCAATTATAATTTCTTTCTTTTTTTTTTACATTTTTGGATGCTTTTCAAAATCTAATCGAAGTGTTTAAAAACATGAAATAATTGTTGGCTATACACACTTTTTATGTAAATAAAAAGTAAGTTATTAATTTTTAATTCCTTATACTATTTCTAAATTCATAGCATCGAAATATTTATTTAGATGCACAGAAGAAAATTAAATGAATTTGGTATACGTAGTTTAATTGCATTGTTTTATAAAAATAATTTATCTGTAATAATACTAATATTTAAAGTAAGTGTAGAAGTCAAAGTGTGAAAAAATAGCTTTATTTCCATGATATGATTTGACATTCAATGCTAAGGTCCATTTTTAGTATTTATGTCTAAATAAATAGTGCGAAAGTAGTAGAACACAAAATAACGCACGGAGAAAAAATTACGACACTTCTCGCAAAAAAAGAAGAAGGAAAAAAAATTTGGTAACAAAACCAAAATATGTGGTATTTAAATCTTTCATTTGGTAATTTTTCTGTTCACAATGCAACAGTTTATCAAAAATTCTGGTTTTTAAAATTATAGCTCTTATTACCACACATTTAATAAAAATGCAAAAGTCAAAAATAAAATTAACCGAATAAGTGATTATTATGCCATGCTCTAAGGCAGCGGTTCCCAATTATTATGTATGCTTCCCTCTACGGAACCCTCAAATTGGCGAACCCCCGACATTACGATTAAAGTTTATTAAGGTAATTGTGAACGTTATAACCTAAAAAAAAGACTATTTTTAAAATATTTAATTAGAGGAATGAAGATTTTTCATTGTTTAATCATTAACAATCTTAAATAAGGTTTTATATCCGACAGTTAAATTTGCAGTCCTTGTGCTATATCTAGTCTATAAAAAAGTTTATTTCCAAGTGAACTGAAGAGACAAGTTATAAACGCTAAAAATGATAATTTGGAAAGCATTTTTCTTTATAAAAGAATTTAGTTATTTTATATTGATTTGAAAAGTGCGGTATGAAATATTAATGTAATATTTTATAAATGCTTATTCTTTTTCTAATTTATTCAACATATTGTTTTTAGAAATATATTTTCATTTAAAAAATGCCATTTCTATTTAATTGGTATTTTACTTCAAATAATTTAATAAAAGAAACAGAAAGATTATATACGATATGATTTATATGTTGGATCTAAATATAATCAGAGATTACAAAAGAACTAACTAGAAGTTATAAAAGTATTCATCCCCGGTTTTAAAAAGTACTAATTCGCTCTAAAACCATAAAGCTCCATAGAACACAGTTTGGAACTACTTTCCTAAGGTATCATGATAAAATTAAGAAATTAAACACATTCACTACCGAAGAGCATGGCAAAAAACTATATTTTTATTATGTTAATTTCATGAGAAGTCATAACCAGATCACTATTGAATTTTTTTTTTCCTGTATTTTGGTGTTCTCATAAATACCGTAAATTTTACTATATTCTAATAGTTTTGACCATACTTTCTTTTCTCACTGTGGTCTGTACCATGATTCACATTTCATTAAAGGTACTGTATTGTCGCATGCAAACAGAAATTTTTTTCTCAAAATTTCGGAAAGCCTTCTATTTTCACACCTCAAATTATTTTTTCGCAAAATTGAAGGAAAAAAAAACACGTGTCTAAAAGTTTTACATAAAGAACATATCCGGAAATTTTCGATAAAACCAAGAATGTCAAGTATCCAAATGACTTAATTTATTAAATATTAAAAAAATAATAATAAAAAAAAAATTTGCAAGGCAGGTGTGTATATTTGGGGATTATGAAATCTAACGCGAAACTGTGAGATCGTGGATTCTACTCTAACTAACGATAGTTTTTTATTTCTTTATACTGAAAAATGTTTTTCGTATTTTTTTTTTTTTTTTAAGTATGCATGTTAAAAACTAATAATTTAACAATTATTTAAAAAACTAGAAGGCTCCGCCAATGATCAATTTGCTCACTAACCCACGTGGTTGCTTCTCATTAATCATTGCAGATATGAGGAAATACGGTTTATTTCCATTTTTCTACACAAAAATTACGATTGCCATTTACATTTTGAAGAGGACTAAATTTAAGCAAATCAATAAATTTGGAAAATTGGTACCTTACGCAGAGTTATTACTCAGTGAAGATGGACTCAAGGCATAGAGCAGGGCTGTCCAACTGGCGGCCCGCCAACTTCTTATTCAGGCTGATCGGCCCCAGTTTTCTCATTAAAATGTAAGCAAATTCTTTTATAATCCTTCTGTTCCATTGTTTTATCATTAATAATTCAACTATTAATTGTTATTGTATAAGAGGTAAAAGGGTATTGTTCAACTTTTTTAAACTGCTGCCCGCCAAGTGATCAGTGACCGGAATTCTGGCCCGTGGGCTCTTTGCAGTTGGACAGCCCTGGCATAGAGCATTCGCTTCCGAAAGAGGTAAACCGAGTTCGAATGCCAGTGATGGCTGCTGGTCGATATAAATTCTAGATCCGGCTTGCACCGACCACAGTGCTGACGTAAAATATCCTCAGTGGTAGACGGATCATGGGTTAGAGTCCCCTTGCTGTCAGACTAACCGTTTGAGGCTTTCGTGGTTTTCCTCTCCATGTAACTCAAATACGGGTTGGTTCCATCAACACGTCCTCCACGAAGGCAAATATTTCATCAAATACTTGATCCTGGAATTCTCTTATTTGCTGGATTGGATTCAAAATTACAAGACTACGGAGTTGAACATTAGTAGTCGAAACTCGAAATAAGGTGGACAGTTTAATGACTGTTATAAAATATACTAATAATTTGGTCGCAATAGCCTGGTTGGTAGGGCTATGGATTCGTGTTCGTGAGAATGGGAGTTCGAATCAGCCAGCCGAAGAATATCCGTGTATAAAATGGTGACTGGTGCATGTTAAATCTGTCTGGGTCACAAAGTTCTCATATCAAATCAATACCTCTGGGTACTGATCCAGGAGTTCCTTTGTCTTCTGCATTGAGTTCAAAATTGCAAGGCTATGTAGTTAAACGTGGGTAGTTGTAAACTCAAAATTGAGTTAGTTTTTCAACGGCGGTCATAAAAAGAATAAAACTAATAATCAAATTGTATTTCTTTCTAACTCCTTGCATATTTTCTACACACCCTCATAATTTCATGCTTCTAAGTCTCTTGATTTTGAGCAGCAAAGCAAAGTGTAACGTAAAGAAATTTTTTTAATAATTCAATGTTAATACTCAACAATAAAAAATAATGAAAGTTTTCCTCAGGTATATATATATATATATATATATATATATATATATATATATATATATATATATATATATATATATATATATATATATAATTGAACTTATAAGAGCCCCATCTTTTTCAGCAGCTTGGGGCCCCGCCAAACTTAAATCCGGCCCTGCTCTGATGTGTATATTATACAACCTAGCATAGTCTCAATGAGATTATTATGTAACAAATTCTATATCACTGTATTTATACACTGTAAATATTTATATACTGCAAATATTGTCTAGTACATGGGTTTGTATAACCTAGGTACATTCTCAGGGCTTGGAGGAAAGAAGGAAAAAAAAAAGACCAAAATCAAATTTCCAACCTTTTTTTTTTTTATCAATAGCATTAATTGCCTTAATTTAGACATTATTTTAAGAAGGAAATTTTCTCTAGATCCCTGTTCCCATGGTACTGCTGTGACCAACCACAAGACTTTCGATTCCTCAGATTTTACGAGCACGCATACCGTTGTACGCATGTACTCGGTGGGTCTTAGCGGAGTCGAGAATCGAGCCAAGGCTCCTCCGGACCTGAGTGACATTTAGCTAAGAAGCATTGATGACCGATTCTAGCGCTATATCGCAAAGAATTTTCCACAGGATTAGATAACTGTTTTATAAGAGTGATTTGCTAGCTTGTAGCTCTAATCGATCAAAAATTCGTTTTATCGCACGTTATGAAATATTTATCGTAGATTTCCTAAGTTAAGTTATCGCAAGTAAAATCAAGGTTAATAATTTAGCAAAATATGGGAATGAGGTCACCGAATTTCAGGTTGATACTTACGCTTTTAAAGCGTTTTGCAAACTTAAGTGGAAACTAAACAAAATTGAACTTAATTAAATTGAAGTTATATATTAAGAAGACATGGAAAAATTACTGTTCTTCTGAGAAAAAAAAAATATTTTAAATACTTCATGCGTAGTTACTCTTTCTTTTAGTGATTTGGAACTCCTTCGATTATTTTAAATCTAGTAATATAAAGCCGCACCAAAATATACAATAGTAAAAAAATTAAATAAAGGTTGTAAATTAGGTGCCATAATGTGTGATATTAGGGTACTTATCCGTTTCGGAAGGCAGTAAAAAATCTGTTACCACAGCACCTATATTATGTACCTTGGTTAACATTACCACAGTACTTGCAACGGTAATGCCAGTATCTAATACATTTAATTAAGCACATTTGACAGAGAAATTGCTGCAATGCCACTTAAAAATTCACAAGAGCTGTTATCCTCACGATTCTGTTGGCTATCGTTTCTGACAATAATCCCATAACGCAGGACATATTCGCCGTTATCATCGTAAAAACCTGACATCATTTGAGAAAACTTAAGCACTCCACCAGTGGGTTACTGCCGACTGTGGACTTTCTGGCTAAAAAGGGTGCTTCAATTATCCAAAGAACTTGTCCTATGCCTTTCCATACTATTAAAAAATCTATTAAAGCACGTGCTCTAAAGTCCAGGAAGAATGCCATCCCAAATTTGAGAAAAGGCCCGGAGGCGTAGGGCAGTGGCTGATTTCCGCTTAAGAAACCATCTTTAGACTCAAAATTGTTCCTTCCATGATATGCACTCTGTGCAGCTCTAGGCAAGACTTGTCTAGCCGGGTATTATTGGAAGGCTAAAGATATGTGATAATGAACTCTGTTTCAGCATTTTTTGTTGTACTCTGTGTTCGTTCTTGTAATTGTTTTCTGCTGTAGCTGTTCATAATCTGCCATTAGAAATAAATTAGACTTAAATCGCCAAAAATAAAAAAATAATAGTAACTCGAGAATTTCAATTAACTTATTTTAATGATACGTACAAATTGAAGTTCGATTTTATTAAAAGGCTTTTTAGCCCGATTAAATATGGTATTTATTCGTGTATATAAACCATAAAAATAATAGTAACGACTAATAATAATTTTAAAAATTTTTTTTACTAACTTAACATAAAGAACCATGTACACACTAGACTAAAAAGTCAGCTTCTGATTCGATAATCTACTCCTAATCTGTTCTGCAATTATTGATATTTAAGTATACCTTGCTCAATGTTATATCCAGGAACTAATATATCTATGGTTATAGTATCTCATCCTAATATGTTTTCTCAAATACGTAAACCCTTATTTCATTTTCTGGACGAAAATGACCGATCCTCAATTATAGTTATCTTCTGCTCAAAGAACTATTAATCTGAAGTTTTTAATAAACATTAATCTGAAATTTTTTTTTACATTTTCTTGAGTGGTAGCGCTTCGCGCTCCCGTGCCACAGGTCCTGGGTTGGATCCTCCGGCCGAGCAAGGCTGACTCAGCCTTTCATCCAACAAAAAATAAGCACTTTTTAAGACCTCAAAATATATATTTAAAGCGCTTCTTATATAAAATAAAATGAATAGGATATGTGCACTATTAAGAACTTTATACCTTTTCTTGATTATATAAAATATAAGCCACATAAATGCAGATTTTTAAATATATTCAATATTGAACCACACATTCTACTTTTTAAATTGATTACTTTATTAGATTACATAAAAAAATTGAAAATTATAAACTTTAATTTAAAAAGGTTATTGAATGCAATTTTTAGATTTAAAGTTATTTATGAAAGCATATTCAACAAAACATTATTATTATTAATACTGAATTTCTAAAAGATATGTAAGCAAATTAAGAAAACTATTTTTATATTATTAATGAAAATGGTCCCTATTAGATTTAAATTAAAATTTGCTACTTAGTTCAGTATTTCTTTGATAATACTTAAAATAATTTTGGAATGTGAATACGAGTATTGAAGCTTAACATTTTTGTCGAAGTAAATAATTATACGGTTACTACATTCACAATATTAACCAAATTTGAGTTAATTGAATTCACTATCCCAATTACTTTTAAATATATCTCATTTTTTTGGGATGACAAATCTGAAGTAACATAAGATTTTTAACTGCATTTACTAGACACTAAAATAGTGAAAAGCATTTTTTACCTTATATTTTAAAATCTTTGTCTTTAAATATTATTGAAATTTTTCATAAAACTTAAAAGTACTGATAACTTTGTAAGTAATTAAGTACAATAAAAAGTTTAATAACTTAAAACACTATGGCCCAGAGTACAACCGTGATAAGGAATCCTAATACCTTAAGCTGCTAAAAGTGAGAAAAAAGAAAACTCATTTCCCCATGATTTAGCATTTGCTATAGACAGAAATGCAATTTAACTCCATCAGTCTCCAACCAAAGGGATAACCCTGGGTTATCCAATAGATTTTTGCAAAAATATGAAGTTAAATAAACTTATTATATACATAATATTTTATTTCTCATGTAACATCTTATTGATAACAAGCCTTGTGAATTTTTATTGATAATTAAATTCTTACCCTTAACATTTAACCCAAATTGTTTCAAGCTTTAAATTGAATTAACAAATAAGTTTAAAAATTCTCTTTTACATAAAATACGTTAAGGGCTAGAAAATATGTAATCAAGGGTTTCCGAGAGGTACCTATTCTGTGAAAATTTAGACATAATTTGTGAATAATTAAAAATTATATTAAAAAATCAACACAAAAATATGTTAAAAATATGGATTTATCGTTTAAGAGATACAAAAATAAAATTTTAAGGAAAAGTATTTTGTGAAATTACCGTTTTTCCTAAAGTTGAGTTTGTGAAGAGACCGCTAAACGGTAGTAAATTCTGCCTGGACAGACCCCTGGCAATGCAAATAATATTTTAGTTTATATCTATTACCTGTATGTCCTTGGTATAATCATTCTCATTTTCTGACCTAATCACAAGAAGAAATTCTTTGCAATATATTATATTTCCATGTACAACTGACTTTAAATGAACTTATAAATATTTATTAAAGTAATAGATGCTTAATTATAAGAGTGTCATGTAAATTTTTAAAATTTTCAACAACTATTCTTGAAGCTTTCAAGAAATTTTCAAATCTAATAGTAATGCTACTACAGTATTTAAAAATATCCAAAGGATTTTTCGGAAACTTTCGAAATTTTAGTGAATCTTCTAATAAAACAAGAAATCTTGCTCAAGTATGCTTTCATCTGACTCCAGTAATCTAAGAATTAGCAGCTATGTAAAATTTACTCTTGCAAAAAAAGCTTAAAAAAAACACAAAAAAAAACCTAAGTAACTTAGTATAATAAACAAACCAAACACAAAATAAGATCATCAGAAATCAAAAACAAAAATTGTCTTTATAATTTGTTTTTTTTTTTATTTAAAACATTTACACTGTGTCTTCTTTAGTGACTCTGGTATAAATCACTTGACTGTGATGTTTAACAACTTGTTTGATCAGTCCTGAAAAAGAAAACCCACATTAGTTCGTTCAAAAATTTTTAAATAATGTTTGAAAAAATTAACCTTAGTTTAAATAGAAATCCTGCAAAAAAATAATAATAATAATAATAATAATAACGCATTTGATTCCACTGATTGGACTTGATTACATTCAGCAACAATTACAACATTTAGTTTATTAAACACTTGTTTCAATAATTCAATAAATATAAATATTTTATAATTAGTAATACTGGTTTAATAGTTAAAAAAACAACCATTACCTATTAATACATAATTATTATTCTCCAAATTATAAAACACAGGTAAATATTTAACATCATAGATGTTTAAATACTACAATGCATTTTGCAAAAAATAATAGTTATAAAATATTTGTAAAAAATAATAATAGTAGATTCAATTTCGTGAAATAATGAGCAACAGCTATTAGAATAGTATTTTCTAATAAAAAGCTACAAAAAATTATTTCTGCACAATAATCACAGGAAGTGCGATTGGGGCGATCAGAACAAGGGATTGGTTCTGCGGTTGAAAGAACAAAGACATTTTTCTTAAGGATACTATAGAGCAATTTGAATATTTGAAGGAACTCAAGTCATTTCTGGTATCCCATCCCACTGCCTGGCATGATAGCACTAAAATAAGCAGTGAATAAACAAAATATTGCCTTTCCTCTACAGAAAATTCTAAATATCTTGCATATTGTAACTAAGAAAATTTATGAATCAAAAATGGAAATTGTGTACAATCAAAAATAGCTTTCACAAAATGTTAAATTTTTAGCTAAGTATTTATCTGTTTAAAGTTTGACATTATCTATTTCATTTATTAATAATTTTTTAAAACAAATTATGTAAAATTAGAGTCATTATTTTCAATAATTCAACTACCATTTAATAAAAAAAATTCTCAGCAATGCCTCAACAGTGCAGTGGACTTCCACAAGGAAGGTTGATCAATCAAGATAATTACAAACATCCAGAGCCCAATTAGACTAATTAAATAAATATAAGCAGGGGTCTGTCCAGACATTTTGTGAAAGGTCCGTTTTTGAAAAATTGTGAAAAAATTACTCGTAATTTGGGAATATAAAATAATCGCTAAATCACATTCTTTCAGCCAGGGTCCTGCTTTTGTGAATTTGTACAAATGTCATGTTATTGCAAAAAAAAAAAAACTTTTTAAATTGCAAAGACAAAGAAGATTATGCTCAACACTGTAAAATTATAATAAAAAAATTAAATTTTAAAAAATAAACAGCAATTGCTGCTACTAAATTAGAGATGCAACATACAAATACTTGGTATTTAGCCCATACTGCTAAACGCAGAATATTCATTTAAGACGAAAAGGAAGAAGTGTCTGAAGAAGACAAAGCTTAGTTACTTTACAATCTTTCCCCCCATCCAGGGAAGGGTTTATTTGATTAACAAAACAATAATGAAGATAAACAAATTTGTGAAGGGTCCCTTTTTATGAAAAGATATTTTGCGAAGGGTCCGTAATAGGATTTTATGCATACGGCTAGCACAAGCCAATCACAAAATTAGGATTGTTTCAGAAAATAAGCAGTTATCAAGACAACTCATCAGGTCTATTTTCCTGTCTCATATATTAGGTAACAGGAATATTGATCTTATAGTCACCAAATACATTTGCACAAGTTTAGGCAATAACAATATTTACTATCACGAAAATGCAATAATAAAAACTACATTGAAGAAGAAAAATCTGAAAGCAGATCTTTACTACAATAAGATTCCTAACATATTAAATTTTAACTTAACTGAGTTGGAATCACTCTGTATGTTTCCCTGTTTCGGCACAGAAATTGCCACTGAGGCAAAACTGTTTTCTATAAGGGATGAATCCTTTAGTCTTCAATACTGGCCCTAGATCAACATAATTAACTGACCTAGCGTGGCAGAAGACAATATCAAAGTTTTCACACCTATTCATTGAGTTTTTAATAATCTGATTCAACTGCTAACCACAGTTAAAATATTGGTTGTATCCCTGTTTCGGCACAGAAATTGCCACTGAGGCAAAACTGTTTTCTATAAGGGATGATTCCTATAGTCTTCAATACTGGCCCTAGATCAACATAATTAACTGACCTAGCGTGGCAGAAGACAACATCCAAGTTTCCACACCTTTTAATTGAATTTTTAATAGTCTGATTCAACTGCTAATCACAGTTAAAATATTGGTTGTATCCCTGTTTCGGCACAGAAATTGCCACTGAGGCAAAACTGTTTTCTATAAGGGATGATTCCTTTAGTCTTCAATACTGGCCCTAGATCAACATAATTAACTGACCTAGCGTGGCAGAAGACAATATCCAAGTTTTCACACCTATTCATTGAGTTTTTAATAATCTGATTCAACTGCTAACCACAGTTAAAATATTGGTTGTATCCCTGTTTCGGCACAGAAATTGCCACTGAGGCAAAACTGTTTTCTATAAGGGATGATTCCTTTAGTCTTCAATACTGGCCCTAGATCAACATAATTAACTGACCTAGCGTGGCAGAAGACAACATCCAAGTTTCCACACCTATTCATTGAGTTTTTAATAATCTGATTCAACTGCTAACCACAGTTAAAATATTGGTTGTATCCCTGTTTCGGCACAGAAATTGCCACTGAGGCAAAACTGTTTTCTATAAGGGATGATTCCTTTAGTCTTCAATACTGGCCCTAGATCAACATAATTAACTGACCTAGCGTGGCAGAAGACAACATCCAAGCTTCCACACCTTTTAATTGAATTTTTAATAGTCTGATTCAACTGCTAACCACAGTTAAAATATTGGTTGTATCCCTGTTTCGGCACAGAAATTGCCACTGAGGCAAAACTGTTTTCTATAAGGGGTGATTCTTTTAGTCTTCAATACTGGCCCTAGATCAACATAATTAACTGACCTAGCGTGGCAGAAGACAACAGCAAAGTTTCCACACTTTTTAATGGAATTATTAACAGCCTGATTCAGGGATTGAGAGTAGTCAGAAAGTAAAAAGAGGAAATCCAAGAATGAATATATACATACAAAAATTTGACAAAAAAAGTGTGATTTTTCCCTTGAAAGCCATGTGATTATAAATAGAGAATATGAATCCCGATGTGAGGCTTTTACATCACGTGAATAAGAAACTATATCGAATTTTAAAAAATGCAAGAATACAAATCATGATGCGTAATTATCAGATCACGTAACTAAGAATATCGACGCATAATTTTTTAATCGCGAATACAAATCACAATGTCCAATTTTTAAAGCATGTATAAATCAGAAAGTCAATGTTTAATATTACAAGTGCAAAAATAAAAAACGATATTGGATTTTAAGTTCGCGTGAATCCGAATAGCTACATAAGGTTTTAAAAGCATGCAAATACAAATCGCAATTAGGACTGGGCAATATAAGAAATTATATATCGTGATGCATCGCCAGTTTTGCATCGCGACATAGTATTTTTTGAATTTCATTTACTTGTAAGGCACAGAAAATCAGATTTCTATCAAAACCCCATGCTCAAATCGATTTAAATCAATTTATAAATTTGAAGATATATATGTTCAGCTTAAGAAAGATATTAAATAAATTGACTTTAATGTACAAATCTTACTTAAAATATTTATTGAAAAAATGTGTGTAGATACAATATTTGGACCTCTTTATCGTTTATAAGGTATAAGCAGTCTTAATTTAAGTTAGATCCTTTACTAGGCTTTTAACTAGAAATCAAAGAAAGTTTAAAACGATAGTTTTATGAATTTATTCGGAAATCGATTAGTTTAAGTGAATTAAATTTTGAAAACAAAAAAGTTAGAAGCTATAAAAAATAATTTTACTAAATGAGCCATAGGCAATTGAGCAAAATTGAAACTTCATATGAAATTTATATTTTGAAATTAAAATATATCCGAATGTTTAAATGATAAAAGATGCTGTTTTTTCGAACGACATTACCCCCAGTACTAAACACCCTCTCTGACGCTTTTGAAACATCACTAATTTTTAATTACTATTATTATTTCACATAAATAATTAAGTTCGTTTGACTAGTGCAAGGTTCGAATTTTAAACTAAAAAGTAAACATGCGTTTTGTTATAATTTCTTAAAACTTTCGCTCCTTGAAAGATTTATCAGTTTAAAAAAACAAAGGGAATTTTATAAATATATCTAGTTAAAATTATTGAAAGAAAATTTAGAAAATTTAAAAAAAAAAGTTTGTTAAGAAATTTATTATACGCTTAAAACAAAGTGTTGAAAACTTTTGCTTATTTTTTTAAAAAAAAAAGCGTTTTTTACAAATCAATATATCCTTGTACTAATTTGCATAAATAATTACATAATTATTAAGTCCGATCGTAATCTTCAAATTCTAAATGAAAAAGTAAGCGCAAGTTTTGTTACATTTTTTAAAAATGATCACGAAAATAACGAAAGATTTCTTAATTTAAAAATAAATAAAATTGAAATTTATCAATATATTTCAACAGTATAGAAAGAAAATTTAAAAAAATAAGTTCGTTAAAAAATATTTATGTTTAAAACAAAGTGCTAAATAAATTTAAAAAAAAAAAAAAAACGATTTTAAAACACTATTTTTTATTATTATTTCACATAAATAATCAATTTAAATTGAATAATGACCGAATTATGAACGAAAAACAAAGTAAGGATTAATTTCTTAAAAATAAAAAAAAAGGAATTGTGATATTCGATAATATATTTTAACTAATAATATTAAAGGAAAATTTTTAAAAAAAATATCATACTCTCTAATAAAGCGCTAAATGAATAAAAAAAAAAATGAATAAAATTCGCAAACCTTTCAAACTTTTTGGAACAAAGAAAATTGATTGACTTATGTCCCCATCCAAATGACAAAAAAAAGTTTTGTTTTAACTTTATTTCTAAACGTAAAATCAACTCAAGATTTATAAATTTAGAATAATAAAAACCCATTACATTATTAGAAGTTTATCCAAAAAGTTTTTAACAAATTAAAAAATATAAAAAAATAACCGAACAAATTTAATTACTTTGTAATTTAATTCTTTATGGGAGCCTTAAATTAGATGAGATAATTTTCACATTTAAAAATAAAAAAAAGTTTTAAAAAGCTTAGTAAAATAATATTATAACAGGGTTCCCACTCAATTTCAGAAATAAAATTCCCTGACTTTCCCAGGTATTCCAGGTAAATTTCAATGAAAATCCATACCATATTTTATCAATACTACGAAATTTTTCATCAGAAAATTTGGATTCTATTATTTGTTATGCCAAGTATTAGATATTTTGTGTAAAATAAATATCATTATATGAGGAAGGAAGCATTTCAGTATGTCTAAAATGTAAAATTTTTACAATAAATAATTGTAATAGATGTTAGAATTATTTAACTCGAACCTCAATAACTGAGTACTGTTACTGAAAATTTTAAGACTGGTTTTTTCCAGGAATAATGAAGGAATTTTCCAGGTTTTAGTGAGAAAATTGCAACTTTCCCTGACTATTCCCTGATTTTTGGAGTTGAAATAAAATTCCCTGACAATTCCAGGTTTTCCCTGTTCTCCCTGACCCGTGGGAACCCTGTTATAATTAATGAAGAAACTCTATATATTCTTTTCAATAACAACTGCGTTCGGAACAAGGTAACGGCGGCGATCACGAAATTAGTCCCACTGAAAATATTCTACAAGAAACGATATCAAGTCGCGACAAAGAAAAAAACTAAGAGGTGCGAAAACGATATATGTTCTGAAAACTGATTCTGATTCTACCGCTCACCAATCAAGGCCGTTTCAACAGAACGAAACGAACATCGTCTTCCACAGCGCGAGTTGGCATCAGAACGTAAGAGAAGACCATTGCGTGTCCTGTATCGCTATATTGTTTTGCGTTAGTCTTCTTTACTCGATTGCTAAAATCAGATTTCTGATGCATCGTCTGGAACGAAAGTCGCTGTATCGGCCTGCCAATATAGGCGTTAAATCGATGTCGCGATACATCGATTTATAGCCCAGTCCTAATCGCAATATTGGATTTTTAAGTCTTGTAAATAAGAATCGCAATACACACTATTTAAAATCGCCTGAATAAGAATCACAGTGTTCAACTTTTAAATCAGGTAAATACAAAAATCAATGTTCAGTAATAAAATTGCGATTTTAAAATTGCATAAATACAAAAACGATATTGGACTTTTAAATCTCTTAAATAAGAATTATAATGTACAATGTTTAAATAGCATAAATAAGAATCGCAACGCGGAACATATAAATCAGGAAAATACGAAAATCCATTATTGATATTAAAATAGTGTGAATACGAATCGAGATATAATTTTAGAGACAAATATTGGTTGTATTCCTGTTTCGCCACAGAGGCAAAACTGTTTTCTATTAACTGAAGACAAGATATAAGCATAAGTTTCGTGCTATCACATACATAAAAGAAAGTATTGAAAAAATTGCAATCTTCCCATTTACACTTTGCAAGTCATCATGGCATAGAAAAACTAATAACATAAATAATAAACTAAAACATGGCATAGAAATAATTTAAAAAACTGCACTGCAAAAAGATTAATTATAAAACCTAGCATATTTGCAACCAAAACACTAATAGGACATACCACAGGGGTAATTGTGAGCCCAAGTCAAAATTCCGGAAAATTTCTTGAGTAAAAAAAAAAGAAAAAAAGTTTAAACTGAAGAAAAAAAATATTTAAAAAAGATTTTTTCCTTTTTCTCAATATTTCTTAGTTTACTATTTACTGATAACTATTTAGTTTACTATCTACTGATTACAATCTCAGTGTTTACATCATAGAAAAAAAATGGGTGTGAATTTCACACCCTTTCTTAAAAACAGGGTGAGATTTCAAAAAGTTAAGTGAGATTTCTTAAAATTAAAAAACACAAATAGAATTGGAAAAAAAAAATCATTTCTCTAATTATAATACAGTTTTAATATCTTCTATTTTTTTAAAGCGTTGAATATTTTTTTGCATCATCATAGAAACTTTTGCCTTTACAAGGTATTTGTCCACCTTACATTAGTGCAAAAAAATTTTTGAAAATCTTACGAAACCTTACCCACGGTAAACATGTCGTTGCAGAGAAATGTGTTATGGAAAGGGTTCCGTGGTTCGGAGGAGTAGTGTTCTGTTGTTCGAAAAGGTTCTGAACAATACTGGTAAATAGGGAAACTAGATAATGGGGCAGATGTTGAAAATAATGTAACATCCAGGAAGAAAAGTGAAGCGGATTTTATTCTAAATGGCATAATGCGAAGCTTTTTCCACAATGTGAGAAATTCGGGAATTTTGAAATTGATTTATAGAATGCGCGAAATTCTTGCGCTAATCATTTTTTAAGGCGAGAAACTAATCAAATATGCCAGATTCTCACGGTCTCACGCTGTAGTGAAAACACTGTAACTGTTTACTGATTAAAAAATTAATATTAATCTTGAATATAAGCTTATAAAGTACCTGGGTTACTGAAAATAATTTGCAAGAAATTATTATTATTTTCTTCTAAGCGAGGGATTAGGCGGCATTACGTACGTGTTAGCGAGGGACTGAAAAGTAACGCTCATTTTTGCGAAAAAACTTTGCCAAAAGTAAAAAAGTCGCCCAATAGTCGTCTAATTTTGAAAATAGTTGCTTTTTTAGGCAAAAAAAAAAGTCGCCATAATCGCCTAAGGCCCAAAATAGTAGCAAATAGTCGCCTGCGGCAACCCTGTATAAAAACCTTCTTAACTACTTTATTATTTAACTACTTTTAAAGTAAAAAACAATAGAACGTTTTTTAAATGATAAAAATATACCTATATGAACTTATGTTTCACAGCTAAAAAGATTTAAAAAGGAAATCAACTCTATCAAAACTCTAATCATCTGTTAACAAAGCATTCATGGACGTTGTCTTCTCGGGGTGTAATATTTCTTAGAAGTTGAGTGCTTTTGTGGGGAAGCAGTGCCTGTAACACGGACAACAAACTAAAATGTGTATAATTTTTTCCAAGCTCATTTTGGAAAGGAGGGGGGGGGGGGAGGTTTAAAAAAAAAGGGACTTCGTTATTGCCTTGGTTACCAGAAACCCCAGTTAATCGAAGTTCTACTATAACTGATTTTAAAAAATATCACATCAAATAGTGAATATTCAAGAGAGCAATTTGAGTAGAGATCAGGTCACAATTTCAGGAGGGATATTTAAAAAAAATTGTGAAATATAGCAACAATTCAGCCTATTGACCTAGCAGGTCAAAAGAAATTGGTCGAAACCCAATGCTAAAAAATCTACAAGAATTAAGAGAAACTTCTTTGGAATTGACTATTAAACAAGATACATACTAACACAGTAGTAGGGTCACGATAGTTTGTCAGGTTTTTGAGATAAATGGCACAAAAAAGGATGGCACCAATAATGAAAGAAGTGTATTCTATAATGTGAAACTCAAAATAAATAATTCAAATCTGGCAACGTTAAGACAAATCAATTAGTAATAATCTCTTCGGAAATCCCACATTTGAAATATTTGCACCATAAAAATAACAATTTTGATGCACAAAATCTCGACATGTGTTATTTCTTCTATTGAATAAGGGATTACATCTTGAAACAATATATACCATTATTTATAACCTAAACCTATATATCATACAACTAGGACAAAAAAATCTTTTAACAATAAAATGCATTATAACAAAAGGAATTTTTTTAAAATTATCTCACCTTTCTGATGGAGTTCTTCTAAAGCTTTCCTTGCTAAAGACCCCCTGACTTTTAAACGATCAGAAACAACAGATGGAGTGATCAATTTGTAGCTTGGAATTTCTTTCAGCATCTTTTCATACGTTGGCTTGTCAAAAAGCACCAAGTTGTTTAATTTGTCACGAACCTTTCCTTTAGACCACTTCTACAGGTTTGAAAAATATATATTTTTAGGAACAAGGTAAATTATTTTAAAAAGAAAACTGCACAGTTAAGAAAAATATTACCAATAAAAAAAATAAAAGACTAAGGTATAAAAGGTTAAAGGTCTTAACTGTTTTAAGATGTAACATATAAACTACTTTAAAAAAAAGTAATTAATGCACACTGCTGACTGCTACAATGAATCAGGGCAAAACTCTCAAGAGCATTCAAATTACGTGAACAATGACATACTAGCAAACTTCATACACTATTTCACTATCTAGTCAATATAGCATTATCCAAAAATAAGTCAGAATAAGACTAGGTAAAGTATTTGTTATTTTTCCCTTATAATACACTATGTTTGATAAACAAATCTGATATACTAATTTAACTGAATGAATTATCAAACCTATATCAATGTTTATAAATATGAAAAACATTTCATTTTGTTATTCAGTCATAATAGTAACTAATTCCTAAAATAATCAGCTAGAGGACCATGGAAGAAAATTTTCAGGGTTCCCACTCAATTTCAGAAAAAAAATTCCCTGACTTTTCCAGGTATTCCAGGTAAATTTCAATGAAAATTCATACCATATTTTATCTATACTACGAAATTTTTCATCAGAAAATTTGGATTCTTTCATTTCTTAAGCCAAGAATAAGATTTTTTGTGTAAAATAAATATCATTATATAAGGAAGGAAGCATTTTAGTATGTCTAAAATGTAAAATTTTTACAATAAATAATTTTAATAGATGTTAGATTTATTTAACTCGAACCTCAATAACTGAGTATTGTAAAAATTATCAGTAATTTTTAGACAGGTTTTTTCCAGGAATAATGAAGGAATTTTCCAGGTTTTTGTAAGAAAATTGCAACTTTCCCTGACTATTCCCTGATTTTTGGAGTTGAAATAAAATTCCCTGACAATTCCAGGTTTTCCCTGTTCTCCCTGACCAGTGGGAACCCTGATTTTCCTAACAAATCCTTTTCCTCCATTATTACTAATTTAAAACTTTAAGCGTAGAAAAAGTGAGTTTCGACAAACCTATTGTAAGTCACATAGTTTCAAATACTGAAAAGAAAATTTTAAAATATACAAATGAAAATAAATTATGAGATAACTTAGGATTACGCAATGGATAAGGTTTCTTTGAATAATTTGTTTGATCTTAATAATTTATATTTTTCTCAGCAATTGAAATGCCATGATTTACGTAGCTAGCAATGAAGGAGAAAGGGAATTTTAAATGTAAATTTTCTTCTGCTGTATGACATCCTCTTAAGTAATTATTGGTTATCATTCCTGAGTTATCACTCCAGACACTCCTAGTAATCAGTAAAGTAAAATAATTAAAAAAAAAAGCATAACAATAACAGTTAAACAAAATTATTTCGACAAATAAACAAGTATGACAGCTTTACACAGTGTTCAGTACACGTTGGGAAAATATCCACACAATGTTTCAGACCCGAAAGATTACTCATCACCACACTGTTTAACAACCTTAAAGAGTTAAAAACGTAAATCAACATGATTAATTTTAAATTGCTCATTTTAAAAAAATGCTAGTAAAAATTTCATTATGCTCAATTATAAATTAATTTCTTGTGAGACAAATAAAACAAGAAATGTCATTTACAACACTGGATTGAGAAACAATATAAAGATTAAAGACTTGATCATAAATTCAGAATAACTCAGGACATGTGCGAAATAATTTTCTACCTAATCGATTAATTACATAAAACTTGTTAATATTTTAAATAGTCAATAGTTATGTAATAACCACGATAAGATACATGTATTACAATAGCTATTTATAATTTTAAGCCATGGAGATAAATCTATCCTTGTAAAACATCTATTATATACAGGGGTCTGTCTAGGCCAAATTTACTACTGTTTAGCGGTACCTTCACAAATTCAACCTTAGGGAAAACGGTAGTTTCACAAAATACTTTTTCTTAAAATTTTATTTTTGTATCCCGTAAGAAACGATAAATCGATATCTCTGTGTTGATTTTCTAATAAAATTCTTAATTTTTCACAAATTATGTCTTAATTCACAAAATAGGAACCTCTCAGAAAAACCTAGACAGACCCCTGATATACTACACTATTAATATACAGCTATCCTTGCATTTGACTTTGAAAAAGAGAATTCTAATCTGATCAAAACATAAATGTATAAGCTTTGCTATAAAATGACTGTATATTCACATAAATGCAAAAACATAACAATGCTCAGTACACGTTGGGAAATAACATCCACACATTCATTTCAGACCCGAAAGATCGTTCATCATAACATTGTTAGTGCATTAATTTTTTCAATGAAGTTTCAATTCATCCTATTTTTCAAATAACAAATAAAAATAGCTATCTAACTTAAAAATATCTTAAGTTCACTGAAAAAGCTTATCAGACAAATAACTAAACAAGACTAGGACTAAACAAGCTACAAATTATTAATACAACTTTACATTGTTTGTTCTAATTTAACTTTTTTAAAAGAAATCACAAACCACTTTTGGCTTTATGGATAATGATTTTTACCAGACACATGGTTAAAAGGGACTTTTTGTATCCCTAGCAATAATGTTAGGCTCAAACTGGGTCCTTATAAGAACGTGCACCTATATACAGCTCACATCATCTAATATAGTCTAGATTGGTTAAATAATGGATAATACAAAGTGGCTGCAAATTATCTGGTAAATCTAAAAATCTTTTGAAGCGCTTATTGAGCCAAGATTCATGAACATTGGACCAATGAGGTATTTGATGGTACTAACATAATGAGGTATACAATGAGGTACTAACATAAGATATTTAAGATAACAGAAATACAAAATATTGACAATAAAAATATCTATAGTGACTTACTTTAAATTACATAAGTCTGCTAGTGCATTAGTTTTTCTATCAAAAATAGAGAATTATGCCCATAGGGATGCACCATTTTTTTTACATCTCCATACAATCCCTAGGTATTAGATTTGCAATAGCACATAAGCAGAATTTATAATTCACTTAATCAAATGAAGATAAAAAAATCAATGCTCAGTACGTTGGGACTAAATGTCATCATTTACATCAGGAAAATTAAGTATCATCACTGCATTGTTTAATATACCACACATAAGATATATCCTGACACCTACTTAACACAATCTATGGTCAAAATTGGAATTATGGAAAAATCCTTAAGGAAATATAAAGCTAAACAAGTAAGAAAAAATATCAGTACCCAACAAACGAAATCTAGGTAACTTTTAATCACTTTGGAAATACCAAAATAAATTAATTTCAAAAATAAAAATGCTAATTCCGAGGCACAGTTGACAATGAAGGCGGTGATGAATAACATGTTCTAAAATATTAGTACTATAAACATTAACACTGAAACATAGTAAAGTATTGAAACTTAAAACGTCACCAATTCTTGAAAACGAAGTGTAGTGAATATAAAAATTGCTAAGGTCAACCGTTCCAGTGTTTTCACTACAGCGCGAGAAGCTCACATATTTTTTTTTCTTTCCTCGCATAAAAAAATGAGTAACGTGAGAAGTTCGTGTACTCTATTAATCAATTTTAAAATGTGTGAATCTCTCGAATTTCGGAAAAAATTTAGTCTTCCGCCACTCTGAAAAAGACATGAAAAGAGATTTAATTAGTGATTCAAATAGTTCAGCATCTGTTGCAAGGACATTTAGCACCCAAAACTGAAATAAAACAAAATAGTGTAATAGATTGACTGATGAGCATTTGAGCACCCTAGCTGATGAAAAAGTAGATATTGAACATTTTCCATATGATGATGCAGCAAAAATATTCAATGGTTTAGAAATTAGAAGATGTTAACAACGTATTATAATTTAAGAAATATTTTTTTTTCCAAGTCTATTCGTGTTTTTTTAATTTTTAGAAATCTCACCCAGTTTTTGAGAAAGAGTGAGAAATTCTCTCCCATTTTTTTTCTGTAATAAAACCACAGTGTTCCTTACAATTTCTTTTAACAGTAATTTAGGAATAGAACACTTTTATCATTGAATTACAAACGCCAAAATTTTAACCATTGAGAATATCGTTACAGAGCACACGGACTATAGAAACTTTAAATAACAATCTCAATACTTAACCCTAAGGCCCTGACTATGAAACATTAAAGTTTGGTTAAACCATTACAGTTTGTACCTACAAATAATTAAAACTATATCCCTATGAACAATTTAAACACAACTACTTAAAATTCTGATAATTTTCAAGATAATTGAACTTTGATTTCACACTTTACTCATAATTACACTAAAAAAATTTTGAACCATAAATACAGACAATAAAAAATAAAATACTTGAAATATTGCTGGTGAATTACAAAATAGAAAAAAATAAATTTGTGACATATTGAACAGATTGCAGTTCACAATACAAAGACTGAGGTCTTTCATAAACATTGGCAACAGCAGTCTTCATATTGTTATATATCATTTTTTACATTATTGCTGCCAAATTAGTACTTATAAAAATTTTAACAGAATAGATATAAAAATAAGCAAAAATTGGCAGTTTTATATCAATTAAATAGTTACATGCCGATATTTGTACTGGTATTTCAGTAATTGCAGCAACTAGCTAAGCCAATAAGGATCAAATAATCTACTTTCCATGGAGAATACTTTATATAACTTAGTTAAGTCAAAGTGTGAATATTCAAAGCAACTTAGTTTAATAAAATAATCAACGGGTGTACCTTCTTTTTAGCTTTACCCCCAGAAGATCCACCTTCCTTCTTCTTAACACCAGCTTTAGGGTCCTTTTTCTTTTGATCTTGTTTGGGTGGCTAGAATTAATAAATTAAAAATATGTATTCTAAATATACAGTTAATTTTTTTCATCATATCCAAAAAATGCTAACTCCAAGTATATTTTTGCATGCAACAGTAACAGCTTAATGGAAATTTAATTGCAAATGGAATGGAACAGCTAAGAGATTTAGTTAAGTTTAAAAACAATATCATTTTTAATTTGTAGTGATCCGATTAATGAAAACTTTGATAAAATAAGATCGCTATATAATCATAAGCACTATAAAATAGAAAGCCTATTTTGAGCTAAATACTCGCTTTAGTGCAATATTCATTTATTAATAGCAAAGATATCATCAAAAATGTCCACATTAAGTAATTAAAAGACTTAATAAGTTTCAAACATAAAGAGAATTAGAACTAATCTAATTACCACAGATCGGCATTATTCACACGTGTACAGACTAAGCCTAAGATATCAGAAATCAAAGGCAAAAAAAAAAATATTTAACGTTTAAGAATAACTATAAAATGCGAAAAAAACTTTAAAAATAATCAAATTAATATAATAGATATGAGAAGAGTTGAAATAATCGAAATATAAAAACGTTGGCCACTTTTTATAAATTTAAATAATAATTAAATCTAGATGCAAAGTGTAAGATTTAAAAAGACAAAATCACAAATAAAATATAAATTTAAAATCATTTAAATGCAAATAAAATAATTGATAAATAACGAAGAGTTATATATCTAACTTACCATGATGACTTCTTAAATCACCACGCAAATCTAGAAACGCCAAGCAAGATTTCCAAATTTGTGCAGTCAGTTCAGTTCAAGAGAGCTATTGCCAAATCAGATAAACAAAATCTAAAATAACCAAATTTGCTGAAGCAGTTTAAGGGCTATTTTCACTAAATAAAAGTCAATAATCGCATGTGGTTCGCGTATGTGGGAGTAATGTCATACTATTGTTGCAGCTTACAAATAACTACTACATGCCTACACTTTCCCTCTACTTACGTTAAGAAGCTACACAAGATGATCGTGCCTCCATGAGGAAACATGCGATTCTAAAGAGTGATCATCCATTGATGGACCATTCTCACTGCAATCTAGAAAAATGCCAGATGCGCGATTTCGGAGATACGAGCGAGATCCAGATTGGCGAGAGCTTCCAAAGGTTACTGTTTGTCTAAGATTTTTGTAGATATTCGCATAAGAGTAAAGGGAAGTGAAGGTCTGTTTTATAAGGTGGCAATGATTAAAAGGTTACTATTTTATTTCTTGTGGCGACATTATTTGCTGTTTTAGTCGCCATTCAGTGCCTTTTTTGCCCTGCTTTGTGCTTTGGCTTCATTTTAGTGTCATTGTAAAGGTGGGTTGACACGATCAAAGTACTTTGATCAAAGTAGGCGCGCGCATTCAACGGTAGGGAAATATTTTTAGGGAAATGTGACGATTTAGAAGAAGTTGTTTTTGTTTACAGGGATTATATTTTGAAGAGCTTTCAAGAAATTTGGACGTACGAATAAGATTTGAAAACTATATTATCGGGTAAGTGAGAATTTCTTCGTTTATAATCAACTGTATGTGCTTTTAAAATGAATATAAAGTTTATTGTATTAAATACTACTAAATTTACATACTAATATAATTTATACTAATGTTTATACGATATCTTTTTGAAGTTATTAGTAGTATTTCTGAACTGAATAATCTGAAATAAACAAACAAAAATATGTATTCCATGCCTAATAATAGTTCATTTATACCAGCTGTTTTTGTGTATTAATCATTTTTAAAGTTGATAAAATATTTAGTCAAAATGTTTTCAGCTTTATTATTTTGTAGTATAATTTACTGCTTAACTTTTATTTCTGTGTAGACTTTTAAATATTAATACAGATTATCTTTTGTCAAAATTCAAGCTTAATATAAAGATCTTTATATTTTTATAATTGTTTGATCTTCATACAGATTTGCTTGAGAGTTTTAAAATGTCTGTTTGTTTGACTTTATCTTTTTTGCCAAATGTCTTATGCTAAGGGTCAAAATATATTTGATCACATGCACTCTAGCTTACTTGATGCTAAAATTGTTTCATACAAAGAATATGTAATGTTAAATTATTTTTTTTTGTTCAAAGTTACATTATCTGCTCTAAGAAAGAACAGACTAAGAAAAAACTTTTCTTTTTTTCTTTCTGGAAACATACAATATACAAAATCTTAAGTAATGTGATTGAAATGTGCTAGATACAATACTTAATGTAATTGTATAATATGCAATGTGTTCTCTAAATACTGCTTTTGATATGTATTTTTACAATCCTTATCAAAAATTAAAACAAAAAGTGTGTGTTACAATTAGTATTAAGGTATGAAAAAAAACACATGCACTGTTGAATTCTGACGATTTACAGTTGAGAAATATAGATATAATTAACATGAAAGCAAGTTTAATTGGATGTTAAAACTAGATGGTGTTTTTTAATAATCATTTTCTCAAATCCTGTCTGTTTCTTCTTTCAGTCAAAGGTGTCTTATTGTATATTTCTTTTGTCTTCCAATACAGTGATTTGCCAAATTTCGACAGCATTTTTTCCCTCGTCATTAATACTAATTTGCTATACACAAATGTGTATTTTTTTAAAAACTTTTGATAAGGTATTTAAAAAGATCTCATCGTGCTCATCAAATTCAAGTTTAGTCAAAGTAAAAAATAAACTTTTAATTCATGCATTTTATAAATATTGTTTTAATATTAATGAGAAGTTGATATTAATTGCATTGCTTCATTGATAACTTCATTTGACTCAAAAATATACAAATTGGAAGCAGCAGTCTGCAAGATTCGAGTGCTCATAAATAGGCACTTATTTTAAGCTAATAAAATAGAATTTTTTTTTTTTTTTTTTTAAATTTGAGTAGTAGCTTTGTATTTTGAGCATAGCTTAAATTTTTTTTTAATGAATATTCAATGAAGACATTTTAATTTTACGTGTAGACCATTTTGAAACTCTATTTCTTTTAAATAATTAATTTTACTAAAATATCTTGAAAAATTAAGAATTTTTTATGTTTGAAATTGTGTTAAAAGTTTGTACAAATTATAAAGGGGAGTAGGTGAAATTGTATTAGTAAAAAGTTTAGAGCTATTTTTTAAAGAGCTATCTTCACAAATGTTAATCACTAATTCAATAGAAATTACGAAAAAAATATGAGTCTAATGATAATAATGTAATGTAACAGCATGAAAAAATTTAATCAATTATGAGGAAAAAATTATTTAAAAAAACCTTTTATCTGTGTGTTTTTTTAAATACTCTAAATAATGTATTTTTATCTTTTATAGGTGACAGAATTTATTCATTGTCTCTTCTTCTGCATTGAAAACAACCTGTGTTTTATCCCAGTGTGAAATAATTGCAAGTTTTCATTAAGCATGAAGATCCATAATTTAAAAATCGTAACATAAGAGGAAGTAAAAAGAGCGCTAGTTAAAGTGTTCATTGAAAAAAATTTTGACCTTTGGGGACTTTCATAATCATTTATAACTATTTATCTTAACTTATTTAATTATCTTAATTAATCTTATTAGAACTTTTATAATCTTAATTATGATTTTTGTTCTAAATTTTTTTGGGCGTTATCATGGAAGCAAATTTTTTAAAAAAATTGTACAGTATGTTTTACTGGGTTAAAACATTTTACTGTGGCCTATGCGAAATTGTTAACCAAAACTTTTTTAATATTTTCTAAACATTTAATCTGAGATGATGTGCTATTATATGTTCTTTGTAGATTAAAATTTTTCAATTTACTATATTGTTTTTTCCTATTTCAAATGATTTGTAATCCAATGATGTTCTTACCAATAAAATTTTTAAAACTAAGAACTATTGCTTGTATGTCGCAAGAAAATAAAATTGGATTTCAGTGGAGTTGTATAATAAATTTTATAAATAGTATATTTTTCTGTATTGGATGTAAAGATGATCCCGGTGAAAAGCTTCAGCGTGCAAAATTTATAGAAATCAATACTTTTCTTGGTGTAAAAGTTACTCTATATAAATAACAATAATAACCCATGTAGGAATCGAATAGCGACTGCCTAAGTTATTGAGTATCAAAGAATATTTCTAGAACTTTCTGGAAACTTTCTCTCAAGTTGCTAAAATTTCTTAACAAATATCACTGAAATCCAAATTTATTTACATTTATTGAAAACAGCCTTTTTGTTTTAACTATTTCAATTCATAATTTAAAATCAACAAGTCCAATGGATTACCAGTAGGACCAGGTTTTACTTTTGATATATGGTGAGGGATGTCAGAGAAGAAAGATGAAAAATTAAAGTTTATTTATGCGTAGTTTATTTTAGAATTTTTTTTTTTTTTTAATCCCTATATCTATTTACAATAGCAGTTGATAAGAGATTTGGCTTTAAAAGAGCATGAAATAGCATAAGCTTTTTATATAGTGAGTTTAATAATAATTATTACAAAAGAATAGTTTGCATAAGGAATATAAATCAAAAAGCTTGTTTGAGTAAATTAACATTCTTTAATGATGATGGTAGCAAGTGGTATATATATAAAACAATAAAGACTAAAAAGATTATGAGAATAACAAAGAAAATTATTTCCTACACAAAAGGTGCAAGTACATGGAACTACTAAAATGCATTAAAAATACAGAGAGAGCATTGGGGGGGGGGGGGATAAAAATTCATGTAAAAAGAATTACTAAAATAAAAAAAATTTTTAAACGTGAAAAAATCGTTTTATTAAAAAAAGAAAAATTAAAAAGCCGGAAAACAAATATAATGAAAATATTATATATTTTCATTATTTTTGCTTTCAGACTTTTTAAATAAAAATGATTTTTTAAATATTTAAAACTATTTTTTTAATAACTTTTCTTCTATTTTCATAAATCTTTGTTATATTTTTTCCATAAATTATATATATTTCTTATTTGTTAAGAATTTTTCGTAAAAATAAAACTCCAACATCAACGGTTGTTATTATTAATAGTAGATAGAGGAAATAAAAATTTAATAAAGAATTATTGCTATTAATTGGGTAGGGAAGGATTTACAACATTAAAACCTAATTAATTCGAATAATTAAACCAGAAATGGTATAAGGTGATTAATAGAAACTCCTTTAATGCTTCAAAAGCAATCAAACTGGTTTTGATATTCTAATTTTTGCATACTTTGTGATTTAAAAATGTGGATTTGTCATTTTGATTTTATTTAAGACATATTTCAAAGTAAAGAGAAAGAACGATACATTACTCATATGCGAATAAGGAGGGTAATTTTTTTAATTTTCAATAAAATTATAATAGCCACCAAGGTAGACCATTTATTGGAGAAAGAAAAGACATACAGAAGGAAAAAAACGCATGCTAATACCATCAAAATATAATTCGACTATTGTATGCCCTTTGCATTCAAAGTGTGAAAGAAATATGGGGAGCTGCTAGCACATGTGTACTTTATTTATGTCACACTAGAGCTGCACAATGGGCTATTGGCGACGGTCTGGGAAACATTCCTGAGGATGATCCAAAGACATGCCATCAAAATTTTGATCCTCTGCAGAGGGGATGGCTCCCCTGCTCTGGTAGCCCGATGATCTGCTCACGAAGTCGAGCACTTTACAGTTTAACGAGGACCAATACCGCTCGCCGGGATCCATACGCAGGCTGATCAAAATGACCGCAGCCAGAGATGCTTGATTTTGGTGTTCTACTGGGAACTGTGTCTTTACGATCAGTCCACTGCAGGACTACTAGCACAAGTATTGTACAAAATGTAATGGAAATGGTTCCTCAGAGACCGCTAGCACAATATTCAGAAATTTCGCTTTATGTGAATGTGACCCTCCAAATTCACCTTCTATTTTGTATGCAGTGAGAATGGACTTGAAATAATTATTCCGAATTTTTTCTGTGATTAACTTGATTGTAACCGTTAACGTGAAGTTAGGATCGAGCTTCCTCACCCCACGAAACTGGGAAAATTCTAGGCAACGCATCTTTCAAATTGACCCTTAGCATTTTTAGAATCCTCTTAGGGAAATACGTCATAGAAAACAATCAATTACCGATACCCACAATTGGCACAATTATCGCTTTTTGAATCAAAGTAGAAATTAAAGTTGAACATCCATCTAAGTAAATTACGTCACATCAAAGTTAGAGACAATTACAAATACAGGGAACTTTTCATATATTTATTTCATTTTAAAAAGAATAATTTCTCTCTTTTCTATAACAGAAGCACAGGGTTGATTAAACTGCTTGTATAAATGTCTAATAAAATATGATTTTATTTTTTAAACTTCATTAAATAATTTTAAAATTCGAATGAATTTTAAAAACACAGAGGCCGAGATTATTCATTTAATATATCATACTCTCAACAACAGTGTGTGACTTTTTTTCCCCTTCTCATTTTCCCTTTTCCCTAAAAATTCGCGGTTCCCATTTTTGTTTTATTTGCTTTTATGATGTACTTTGACTGCGCGCGCTTACTTTGATCAAAGTACTTTGATCGTGTCAACCGGCCTTAACACGTGCTAGTATTCGCCATTGGTATACATTGTTTTCAATAATTAATTCTTATCTTTTAGAAATTTGGAGAGTCTATTAAATCTTTTATGGTAAGTTTATTTATTTATTTGAATTTTAAAAATATTCAATTTTTCGATGTTGTATTTGTTTATTTTATCACGTGCTAAATCTCATATTTATAAACGTGTTAGATTCGTTATTGATACATTGATTTTATTAATTTTAGTAATTAATACTTGATTTTAAGATAATCTATCAAATCTCTTACGGTAAGTTTATTTATTTATAAGTTTTTTTTTTTTTTTTTTGTATGCATGCTTAAATGTTGAATAAATAACGTATAGCTTATATAAAGAAACGGCGATTATATTTAATTCCGCAAGCATTCGATTCATGTTATCAAATCTGTTATGGTATGTTGTAGGGTTTTATTATTTTCAAAAGCTTTATTTTTAGTTTTGGATTTTAAATATTCTATTCCATACTATTCATTTATTTATTTCACGTGTTACCGTTTTTTGGTCTTAAATATTGTAATCGCTTGATTGTTAATATACGTATGTATTTATTTCTATAAATGTGTTCAGTAAATAATGTATGACTACAATTTTGTAACATGTTATGGTTCATAAATCTACTGTGTTGTTTTTTCGGATATCATAATTTATAACAGACTGTTATAGCATAATGTGTTCAGATGCAAATTGTGCATGCATTTGCTAACAAAAAAGCATGTGGTGTAATTTTAACTCAGTATTGTATAATAAATGTAATATTGTATTCATAATTCATTCATTTAGAAGTGTAATTTAAGCTCTTTAATTTTGTTTCATTCATTTAAATCAAAGATATATTTTAAAATTAACTACAATTAAATTCAGTTAAGTAAAATTAAATATTTAAAAACATTTAAGTACTTTGAATGTATGAAGAAGAAATACATGTAAATGAAAAGAATTTAATTAGTTAACATACTCTGTGATCTAGTATTTGTTTCATAAGTATGATATGAGTGTTTCTTCTAATATATATATTTTTTGTCCTAAATTTTCATTTAGATTAAGGCTTTAGTTATGATTCGGGGAATCAATGTTGAAATATTTGAAACCCCATCTTCCTGATGTAAATACTGGGTCAAATGTGCAGCTTGAAAGCTTTCCTGAATTTAAAATTAAAGATTTAATGGAGAACATCAAGGAGTTTAGTGGAATTGGTGTGATTGTACTACATATTGGTAAGTACCTTGTCTAATTTCACATAAATTTGCTATGATTCCTCTAGACTTAAGAAATTAGGAGTCCTTAAGACTTTATATTTCTGAGTTGTGTCTTAATAAAAGTTAGTTCCTATTTAGAATTTAAAAGTTCTATTTATTTCTAGACTGGAACTGTGGTTCCCAATTACCTTTTAATAGAACTCAGTTGTGTTAAAGAAAGCTGGTTTTCCATGAATAAAAGAATTTATAATTTTTTTAGTTATAATTTAAATAGATTATGAGAAGGTTCCTGAAAATTTATGTATTTTCTGTTACGCTTTTCAAATTGAAGTAGAATAGCTGATTTTGTTAGAAAAAATGTGATTCCCTAACAATCTTTCCAATGTTTATATACTTTTTTTTAGCTTCTATTTCAATGGAAACCATATTTCTCCCTGTTTATTCAATTCTCAGCTTTTGTACACACACCAAAAACTCCAAGAATGTGCATTCAATTGCCAAACACAAGTTCTGATTTGTAATTGTTAATGAATCAAAAAAATTTCATTCCTCTTATTTTATATTTTCTAAATAAAGTATCATTTAATTTGTTAATGCACTCACTATTGTCTTTAGATATTATTTTTATAATGCTGGGGTTCTTTCCTAATATATTTATGAAGATTTAAAACCGCTGTAGTAGAAGCAGTTTTTCATAATCGTTTTAAGTATTTTGTAAATAAATAATGTTGGTAACTTTAATTTCAGGTTCTATTAATTGCTCTGTGGATGGATGGTTGAACCAATATAACCGAGTATAAAAAATTGCTTCAAGAAATTTTGTTGAACAATCCTAGTTGTGAAATTTTTATCACAAATGTAAGAAATATGGCAGTAAACTTAAATAACTTTAAAAGGGGATAGTATAGAAAAATTTTCATTAATGTTTTTGTCTTTTAATTGTTGTTTTTGGAGATTTATAAATACTGTATAGTGTCATGACCATTTTAACCAACAATAAGTTGTAGTGCCTGAAGATTTTATAATATCCATACCATTCTTTATTTAACCTTTTTTGATAAATTTGAACAAGTGTGCCATTCTTGTTTAAGAATTTTATAAAACAAAGGAATGTAAGGCATAAAAAATGTAAACCTTTCTTCCGTTCAACTTTTAGAATACTATCTATAAAAAAGATTTAAGTGAGAAAAAGTATTAAATGGTCATGGCACAAAAGGAATATATGCCTCTTGGGGAACCCGCCTTGTTATATGCTGTTAGATTGTTCCATATTGAGTTATGATTATAGTGTACTTATTACTTGTTTCTGGTTTTCTATTTATATTATTAAATTATAAAAATTTTAAACCCTAAGCAATGTGGTTTTATAATCAGTTTTTAAATATGTTTTTGGAACAACCTAATAAAAGGGGTCAACGCATCTGTGCAACCGTACCTCTTGAACAGGGCTGTATTTACTTCGCTTATATATACAGTGTTAAGAGATTTTCATTTTAGAAAATTGTAAAAGTGAAATGAAAGTAAATATTTTAAAAGTTTCACTTCAAAAAGGCATATAGAGTTTACAGCCCTGCTCTTGGGTGATGTGGAAAATGGTTGCAATCATGCATGTTTTTTAAAGTTTAATTTCAGGTTTGTTCTCTTCATTATTCTGAGGAGTATCAGAAGCCAAATTTACAGGCATTTACTTAGCCTAGTGATGAAAAGTTGGAGCAGCCTGTCATTATTAAGCATCTTGTCTGTCCTAAGTGATGAAAGTTGGTTCAATCAGCTGTATATTCAAATCCATTTAGTTTTTGAAAGAAGAGCATGTTACAAACTTCAGTGTTATCTTTTAAAGAGCAAGAGTGTTTTTAGAATGTATTTGTATGTCATCTTTAAGCTGTATATAATAAAACTATTGTGTTTTGTTTTTGTTCAACAATTACTGTGATTATATACATGTTTTTTAATAAATTTTCAATTCTCACACTGTAGAGTTAATGTACCTTTTAATAATATATCATGTAAGCAATCCACTATTTTTTGCAAGTTGTATAATTTATAAAAAATAAAAATTTTCAAAGAGGGAATGTTTAGTTAAGATTCTATCTCATCTAAACTTTATGCATCATTTTACAGAATTCTAACTGAAAAAACTATTTATATTAATAAATTATGTATTTAGAATTTCAAATATCAAATTGATACTAAACTTAATAGACAGTTTTAACTAATGTTTCAAAAAAGATGCCACATTTTCATTACCTGACTAAGGCGTTACAAATCACTATGTGCAAAAAACTTGAATCGTGATGACGCCCCTTTAAATCTATGCTAAAAAATTACAGTTTAGCAATTAATTTTTTTTGAATAATTAAACTTAAACAAAATTGCCCAACAGTGTTGTCTTCAATGTTGTTTTTTTTTTTTTTTCTTGAAATAACACTCTGAAGATTATGTTGCCTTAGTAATTAAAGGATTGTTATTAAACTAATGTGCACACCCGTAAAATCTTGTTTGCAAGTTTCTAGTTTTTTTTTTTTTTTGCAAATTAATAGCTATTGGAACTGGTGTCAGTGCTGAAAAAATATTTTAAACACTAGGCACAGTTGGGAAATTAAATGTATAAGTTTTTCCCTGTAATATATAAACAAGTTTTGTTGTTAGAAGCTCATATTTACTTCAAATTGATTCCATTTTTTTTTTTTCAAATGATAATCGGATCTCCAGTATACGAAACTATTAAATTTTAAATAAGCACTATTAAAAAGAAAAATTTGTGCAATAATCTCTTTAATTATTGAAGCTCTTATTCAATGTTATTTACAGGGTTCCTACAGTCCTTAAAAGCTGCTTGATTTTTATTTTGGTAAAAATTCCTCAATTTTCTGTATCATTATAATTGATAGAAACAATTTTTTAGTCTAACAAAAATATTAGAAACAATAAATCGCTCTTTTATCTCCTCGAATGAGACCATGCATCAAGAGTAGAGCATTTTTGAAAGACAAGAAGAGATGTCCTTTCATTAATATATTGGTAGATAAATGTTTTTTGCCAGATTATTTACTAATATTATGTGAAATTTATTCCTAATAACAGTTTTGGCTGGAAATGATTTTGTATAAAGCTAATTATAAAAATAAATTTAGCATATTTGACATTTAGTAATAATTTCAAAATATTTAAATCGCATGCTATTTTTAATGAATTGAATCATAGCATAGCAATAGTAGAGAATAATATTACAAAAGGGTGACAAGGAAATGATGAAAAAATAAATTTATATTTTAATTAAGGAACCTTACCAATTTTCTGACCATGAAAAATCGTTTTAGACCATTTTATTTATATTTAACATTGAGAACTATGTATGAAATATCTTAGTTCAAAAATTATAAATCTTCTCAAGCATAATTGTACTTTTATCCTATAAAAAGTTTCATAAAATATTTGTTGCAATGAATTTATTAGGGCTTGTGGATAAAAAGGAGAGCAAATTAAGGTGTTTGGATATTATAGTAGGGCCTTGTATTTACTTGGAGTAAAACTTAATTGACCATGACATAATTAAGAAAATTCTCCGTATTCATCTTTTTTAATTCTTTTATTATATACCTTATAAATGAAACATTTTATAAATAGGAAAAAAAAATATTGGGTAATTGAATATTTAAATGAATATGTTATGCATGTCTAGCAGCGAAATTTAAAACTTGTTCTAATAATTTTTTCTATGCTTTCCCCAAATTTCTTAATAAACTTTTTTTTTTTGAAGATGTGAAAAAAAAATGCATAACAATTTATACATAGGGATGCAGAAACTTTTGAGTGAAAGGCCACATTCCCAAGTATTTAGAACATGTTAACCATGTAATATGTTTGCATGAAATTAAATACCTTTAACTGTTTAAAATTAAAAACTGATTACTTAGGGAAAAAAACAGAATCAATTATCAGAAAAAATTTAGATAAATTGAAAAATAATGGGAAAATTAATGTTTTTTTTTATCACATTACATAATACTAAAGTTCATTTAACGATAAATTTTAACATTAAAAAATTTTAATGTTCATATAATTTAAATTAAATATTCTAGTTAATATAAATTAAATACAAGTTAAATACTTTAATTGAAAGAAAGTTTGCAGGACTAAAAATGATTGAAATTGAAACAAAACCTTTGCAGAGCGAAATAAGATTCAACTTTAAAACATTTTTTTTTTTAAATAAATTATAAGAGAAAGGAACTGAGAGAGAAAAGAAAATAAGAAATCATTCATTTCGAAGGAACTATTTTCCTTAATAATCAAAAACTATAAAATACTTGTTAACAACTCTTTATGACTAATACTTTTTTAACATCACGCTACTTACAATTAATATAAATATATATTAACAACTAATTAAAATTTACATTACGCTACTCATCTTGATTACACTTTTTTACTGTGAAAATATAAGGATATACAAATTTCCGAGCATATGATACAAAATGGTCCATGTAGGTCAAAAATGGCTTAAAAGATCTCTTAATGGTTATCCTGCAATTTTCAAATATTGTGATAATTTTATCTACTTGATCATCTGATAGCTTTTTCGGGCCATTAAACGAACATTTAATGGTTTTGTTTAAAGACTGCTACCCAGTCTAGAGCAGGGATGGCCAAACTTTCGAGGGCAAAAAATCGAGAGAAAAAAAGGTTTGATGGGCTAGGTAAAAAATTCTAAAAATAAAAACTATTTACAAATTTGAATTTAAATATTTAATGAGGTGAATAATATTGCGATTTCATTTTCAAAAGTTCCTTGTGATGAGGTTCGGAGTGAGTTTTATTTATTTTAAGGAACGATCGTTAGTCTCGAGGCTAAATACTTGTCTGTTAGTCTACTTCTGAATAGATTTCTTCTAAGGTTCATAGTTGAAAACACTTGTTCACATGATGAAACAAACATACCACTGATTTTTGGGCATGAGATTTGAAATTTGGGAAACTAGCCCTTGGTAATGAATTACTAAACTAAACTCAGCGGCGCTACAGCCTAAAGAGGGCCAAGGTCTACTATGCCCATCTCAGTTTTCTCGACCTTGGGCTCTGAGGTGCAGGAGCAGATGTTCCGGTCAGGTGGTCAGCCGAACGCGGAACCCCCAGTGTTTAGTTCCCAAGCATGCTTAGTACTCATTTATCGACCCACTGAAGGGATGAAAGGCTGATTGGTAATGAATTGCAAAGCTAAAACTTTGGCATGTTTCGAAACAACTGCTTCAGATGATTGTTATATTGCAACTCCGATCTCACTGTTTCACAATTTACGCTGAAAGGCATGGCAAAAACATCTAATTCTGTTTGAATGGCATTATAACCATGAAATCTGCGTCCTAACTCAAAATGGAGTTTTTTCAAGCCATCTTCATAATTCTTAAGCTCTTCCTTATTTACTGAGGGTATCGAATTTAACCTCGAGAACATTTTACCAATTGAAACTGTCTGTGCAAGCTATTTCCATCAATTTATGTTTTATTGAACAAAAATAGAGAAAGTAAAAAGCCCATCAGTACTTTGTAACAAAAAGAAAGAACAAAAATAGCTTTAAACAAAGTAGACAAGAAAATAGATGTTTAATGTATATTGTTTACATTCGCCATGCTAAAATTCTGATAAAATCTTCCGGTGGGCCACAATTGACTCGCGGGCCGTAGTTTGCCCAGCCCTGATCTGGAACATGTCCAATTCATTCTGGAAAACAGTCTTTCTACAGAAGCTGTTGTTTTGGTCAGTCTAAACTTAGAGCAGATAACTTATTCAGTTTTTGGAATTTTTCCCACATGGTGCTCTTCCTCTCCTAATTTTTAAATCGCGTGAATAGGAATAGCGATGTGTGATTTTTAAATCACTTTGCGAACAGAGCCTGACTAAAGCAGGGGCATACGGAGCAGTTTGCCCTGAGCTCCCACACCAGAGGGGTCCCCAAATCGAATAGACGGTTTATTTCACGTTTCATTCTTTAATGAACTTTTTTTCAAACAAAATATCAGTACAGTGCAAATTCCGTCAGTTTTATGTTTTCTTCATTAATTTATCGTATGAACATAATCTATACTTCATAAACGCATGGCTTTCTAGGGTGGAATTCAGCTAAATTTTCGCAATTATGATGGATCGGATTTATCATAAAATTGGCATACACGAAGAGAGTCAAAAGTGATAAATAAAATTCGAAATTAAAAATATGGCCGTATTAAAAATATGGGGATTTTCAAAACTATGCGTAAATTCGTAGCATTGACCACCGAAAAAAAGCAATAAAAAAACTAACAGATTGGGTGCATCTAAAACCTAAATGCAAAATTATAAATTTCCGAATTTTTTTTTATTTTTCAAAAAAAAATTCTTTAATCTTTTTATTTTGTTCAAGTTGCTGCAGAGAGTCGCACATTAAGGTTTGTCAGGCCACTGTTGTACACCCCTAATTTACATGATAATTTCACTTCATAAAAATAGATAATTTTTTATAAATAAAGTAGTTTAATTTAATTTTTAATTTAAATCACTGTAATTAGTCTAAATATTTGAAAAAAATGCAATATTAGTTATCATATTAAAAGTTAGGCACTTGTAATGAAAATTTTATTAACAATAACAATTATTATTTTATATAAATTAAAAAATATTCGCAAGGTTTAAGAATCCTCGTTGTTTTATAAAGGACAGTTACTTCATTTTCCCATTATAATTAATGGCACATTAGTATGCTCTTCAAATGAGTTGATTTATCATTAAAACTAAAGATACTGCTAAAACATTTATAGGTATACAAAACCACTTAAAGCCTTTTAAAGACAGGGAGAGTTTGGGAGTTTATCAATAATAAATAAGTCAAATTTTATTGTCTTTTTTCTTCTTAAGCAATCAAACTTAATGAAAAAAAAAATTAAGTTCTCAAGAAAGTTGCACATTTCGTATCTGCACAAATAAAAGGGAATGAAATATACTAGTTGTAACATTGTCATAAATGTAATTAAACTACGAATTAATAAAAAAATTTCTGTCAAAAGAAAAAATGTAAAATTTACTAAACAATTAAAAAAATTCTCTTGTTTACAAAATAAATAAAATTTATAAAACTAAACATTTGATATATAAATAAAAGAAACAAAAGGCCTTTTTAAAAAAATGGACTAAGAATTGATTATAGCTTTTTATGCTCTACAGTTTTTTATTTATTCAAATAGATAAAATTTAAATTAAATAAATATATTTTAAATACAAATAATTATATAATTTAAACATAGGTTGTATTTTATTTTAATTTTATAACCGTTGTTGAGCAGGCGACTATTCCCCATTTGCGTTATATGGAGAGGAAAACCACGAAAACCTTCCCCGGTTTGCATGACGGCAAGTGGTAACAGTTTTTAATCATAATTGTTTCCGAAATACTTATATGTAAAGCTCAATTAATTTTAAAATGTCTTATTTCTGAAGGAAAAAAAAACTTGATTTAACCCATTAAATGAATTGCTCTTTTAGTTACTAGGTTTCATTTATTGAAAAGGGAATTTATTTATTTATTTTTGCATCAGAGATTTTCTTAATATTAATGCTAAATCCGGTTTCGGCTAAGTTGGACACAACATTTTAAATCATTTATATAATAGAGCTGCTTCCTAAAAAGCCAGCGATTTTAACTAATATAATTTTTTCCTCTTTGGAAAAAGAAGAAAAGAAAATCACCTGTACTGTACTTGAGGAAATAAAAAGTATCCTAAAAATTTACAAGTTGAAGCAAACATTTCTCCTTCCAATAGATTTTTTCCCCGAATGAAATTTTATTGGATGGAATTACATTTTAAATGCAATTTAATTGTTCAATTAGATGGAAAAGGATTTTAAATCTTTGGAAATATATGCGCAATCAAGTTTCTTGCCTACAGTATTTTACAGAGTTAAATCTTTTAAAAATTATGTTTTTTTAATTTCCTTCACTTTTTATTTCTAAAAATCTTAATTAATTTATAATGTATTTTTAGATTTTTACCCTTGGCACGGCTATTGAGAAAAGTTGACGTAGTTAAATTTTATAGCATAATGAAACATTTATACTATTGCCTAGCAAATATTTCCTGCAAATAAATATTATCCTTTTTTTTTTTTTTAATAAACAACTGTTTTTATAAGAGCTCAATTAACGAACATCTTCAATGTTTGTTAAATGATAGTCTAAATTTATTTTAACATTATTTTCAATTTTTTTTTAATGATAACAATCAAGCGAAATGAATGTTAAAATAATGTTTAATAAAATTCACGTTTTAATGTGATTACAAAAGACATAAATAGTGAAGTAATATAATCTTTTTGTGTTCAATATCATAATAAAATGACTTGAGTAAGACTAAAAAATATATTCGTGCAACTACAAAAGTTATTTCCAAATCCAAAAGTCTATTTCCAAGTTAGAAAATGCATCGTTAATAAGTCACGTGTGCAAGATACTTTGCCGCAAGACGTTCTAAAGCTTTAGAGACAGTAATAAATCTGTCCAATCACAGACAGGAATAAGAAATTTCACATTTTTGCGCTCCCTAAAGATATGCCAATAGCAGGGATCCTAAAGCGGTAGGATATCCAGCTCGCGCTTAGAAAACGGAAGCAGATCTTTTTCACCCTCCCAAACAAACTCTGTACCTAGCTTCAGAACTCCACCTAACGGCCAGAGTAAAAGCTCTGGCAAAAACAAGTTCTGGGTGAGGGGGGGGGAGTCTCAGTTTCTCTCCTCATCTGGAGATGATAAAGAAAGCGCTGGTCGCAAATCTTGGTTGAGTTTTCCAAACACTTAAAGTATTATTAATTGTTTGAAATTTAATTTATGTTTCTTCATTTTTTTATTTAGTCTTGCTAAAATTTTTAATTGGATAGACTAAAGTAACAGATTAATTGAATAATTTTGCGATTCATGAAAGTGTATTTAGATAAAATAATTTTAAGTACTGTAAAAACGTTTAAAAAAAATAGTCCATTTTTAAGCATATAATTTAAATAATAATTAAAGAATCTGTTGATTTTCTTTTCTACGTAATTGATTAGATTGATTTTTCAGTGATTTCAAAGAATTTACATAAGATAAAGCAGGCAAAAATATTTTTTTGAGAGATACATTTTTTGATGATTATTTTATAGAAATTTTTTGAAACGAACTTATAAAATTATGTGCCAATTTCATTTTTATTATTTCAGATCTGTCCAAATTATTATTAAAAATTGCTTGGCTTTTATTTTTGAGATGGTTTTATATTGATGTTATAGAATTTTCTCAGGGCTAAACAAACATCTTGCAAAAGCAAACATTTATTAATTTAGTTTTATAGTAAAAGAGAAGTTATTTTTCTGACATAATTTCCTTTTTTTACATTTTTCCAAAACAAATTCTCAAAGTTAAATGCTATTTTCGTAGTTCAAAAATTAATCAAATGTAAAATAAAAATTAACGTTATAAATTCAATTGGATAGCTATTGATTTTAAAAATTTGAATGTTAAACTTTGAAAGAACTGCATTAAAACTGTTTTTCCCACAATACTTTTCAAATAAAAATTATGCTTTTATTGCCCTTTGATGCAATTTTCTAATAAACTCTGCCTCTGTTCAAATAGTAAATTTTAGAAACTTTAACAACTTTTAATAAACTACATTGTCAAAAAAATATTAATAAATTTCTGTATAAAAAAGGCAAGCATAAAAAGTTTAGGAAAACATGACTGAAACATTATTATGAAACAGTTTTAACATTAAAAAATTAAAAAAGAAATCTCAATCTTTAAATTTGGACTAATATGCTGGACAACTACATATTAATAGGAAGAAAAAAAAGGCATACCGTTGCAATTATCATCGGAAGAACACTCTTGCTTCTGCTTCATTAACTCTTGGCCAAATATGACTGACCCCAAAGAGCTGCATAGTTTTACTAACATCAGCTACAATGGAGTCAATTATTTAGCAATGCATTTTTTGATGACTCAAAGGATGATACTTCACCCACTACTCATAAGGAAGAAACACTCTGGGTTCCATAACATTAAAAGTAATTTTAAATAAACTTAATTATGTATTTTAAACTAAGTCATAGAGCAAGTTGTGCTTACATATATCTCACAGTTATAATATAAGTACAATTCTCAAATTCTAGCACAAGGAAGTATAAATTAATTCACCACACTATAATTTCTTCTTCATCTTTAGAGACCACTAGCTATAAAAATAATTCATGTCTCAAACATTAAATTTATGAATGGCCAAAAATAGAAAATATTAAAGTTCCAGGGCAATGCCAGAAAAATTTAATGAATCAAAGAAAACTGCAGGTTAATAGATCCTATCACAATTTCTTCTTCACCTTTATGAGGCACTGGCTATAAAAATAAACAATTATGTCCATTTAATTTCTGAAATATGAAATTCATGAAAGGCAGAAAAATATGATATATAAAAGATCCAGGCAAATGCCAGAAAAAATTACAGAAGTAAAAAAGGCAGCAGGTCAATACAGCTTATTACAATTTATTTTTCATCTGTAGAGAACAGAAGCTATAAATTTTAAAAGTTCTATTTAAATACAAAATAAAAAGTTCCAGGCAAAAGCCAGAAAAGTGATCACTAGCCATAAAAATTATTAATACTTCAAACATGAAATTTATGAATGGCAAAAAATTGAAAATATTAAAGTTCCAGGGCTATGCCAGAAAAATCTAAAAAAATAAAAAATAAAAAAAACTGCAGGTTAATAGATCCTATCACAATTTCTTCACCTTTAGGAAGCACTGGCTATGAAAAAAAACAATTATATTCATTTAATTCCTGAAATATATCTTTAGAGAATTAATTAATGGAAAAAAAATAATAAGTTCCAGGCAAAAGCCAGAAAAGTAATCATCATCTCTAAAGACCTCCAGCTGGAAATGAAAATTAATTAATACTTCAAACATAAAATTTATGAATGGCAAAAAAAAAAGAAAATCTTAAGACGCAAAGAAAAATTGCAGGTTAATAGATCCTATCACAATTTCTTCTTCACCTTTAGGAAGCACTGGCTATGAAAATAAACAATTATATTTATTTAATTCCTGAAATATATCATTGGAAAATTAATTAATAAATCAAACACAACATGTATGAAAATGAAAAAAAAAAAAGTTCCAGGCAAAAGCCAGAAAAGTAACCATCATCTGTAAAGACCATCAGCTAGAAATCAAATTGATTTATACTTGAAACATAAAATTTATGAATGGCAAAAAAAAAAAAAAAAAAAAAAAAAAATCTTAAGAAGCAAAGAAAAACTGCAGATTATCCTATCACAATTTCTTCTTCACCTTTAGGAAGCACTGGCTATGAAAACAAACAATTATATTTATTTAATTCCTGAAATATGAGTAATTTCTGACATATATCTTTAGAGAATTAATTAATGAGTCAAACATTACATGTATGAAGATTAAAAAAAAAGTTCCAGGCAAAAGCCAGAAAAGTAATCATCATCTGTAAAGACCACCAGCTGGAAATAAAAATTGATTAATACTTCAAACATAAAATTTATGAATGGCAAAAAGTAATAATATTAATAAATAAATTACCTATGCCCGAAAAAAAATTTATACACCATATTACAATCTCTACTTCATCTTAAGAGTAGATATAAATTAAAATTAGTAAATATGTTAAACAAGAAATTCATGAAGGGCAGAATAAACTGAAATGTAAAAGTTCCAGGCAAATGCCAGAAAAAAATGAACAGATTACTTTACAATTTCTTTTTCATGTTTAGAGACCATTAGCTATGAATTAAAATTAATAAACATTTCAATTAATAAACACACAAAAATATGAAATAACACATTGTTTCTATTCGAGAAGCAGAATACATGAATTATAATAAATTTGAGAAATACTGAATAGCAGCAGGTTAATAAATCCAATAAATAAAATACATAAATCGATGAAATGGATTACAGGGTGCAGAAAAAAAACCTGGCAACTATTTTCAATATTAGTATAAATGTTTTTAATTACAATATAATATTAGAATTAGTACAAAATAATAATATTAGTATTAAGGATAAATCAATTAACAAAATATAAGTAACAGACAAAAAAAAAAAAAAAAATAAATAAAAACACCAATTTAAAAAAAAAAAGAAAATATTAATTAAAAACTTACCCCGCCAGGTAATGTAACTTGATAATGGGTCTCAATATCATCTTCACCAAAATGCGGAGCACAAACATGATCAACTTAAGCATCCTATCTGCACGAGAAATTGCTTTTTGCCACTTTTCAAGAAGATTAATATCCTGAAAAAAATAATACACATAAAGTGAGGTATTTATATCTAAACAGCTCATATCAGAAAATATGTATTATAAAATCTCTTTTGATAAGTATATTAAAAGAAATTAACATTAATTTGTGATTAATAAATTATTTAATTCCTAAATATGGCCAAACACGTCATACAATGGCAAACAAATACTTTGTCATTCAAACAAGTAAAATTATAATATCTGATATGAGTTAATAACATTAATAATAAACTGAATAATTTTGTTACTTAACATTACTTTGATGAAAGAATGATAATGTGAAGTAAATATTGTTACACACAGAAATTTCATTAAAATATATAGAACAATAATTATATCTTTAATTATTAAAAATCTTAATAATCATTGATAATCTCTTCTATAACAACAGAAACTCTAAAAGTAATACACAATAGATTAAAAAGAAATAATTCTTATAACAAACACATAATGTATTATTCTTTAATGGATAACATCATCGCCCATTATTGAACAATTATTCTTTTAACATACACTTACTTAGCACACGACATAACTATATCTGATTCAGCATTGTAAATTAAAATCAATGTCATTTACTTAAGTAATACAACAAAACTTGTTTTAAAAAAAATTATGATCAAATTATTCTAAATAGTGATTTTACACTTTAATTTTGTATCAAAACTTATGTGAACACTTTCTTAAAATATTAAACACTCATCTGAACTACTGCATCTAATTATAAAGCAGATAAGTACAAAAACTTCAAAATAGAAATTATCAAAAACAATCTTCATCCTCAACGCCATAAAAAAAAAAAAATTCTGCTTTGAAAATAAATACAATCAAACATTCAAAGGGAGTAGCAATGAATTATTGTATCACAATAATTGAGTTGATATAGTGACTTCACTTAACAAAAAATAAATTATGTAAACACTCAGCACACTAATATCTTTCCACATAATCTCATGTAACTTTTTTGTGTATAAATAATATACACGAAGTGTGTTGATATTTACAAAATATTTTTTAATAAAATAGAGGAAATGATAAGAAATAAAGTTCACAGCATTCTATAGTACAATTAGAAACTATAACAATAAATTTTACCATAGCATAAGGAAAATCCAAAACCTTAGGTACTTTACCATAATTAATAAAATAATAAATTAATGATAACACTGTATGTTTGCCTGATTCAGTTCATCAAACGAAATCATAATTAAAAACTTACATTTGGAGCTTTAAACAAGCTGATACCAGGAAGCTGCTTTTCTTTTCTCTTTTTTACCTCAGATGGATAGCCTGTCTTGCATCCGGGGCAATAACAAAACATCCCCATTATTATTCCTTCCGAAAACTTAAATTTTTTTTTTTATAATATCGATAATTAATATTTACACGTGCAGTTATAATGCGCACGTGTATTAATGACGAATGAAAAATTAGTGTCCCAACAGGTAAGTAATGCCACCTAGCGGCAGTTTCGCATCCGTTAAATTCTGACGAATCACATTGTGGGGGGAATTTTACATTAAGCTGGGCCTCCATAAGAGACTCTAGACTCCATGGCCAATAGTAAGATAAACCACTTGACTAAGGTAAACCTGAAAGAGGGTAATTTCTTGGAATTTTGTTGCCACCGGGAAGATAGGACCTTCACTTCCTCTACTCTTATGCGAATATCTACGTCACTATTTGTCTAAGATAGGTACTCTGCCAGACATTCGTCTGGAGCTGTGGCGGTGACTATGGTAACGAGGTATGATTATTTCAAGTAGGGGTGCGGGGTTCCTCTTTAGGACTGGTTTCGGTGAGAGAAAAGGAGACCTCTTCATCGAAGCTACCCTTCCTAACATGTCCTCTTCTTGTTTCCATAGCACCAGACTGCCGCAGACTTAGTGCCGGTCAGAGTACCTATTAGACAAACAGTATGGGCACTGGCGCGTGACGCATGATCTTTGTTTACAATCAATTGGGTAGTAAGCTCTGGAATGTAAGTGTATGGGATTTTGATGCCATTTTGAAATAAATTAGCAAACTTAACATTTTCTTTAAATTTTTTAAGTATTAGTGGTCAATTTTCCTGTAGAATAGAGTTCCAATAAACTTTATAGTAAGTTTTGGTTAAATTGTGACATTCTTTATATGAAAAAAAAATTTAGATTTTTATGGGTCGTGAGTTAGTTCCGTTTCTCTTTACAGACGTTGTTTACTATGATTACATACTACTATATATAATTGTTGATTTTTTTTTTTTTTTTTTGTTTAGCCCATATTAAATTAGATTGACTGTGATGCCTGATTCATAAATAGGTCAGAATAATTGTGAAATTTTTTTCTTACAATCTGATGAAATAGCCTTGTTTTATGATTATTAACTTCTGAGTGGCTGAGCTGAAACTTAAATATTTTAGGAACTTAGGCTGACATTTTTAAGAATACACGTTATAATTTTATTTTTATATCCATTAAAAGTAGAATTAATTAATTTTTATGTATGTCCCAAACTTATTAAAATATTTTAGTATTGATAATATTTGCGTTAAACAAATCGTATGCTCTGTGGGTGAGTGTGCCTTCTCCTTAAAAATAGTGTTTGTTTTGAATCAAATTATAAATAGTTGTTGATATTTTATGTAAGATATTAATTAAGTATAATGCCTGTATATAGGTCAAAATAGTGATAAAAAATTTGTTTTAGAGTGTTTAAATTGCCTTGTTTTTGCAAATAAACTTCTTGGCAGCTTTGAATAAATGGATTTTTCTGATATTTTTAATAATAAAAATTATATTAGTATTTAATTCTTTTGTTTATTAACAGTAAATTTAATTAATTTTTTTAAATGTCCTAAACTTAAAAAAATGTTTTTGTTAAGTTTTGATAATATGTGCTTAATCTTTTGTTCTGTGGGTGATAGTGTGCTCTTTCCAAAAGACTGTGAGTAAAAAACAATTAACTCCTAAAATTGCTAGGTGGGCATTGGCGATCGAAATGGGCTGCAGGTGGCGTAGAGCAGAACTCTCTACCTATGGCAACACTTCACATGCTTTCCCCATTAGCGTGTGGAAAGTCATAGAGGAAGGAAGTACGTTAGTTTCTCTTTTGATTTTTTTATAGATTAAAATCTTTAAAGTTGGAAAACTATATGGAACTGAAATTTACATTAAACATAGTTCTAAAGAAAAGTATCACGGAAATTTTAAAAAATATTTTTATTAAATAAAGAGGAAAACTATTAAGTAAAGGAGAAATATTCCTATACAACTGAAAAGAGGAGGAGAGGGAAGGGAGAAGGGCTAAAGGCATGAAACCGGTCTCTCCCCAGATGGCGTATTCGAGTGTTGCGATCGCCAATTATTTTTTGTTAAATTATCATCGTCATTTCATCATATGCTGCACAAACTCCTATATATATAATATATATATATATGAGCCGCGATGGCTCAGGGGATAGAGCGTTCGTCTTCCAATGAGGCGAACCGGGTTCGAATCCCAGTCGATACGAATTCCGCATCCGGCTTGCACTGACCACAGTGCTGACGTGAAATATCCTCAGTGGTAGACGGATCATGGGTTAGAGTCCCCTTGCCGTCAGGCTAACCGTGGGAGGTTCTCGTGGTCTTCCTCTCCATGTAACGCAAATGCGGGTTAGCTCCATCAAAAAATCCTCCACGAAGGCAAATTTCTCCCAATACTCGATCCAGGAGTTCCCTTGTCTTCTGGATTGGGTTCAAAATTACAAGGCTACGGAGTTGAACATTAGTAGCCGTAAACCCATTAAGTTGGGTCGGCTGTTCAACGACGGTTATAAAATAAAATATATATATATATATATATATACAGAACAAAATAAATAAATACAAAAAAAAAAATACAAAAAGAACAGAAAAAAAGTTAAGAAAAACAATAAGTATCATTTATTGCGCATAAGCTGCAAGTAAATAGATAAGTTAAAAAGATAAGTTCAAAATGAAGATAAAACAAAGGTAAATTACAGACAAATGAAAAAAAAAAAAGGATGGGGGGTAATAATAATAATAACAAACAACTGGGGAAAGAAAAAGAATTAATTAAAAAAAAAAAAGGATAAAGTTTTTTTAAAAAACCGGAAAATAAAAGATATAATCTTTTCATCAGCCCACACGATTATATCCGAAAAAGAGTGAAAAAAAGTTTTTTTTTTAATTAATTCTTTTTCTTTCCCCAGTTGTTTGTTATTATTGTTATTCCCCCCCTTTTTTTTCATTTGTCTGTAATGTACCTTTGTTTTATCTTCATTTTGAACTTATATATATATATATATATGCATATATATATATGCATATATATATATGCATATATATATATATATATATATATATATATATATATATATATATATATATATATATATATATATATATATATATATATATATGCATATATATATATATATATATATATATGCATATATATATATATATATATATATATATATATATATATATATATATATATATATATATATATATATATATATATATATATATATATATATATATATATATATATATATATATATATATATATATATATAATCAAGAAATTTACTAAGTAAAAACAAATTGTTTATTTAATCGTGTGGTGTTCATTTTCTCAATAACAGCGTTTTTTTTATTAGGTAAAAAACGAAAATACTCTAGAATTGCTCGTCGTACTCAAAATTTACATATGTGGAAAATTTATAGAAAGTTCGCAGCAGAGTTGCAGAAAGCAATCCACTCAGTTGTTGGAAATACTGGAATGAAATCGGCATTAACGGTTGTCAATCTAAATCCATCTATAAAATACTCCGTTCAATATTAAATTGCCCTGAGGTCCTTTATGCTCCTTCAAACATTATCACAGTGAATTTCACGGTGCCTTAGCACAAGCAAATGCATTTGCAGCCTTCTTCTCTAAAGCGCCAACCAAAAACTGGCTTCCCCTGGACTTCAGCGGAACAGATTTGGAATTCAACCAACTCTTTGTTTTGCAGGAATTCAAAGATGCTCTCTCATCCTCAAAATGCAAATCACCAGGACCAGATAATCTTCCCCTTCTCTCGGATGCAGCTCTGCAGAAACTTCTAGGTGAATTAAACTCTAACTGGGCTTCTGGGCAAACCTCACAGTCCTGGAAATTGGTCCACGACATTCAAATCTACAAAAAAGGAAAACCAACTGATCTGGTGTCTTCCTATAGACCTGTATCGCTAACATCCATTTAAAGCAGTAGATTCAGTTCTCACTATCCTCCACCATGAAGTCCTTCGTGCTCGACATGATGACGTAATCTGCTGCTCACTTGACATCCACGCAGTTTACGACAATATCAACCAGGAAGTCCAAAGTCTCAACCAATGTCTCTCTTTCCTGAACTCTCAGAAGGAACTTGGCCGGTTCTCATCGCTTCTGAATTCAGCATATACCGATATCGTGAACGTTTAATCCTCGGACCAAACTTAAATCACGAGCGATTAATACTCACTTGGGCCGGTTCACGCTATTGGTCGAAAATGACATAACTGTTTGGGGGAAGGGAGATGGTGGCTATTGGCTGGTGTTTGTATGATTTTGGCGACAAATTTCGTATTCACACTTGCTTCGGGATTTATTTCCTCCTTGTAAATGTTTACGTAATATTATGTCGTCGTTAGGGGGGGAATAGGTAAATGTCCTCTTCAGAATTTCAAACAATATTTTTTGTTTTAATTGAATGAAATTCATGAAAGCTAAAAACAAGATAAATAAAAATAATGAATGTTTTTGCAATTATAAGATGGTATAGCAATAATAGAAATAAGTTTTTTTTGTTGTTGTTGTTGTTGCTTTTCCTTAAGAATTATCTTTTACAGTCATAAAGTAACAAAATTGAAATAAATACAAGCTCAAATTTACTGATACATCGTTATTTAGTTGTGTTATAAATAATTTTAAAAACTTCATAATCAAACAACATGCAAATTTAGTTTAAAGTAATGACCAAAATTCTGTGCATTTCTAGAGCAGCCCCAGTTGCCCACGACGTAACGGCGTGATAAATTAATAATGAAGAGTGGAATTAATTTGCAATAATCTAACTAACACTTTAGATGAACTTTTCCGTGTAGTGCATTATTAAACAGTTGTAAATAGATTGTAATTGCAGTTGATTAAACTCTCTTACATTCATAAAGCACACATGATTTGATATTTATATACAAGTAATTGTGATTTTCTTGTTAACACTGAGAAAATATTTTTTATATGCAGTTTGTAGTTAATGATTGTGCACTTTTAAAATTGCTAGATAAAATTAAATTTTCTTGACCCTCTCATATTTATATTAATTTATAAGAACATGCATTTATCGTATAAGATGAAGCATTGATACAAAAATTACCAATTTATTTTTAATATATATTTGTAATGATAAACTTTTAAAATCAGTGAAAGTAAAAAAAAAAAATATTGTCTAACTTAAATATATATATTGTACCATATTTTTACAGTGTGAAATAAATTGTAAGTGAAATCTAATTTGATAATTTCATGTTCATAATAGAAAATAACACTACTGTTTATTTTTGTAAGAAATTTTCCTATTAACATTCATTTTGCAGTGTGTCTAGGGATGCATTCTTTCACAGTAGATTAAATTTAAAGGAATTTTCTACAAAAAGAGGTTCATTGTTTCTGCAGTTTTTTGTGTAAAAAAACAAAGTAAAATAATTTAATTTAGTTTTGTATTTTTGTATGTATGGTAAAATAAAAATATTAAAGTTTGTGGGAAAAAAAATTGCATCTCAATATAATTTAAATTGATCCTTTTACAGATGCACCTATTAATAAATCATATTCTTGTTATAAAGTGATTATATTTCTACAGTATTTTATTTTACTTATATAAAAAATTTATTCAAAGTAAGTGATTTGATACAACATGATCATTTTGTAATTTGTGTTAATGAAGGCGTCTTTGTGCTATTAAATGAATTATTTTAATTAATGGCTAATTATTTTTCCATTATCTAGTTATAGCTATTTGTTTCAAATAAAAAAGAAAAAGCAAAAATTTTATTTTGAAGAGAAAAAAAATATTTTTCTAATATTTATGCATTTCTATTTTAGTATCATTGCAAAGTGGATATATGTCTTCATTTCTTGCAGCATATTTATGATTGTTATTCTAGAAATCTTACTCAACTGCACACAATTTATCTACATTTATGATTATTGCTCTAGTAACATATGCAAAAGTGTTTTACAACAATATTTTGAGTAGCATTCTGGTAGTGTAGTAATTTATTTTTAAAGCTAACAAAGAGAGACCCATACTTAATACAGGTCATATAAGCAAGAATTTTATTTCTTGCATTTCGTGTAATTAGAATTTTCTTTAAATTATTTACATTTGTTTCACACTGTTATTATTCACATTGTTAAGAAACCTTATTTGTGCAGGATCAGAAAATAAATTTTTTCTAAGAAAAGTAAAAATATACTGTAAATAAAATTCTGTATAAAATTCTTCAAAATTTAGTGGGTTATAATTTAACAACAATAGATTTTATATTGCACATATGTTCTGAAACCTTTTGTTCTCCCATCCAAAGGTATCTGTGAATTATTTTTTCTCAGCTAAGCCAACCTAAAGCATATTTTCATACAACCGTTAACAGCAATGTTTGTTGGCAAATTGTTACAACTGTTGCATTAATTATAATTTTCTCAATTTCATTTTAACCTTTTATGACATAATTTCATTAAAAAAAGGCTTTTTTTAAAAATCATCAATTTGTTAATATTTAATTTTACTGTTTTGTTGGTAAATATTTAATTTTTGATTCAAAATTGGAATTGTATAGTAATCAACAATATCCAAAGTTCGTAAATGTCGCTTGCTTTCCAGAGATCATATTTCCAAAATTATTTCTCCCTTTAGACTAAGGATTGTATAGGAAACACATTAAATGGTGTATAAACGTAAAATATTAAAAAAATATTCATATGTGTTTGTTAGATAGAAGGAAAACGAAAATTTGTTCTGTACTGTGCAGGTACATGTTTCTAGTTTCTAGTTGTAAAAACAAAAACAATTACCTTAGCTTAACTAAAAAACCTTATGTTTAGATTAGAATTCGTTAAATATTTTAATTTCAAATAAGAAGAAACAAAACAAAAAAGTATAAAATTTAAAGAACTTCATCTTTTTTTCTATAGAGTATACAAAAAGAAAATTAGATAATTTTTGTAACATTCATTTTTGCATTCTGACTCTCTTTAATAATGCCAAATCAAAACAACATTTAAAAATTTGACTTGAGATATTGGTTTAAAGAAAATATGATCAATGTATTTTATGAAAAGCACTGTTTAGATAAAATGCAGTTTGAAATAGCTTTATATTGAAATGTAAATACGAAATAAGACTATCCATTAACTAAAATGAATATTTTAGAAATGATATTTAATGATAAAAAATATATTATATTCTGAGCAAAACTGTATGGATATTTTAAAAAAGAAAACTTTATCTCACAAAAGTCATTGTACACTTTCAAAAAAATCTCAGAATACTAGGTAATAAATATTCTAATTTTTTGTTAAATTTACATTTAGTAGTAGAGATTCCTTTCAAATCTACAATAGCTCTTTAAAGTCTGTAAATAAATGGAACTGTATTTTTTGTATTTTTTTTTTTGTCTGGTGAAATTCGACCAGATTATTTTTTATGAAATTTTACAGAAACTTTTATAGCACTTTACTTAATTAAATTACCTTGCTTAATGAAAATATATTAAACAATACTTATTCAAGGTTTTTTTGGTTTTGGTCATTCTGTATTTGCCATTGGGTAGGTACACTTTGAGCATAAACTCTTTAAAGTAACACATTAAAGAAAATCATTCCACAAAAACAATATATTTTCCAAGCAAACATATTCTTTTCTCCACATGTTAAAATTTTTTAAAAATTCATGTTGGACCAAAACATTAAAAAAGAAAAAACAAAATCCTGCCAAGTTAAAACAAATTTCGTCTACTTATTTTTTCGAAATAATATGTCAAAAAAATAACATTTTAAATAAAATACTTTATAATATTAACTCTTTTCTTGTACTCATCCTACACTTTATGAGAAAAAAAAACACGCTAAACTGGAAATTTCAAGATTTTTACCTGGAAAAATCAGGGAAATTTGAAACCTGATATTAGACTTTGTATTAAAACATAATGGTTAAAAAGTAAGAAATAAACTTTCGAAAGTATTTCATAATTTAATGTTCTGTGAAATTAAACACATGTAATCTAAATATATCCTTACCTGAAAATTAGAGCAGGTAGCTTCTTATAAAAAGTAAAATATCTGCATACAATGGTGCGGTATTATATTAAACTATTCAAATTCAGCGACTTGCTCTGCTTATGAATTGTTTATAATGCAGTAGTACTATATAGCAATTCAAAATAATATTGATTCTTTTTTTGGGAGGTGGTCTACCAAAAAAAGAGCACTGCTCACCTTTGGGTTACCTACCTTAGTTAAAATCATAATATTCTTTATAAAGCATAAAATTTTTTTTGAATAATTGATAGTAATAAAAGTAAAAATTGGGAGTAAAAATTAATGCAATGAATATATTATGAAATTTTTCTAAAACAGGACTTTCTATCAATGTTTTATACAAAAAATGAGTAGGCTTTATTTTAAAATTCTAATGAACTTTTTAAATATTATAAAAAAATAATATGCTGTATTATATTATAAATCCCATATTGCATTCACCATTGCAAATAGTATACTAATTTTCCTATCTAATGCTCTTAATTATGAATACTTAAAATTTTTAGATAGTATACTAAAGATACTTATCAGCCGATATTTTTAATACAGATGTCATTTTTTAAGAATAAAATAAGTTAATTATAACTCAGAAAATAAACCTAATAACTTTTTCTTGAGAATGTTTATTAACAGATTACTGAATTTTCAATTTCAAATAAATAATAAATTACATAGAGTTTTATGAAACAAACTACTTTAAAATTTTGAACTGAAAATTGTGTATGTAGTCATGAACAATTTAAAATGCATTTTCAAGTCTAGGCTTTTTTTTTTTTTTTTTTTTGTTAAATAAAATTTGTAAGTTTTCAAAAATACATGTTAGATCAGAGAATTTTTTTTTTCTTACAGTTTACGGTATTTTTGATTTACTGATATTATAGGGTGATATATTAGTTCTTGTTATTTTATTGTCAAATATTAGTTTTTTAAGGAAACGATTAATTTAAAACATACTTAGCATCTGAAATTTACAAGAAATTCATTAGCATAAAATAAAAAGTTGCAGTGAGAATTTAACTCATTAAAAAAAATTAACAAAGTAATATTTATTTTTTGAGATAACTTATCTTAAACCAAAATATTCAATAAACTGAAAATAAAATACAAAGTACTCATAAATTTTCTAGCTAAGGGTTTACACATTTATTTTGGAAAAGACGAATTGCATAAGTTGAAAATCAAAATGACATTTGCTTTATATCATTTTGTTGTCTGTTTTCATATATTTTAGTCCAAATAAATTGATCTGTCGCTGTTTATTTGAGTTATTATGATTTTATTTGAAATTTATTTAGTAATTTTAAACTTATGTAAGTATTATTTCATAATGTTGAATATGAACAATGCGCATGCGCAAGGTTTTCTTTCAACGAATAAGTGACATTCAAGAACTTGGATAGTGTCAACGAATCAACCAATTTCTTGGACAGAGAAATCCGTCCAATTTCTCGGATTCGAGAAGTGTAAACAGGCCTTAAACTGCCGTACTGCGAAGGTATCGACACGGTTCCCCGCTGATCACCGTAATCAAGCATTCAACCGGCTGTGGTCAGTGCGTGGGTGGGGGACCTCTTGAGTCAGTCTGCGTAAGGATCGAGGGTGTGCATGGCAAGTCTTCGGATCATCCTCAGGGATGTTTCCCCGACCCTCGCCAATAGCCCATTGTGCATATCCAGTGCTGCACAATGGGCCAGTAAATGAACAACAGTTATCTATTAAGGGCACGTTTCTAATATTCGCACCGGTTACACTGGTTTGCCGCACCGACCGTTCAATATTAAAACTGGTTACACCAGTGCACTGCACCGATCGTTCCTTTATTAGAACTGGTGTCACCAGTTACGCACGAAGTGCACCAGGTCTCTGGTCGGTTTGGTCAGTTCGCATGACGTCATTACCCTTATTTGTTTACGAACTTTATTATACTGCTGCTGAGATCGTCATAATTTTGCTGTATTTTTGAATGGATTTTATTATTAATTTGCTTTAAAAACTTGTTTTATCATTGAAAATAAATTTTCTTGTATTGAGTTGAAATATAATAATTATTATTGGAAATGTATTCTGTAGATGAATCGTCTTGATGCTGTTTATAGCAATGGATATCATTCGTAAACGTTTTATTTCTGATATTAGTATGTTTTTGTTTTCAAGACTATAAGAATTCATCTGAATTTTGATACGTGTGGTGATTAGATTTACTTGATAGATTCTCATCGAAAGAATTTAGACTTGTGATTTTCAATAAACATATCGGTTTGTAAATCAAACAACTATCCAAAGCATTATTGTTAAATTTGTAATAGCGACAGAACTTTAAAATCAGTAGAAGATTTATTGTTTCATATGGATAAGCTCATGTTTACATATTTTTGTAGTCGTTATATTTTCACTTACATATTTTCGTCCAATGTATATTGTTTTCAAAATAAACAAATCCAATACATATTTGATTGTTAAATACGTTTCTTTTGTGTTATAAATTTTTCTTATATCCTTTCCATATTCCATAACATCATAACAGACCTGGAACGTTGAATATTGTCCTAGCTTAATAACAAATTATGCTTTTAGTTTTTACTGTATTGAAACATAATATGAGTTTCATTAAAGGGATTTCAAATATAAACCATATTAAACTAGCCTTTGACTGACCTAAGTTGTTAAAACTAGGCCTTCAATGTATTGAGCTTATAATTTGTATTGTATGTATTTGTATTTCTTTTTATAATATTAAATCATTTCCGATTACCACAACATAGTAGTGAATCTATCATATGGAAATCTTTCCTGATATGTACCTCCTTCAGAACACATGCAAATCAATGTCTTAGATTAATAACAGACAGGGCCGGATTTAAGCTTGGCGGGGCCCCAAGCTACTGAAAAAGATGGGGCTCTTATAAGTTCTATTCTATTTATATACACCTGACGAAATGTTTTTTATTGAGTATTAACATTAAATTATTAAAAAAAATTCTTTACGTTACATTTTGCTTTGTTGCTCAAAATCTATAGACTTAGAAACATGAAATAATGAAGGTGTGTCGAAAATATGCAATGAGTTAGAAAAAAATACAAGAAAATACAATTTGATTATTAGTTCTATTCTTTTTATGACCGCCGTTGAAAAACTGACTCAATTTTGATTTTACAACAACCCATGTTTAACTACATAACCTTGTAATTTTGAACTCAATGCAGAAGAAAAAGGAACTCCTGGGTCAGTACCCAGAGGTATTGATTTGTTAAGAACTTACTGGACTTTGTGACCCAGACAGATTTTACAGGCATCAAAAACCATTTTATACATGGGTATTCTTCCGCAGGCAGGATTCGAACTCCCATTCTCACGAACACAAGTCCATAGCCCTATCAACCAAGCTATTGCGGCCAAATTATTAGTTTATTTTATAACAATCATTGAACAGCCCACCCAATTTCGAGTTTCCACTACTAATGTCCAACTCCGTAGCCTTGTAAAATAGAACCCAATCCAGCAAAAAAGAGAACTCCAGGATCAAGTATTTGATGAAATTTTTGCCTTCGTGGTGGACGTTTTGATGGAACCAATCTACATTTGAGTTACATGGGGAGGAAAAACACGAATGCCTCCCACGGTTAGTCTGACAGCAAGGGGACTCTAACCCATGATCCGTCTACTACATTTGAAGATATTTTACGTCAGCACTGTGGTCGGTGCAAGCCAGGTGTAGAATTCATATCGACCAGCAGTCATCACTGGCATTCGAACTCGGTTCACCTGATTCGGAGGCGAATGTTCTATCTTTGAATCCATCTTCACTGAGAAATAACTCTGAAGGAGGTACCAATTTTCAAATTTTATTGATTTGCTTAAATTTAGTCATCTTCAAAATGTAAATGGCAATCGTAATTTTTGTGTAGAAAAATGGAAATAAACTGTTTTTCCTGTTATCTGCACTGATTAATGAGGAGCAACCACGAGGGTTGGTGATCAAAGTGAACAAGGGGTGGAGCCTTCTTCTTTTTAAATAATTGTTATATTATTAGTTTACATGCATACTTTAAAAAACACACTTTGACTTCTACACTTATTTTAAATATTAATATTACAGATAAATTATTTTTATAAAACAATGCAATTAAACTAAGTATACCAAATTTATTTAATTTTCTTCTGTATGTCTAGATAAATATTTAGATGCTATGAATTTAGAAATAATGTAAAGAATTAGACATTAATACCTTACTTTTTATTTACATAAAAAGTGTGTATAGCCAACAATTATTTTATATTTTTAAACACTTCGATTAGATTTTGAAAAGCATCCGAAAATGCAAAAAAGAAAAATATTTTAATGGGCATTATAGGGCCCAAGACTTTAAAAAAGGAAGAAAAAAAGTGGGATCTGGGGGCCCTTGCCATCTCGGGGCCCCAAGCTACAGCTTACTTAGCTTATACGTAAATCCGGCCTTGATAACAGATGATATTATATAAAAGTTCAGTTTGTGTGAAAAGATCTTAAATAGAACCTAATGACAAAGGTCGTTCATTGGACTATGTTATTAGAACAAGGCTTTTAATGCCAAAGGTCTTTAATATTTATATTTCTTTCATAAATTTTAACTAAAATGAATTCTGAAAATCAAAATATAATGAACATTCTAGTATTATATTATGACATGATAATTTTGAACAATATGAAGACTTTATATCTTATTAGTAAATTTTTAATTTAAGCTTTGATTCTGTTTAAAAGTAAAAAAAATCGACTTCTATTTGCATTTCTTATTAATTCATTACTTTTTTGTTTCAAGATTTCTATTTCTTAATGATAATTATTTTTTAATTCAAGGTATTCATTACGTGATTATTGATCTATATGTAATATAAATATTTATTTTTTATAAAACTAACTTAAAAATTTATGAAACACTTATTAATAGCTGTTGTTTTATATACATTTTTTTTTAAATTATACTACTAAATCTAACTTTTGGCAAAAATTTTTTAAAAAAAGACTGAGATAAGTGAATTATTGACTAGTCTGTGTCATATTAAACTTTCGAGTTTATATTTGAACTTATTTTAAAAGTTTGATGTAAAACATTTCTGACAAATACAACTTAAAATAGTTATGACAGGGAGATTTAACTTTATGTGAAACATCTTTGTACACACCATTATTTCACACTAATTACAAACAATAGTTTAGTTTATTTGAAACGATTTTAAACTTGATGGCAAAGGTTGCTGGCACTATGTGTAATTATATTACTACAAATTTAAATATTTCTGTTCAACATAGAAAATTTTTTATTACAACAATATCTGCTGATTACAACATTAGTGAATTTCTTATTTAAGACTATTTTTTGAATGTTAACAAATAAAAACGCTTTAAACTTTATCATTAGTTCATCTCTTGTTTTGTTGAAACATTTTTGTTTCTTAATTTTTTGTTTTAAGTTTTATATATATATTTTACAATAAAATGATATTGTTGTGTTAAAACATTTTTTTTTTTTTACTTAAATACAATAATTGTATAGCTTTGATGGAATACTAAAGCTCCCACTTGTAGCAAAATTATAATAATATCTTCTCTCTTTTCAACACAAACTCATTTTAGGTAAGTATGTTATCTATTTATAAATATTTCTCTTATGTGGCACCATTAACTAGTGTATTTTTCTACATATTGGCAACACTGTTAAGTGTTTCAAAGTAAATTTTAAACAGCGTAATTGCTTCACAGTAGAATTCAAGGAAAGTGGCTTGATAACTATTTTCTTTCTATTGCTAATACTGTTAATGCTAAAATAGAATTTCAAATAACTGGTAAAATAAAATTTGATTTTGAAAAAAAAATTCAACAAGTAACTTTTCATACAGAAATGTTAACTATATAAAAACCTGTAGCACCTACATCGCCAAACTACCACAGCACCACCACATACCAGGCAGTGGATGCTCAGACTTTGAACCGAATAGACCTTTTTTTTTCTCCTTCTCATAATTAATCAAATTTGTTTGTCCATGTGCTATTTGTAAATTAATAAAAATATTTGGCACTAAGCTTTACAATTAGTTATGCATTAAGTATATATTTAGAGTCATCTTGTAATTTTATAGAAATAAACACCATAAATAAAATATGGTTTTATAATATGTAATTAAGTTTGGTAAAGTTTGATAATTTTATCATGATACCTTAGGGCATGGTCTAAAATTAATTTATTCACTTAAACTCGCTTTCCAGTTAAGTACTTTTTATTAATTGTGTGCGGGTAATTTTGAAAACCAGAATTTTCAGAAAATTGAAGTGAAATATATAAATACTATATATTTTGGTTTTACTATCCAGAACTAGGAGGGATTTTTTTTTTTTACCGTACAGTAATCTAATTTTTCCAGAGTTTTTTCCTCTGTGTTAACTATTTTGTTAAATTTGTGATTGAAGTACTTTCAACTGGGGCAACAGCTAAAAGGTGAAAAATATTTGGTTAATATATTTTATAAAACTAATTATGCTGTTAGGATTGGAGGTGGATTTGAAGTATTAAAATATTTAAATACTGTTGTGCTCTGCATTTGGATTGATTACCGTTAAAGTTTATATATTGTACAAGATAATTTTGAAAGGTGACTTAGCTTCTCGCCAAAGGTGGCTAGTATAAAAATATCTTACAATATGTTCACTAATAAAAATTACCTAGCTTCTTTTTTTTTTTATAGATGCTTAATCTGCACCTAAGAAAAAACAATATTTCAACTGGATTTTGATCTTTTTAGTCTTATCTAACACATGATTATTTTCAATTTCTGTTAGAGGAACTGAGGAACTTTCACTTTAAAATTTCTTCATGTAAACAAATTAGCTTTCGTGAAAAATTTCACTATGAAAATATATTTATTACACAGTTGAAGTCAATTTGCACCTAAACATTGCACCATATACCATCTCTATCAAAATAGAAGCTGTGTTAATTTTTCTAAATACTAGCACTCAAATTTTAAACTTATTTCGACTGTTTGTTATTGACCCTGTTATTGACATTTAAGCTTACAATGAGAGACATTTCAAAGATGCCATCTCATGTATTTGAAATGTTATCAAATTTACATTTTAAAAGATCTTATTATATTAAGATAAAGTTGCTCTCTTGAGAAAATTCATTCTAAAAGTAAGTTTATTATATATTTGAAGTCAATTAATTATGCTATTTACATGAAGAATGAAGCTTAAAGCAAACTAAATATATATATTTTTTTAATTTAAGAAATCAAAACTCACTCTGGGCAAGAGGGAAACGAATTCGCGATCGCAACACTCGAGTACGCCATCTAGTGGGAGACTGTAAATATCGGGCAGTAGTTCCCACATAACCATTGGCAATGACGGACGCCATTTTCTTAGCAGCAAATAGGAAGCGAAAATTCCCTAAGGAAAAGGTAGAACTTCTTGAAAAAACTAACCAGAATATGCCAAACATTGAAGCAGAACACGCCAAGCATTTGAAGAACAATTTTTCAATAATTTTTACCTTTCTATTACCAACAACATAACTTCCAATTTCATGATTACTTGCTGTTACAGATGTGTGAATTACGGTAAAATAATTTTTTCTGTCTTCAATTCATTACAAATTAAAAGGAAGTCAACATTGCTTTCGTCATTCCAATGAATTAAGTGAATTCAGAGCTGTAATAGTTGTTTAAGATTTTAAGTCATTAACGTATGTATTTTTAACAGAAGCGCCACCTTTAATTTTCTTTAGATTTATTTGTTTTAATATTTCACTTTAAGGTTGCGTGGCAACCAGATATAGTTTTTTTTTGTTGTTGTTCTATTTTGTTTTAGTTTAAGTTTATACATTTTTAGAATCCGTTTTGATGCTAAATTATTGGTTATTAAAAGATTAAAGTTTTGTATATTGTTGTCATTCATCTGTAGAACTTGTAGTTCATTTGATTGATTGTATTTAAAAGGCGTCCGCATTATTTATTTCAACTTATTGGCGACATTTGTGGCGTCCGCGACAGGACAGTTATTAAGCTACTTCTGATTTGAAAAATGTTTTTAGCACCAAAAGGATTTAAAAAGGAAGATCTTATTATTGTTGCCCAAGAAATTGGCGAAGTATTACCTCAAAAAGCTACTGTATTGGATCTGAAAACAATCATTTTGAAAAGTAAAGAATATTTAGCTGATCCAGATTTTGTAACAAGTGTATTGGTAGCTACTATCAATGATCGACGACAAAGGGAGGAATATGAAGAGAAACTAAGAGAATATAGAGAGAAAGAAAGAGAGAGTGAAGAGAGAGAAAATATAAGAAAGCATGAACTGGAGTTGGCGAGACTTCAAGCTACATCGTTTGGAACCGGTGAGTCTCCTCCAAATATTATTAGTGCCAGTGCCAGAAAGCAGTTTAATTTGCCAAAATTAGAACTTAGGCAATTTAGTGGAGATTTAAAAGATTGGCTACCATTTTGGGGACAATTTGAACAAATTCATAAAGATACAGGTATTGCCCCCGAAAACAAATTTCAATACCTGATTCAAGCTACAACTGTTGGATCTAGAGCTAGAGAAGTTGTAGAAAGCTTTCCGCCAACCGCTGCAAACTATACCAAAGCAGTTGATAGCCTCAAAGCCCGATTTGGCAAGGATGACCTTTTGGTCGAAGTTTATGTTAGGGAATTGTTGAAGCTCATAGTTTCCGTTCAAACGCATGAAAGAATATCTATGACCTCTCTTTATGACAAACTAGAGTCATATCTTAGAGCTTTAGAAACGTTAGGTGTTACAACCGAGAAATGCGCTTCAATACTATTCCCTATGGTAGAATCTTGCTTCCAAGAAGAGTTTCTGAAAGCATGGAACCGAAGTTCTTCGAGCGTTGCTTCCGTTGACGCCAAAGAGCGATTAACAAACATCATGGCTTTCTTGAAGGCAGAAACGGAAGGCGAAGAAAGAATTAATTTGGCTATGTCAGGTTTTGGCTTGGGATCTGATGAAAAACGCCAGCCCTTTAAGAAGAAAGCAAGAGATTTGCCAACAAGAAGATTTCCAACAGCGGCAAATCTATTGACTACAGGTGTAAAGGATTTGAAGAAAGGGTGTGTTTTTTGTTCTGGGAAACATAAAAGTTCAGATTGCTTTTCCGCTCGAAATATGACTTTAGCTCAAAGAGAGAACATAATAAGAGAAAATCAATGTTGTTTTGCCTGTTTAATGCAAGGACATTCAGTTCGTAAGTGCAAAGCTTTTATAAAATGTGTCGTATGTGGTAAAAGACATGTGGTACTAATGTGTGAGTCTTTAGCTGCAAGAAATCGTGAACCCGATAAATCTGGGCAGAAAAGTGAAAGTTCTGAAATAAACATGTCTAACATTACGTACGGTCCGAAAGTGTTCCTTCAAACTATGAAACTAAAGCTGATATCTGATAGAAAAGAAATTGTGGTGAGAGCAGTTTTAGATTCGGGATCACAAAGAACATATATTTTAAAAAATTTGGCTGAAGAGATGGAATATGTTCCCTTGAGAAAAGAAACTCTCATACACTCTTTGTTTGGTGGTTATAAATCAGATAGATTTGAACACACGTGTTATAGAATTAGATTAAGGAATCCAGAGAATAATTTGACTTGTAACATGGAAGCTTTGGATCAAGCATCTATTTGTGATAGTATAACACCGGTTAGTTTTGGACCCTGGTTAGAAGAACTTGACGAAATGAATATAAAGTTGTCAGACGTCGGAAATGAGTCACAACCAGTTCAAATTCTGCTCGGAGCTGACGTAATAGGAAAACTTATGACTGGAAAACGAAGAGTTTTGGCCAGTGGATTAGTAGCAATAGAGACACTACTGGGATGGACTTTAACAGGGAAAGCACCTGAATATGATTTACCATCAAGCAATGCAATGTTGGTTACTTCCCTTTTAGTAAAAGAAATGGATATTTCGGAGCTGTGGAGATTAGATTCCTTAGGAATAGAAGATCCTTCAGAACAAAAATCTAGAGAGGAACTGCAAAAAGCCTCAATGGAGCATTTCCTAAATACAGTGAAAGTTGAAGGAGATGGTCGTTTTATAGTTAGTCTGCCATGGCTTGATGAGCATTTGCCTTTGCCAGATAATTATGATTTGGCGTTAAAGAGATTGCAAATGACAACACGCAAATTGAAAACCGACAAATTGTATGATGCCTATGGAGAAGTGTTCAAGGACTGGGAGAAAGAGGAAATAATTGAAGAGGTTCCAAAAGAAGACATGGGGATACCTTGTCACTATTTACCTCATAGACCTGTGATAAAGGAAAGCAGCACAACTAAAATCAGGCCCGTGTTCAATGCTTCTTCTAAGAGAAAAGGAGTTCCTAGTTTAAATGATTGTGTTGAGAAAGGGTTAAATTTGATAGAAGTAATTCCCTCAATGATAAATAAATTTCGACTATGATAAATAAATTTATGACTGAAAGACAATTCGATTTACGAGGGTGGGAGTCTACTAACCCATCAGAGCCTAATTCTAGTGAGACCAACATTCTGGGAATGAAGTGGAATAGAAAAAGTGATACTCTGTTAATTAATATTCCTGATATGAAAGACGCAAAACATGAAAAAATCACCAAAAGAAGCATTTTAGCTGCCTCACACAGAGTTTTTGATCCTATGGGGATAACTAGCCCGGTATCGATACGACCAAAATTGTGGTTACAAAATTTGTGGAAAACTAAAATTGGTTGGGACGATGAAGTTGACACAAAATTACGAGAAGATTTTACAAAGTGGCTAAGTCAACTTGAATATCTGAAGCACATAGAAATCCCAAGGTGGTTACATTGTGACAAAGGTTACGAGCGCATTTCATTACATTTTTTTTGTGATGCCAGTAAATTTGCGTATGCCACAGTAGTTTTCCTAAGAATAGAAGACGAAAGCAACGTTCAAGTTCACCTGATACAAAGTAAAGCAAGAATCGCGCCTAGCGGGGAAAAGGAAACAACGATTGCTCGACTTGAACTTCTTGGCGCTACAATTGCAGCTCGTCTATCTATTGAAATAGTAAAACAGTTTAAGACGGACAAAGTTCATTTCTGGACAGACTCAACAACTGAATTAGCTTGGCTTAAAAGAGAAAACACATGGGGTGTATTTGTGGAAAATCGAGTTCAAGAAATCAGGAAATTGACTCCGGTAAAAGCATGGAGGCATTTGCCCGGATCTATGAATCTCGCAGATCTACCAAGTAGAGGTTGCTCTGCTCAACAACTCGGCAATTCGAAATGGTATGAGGGTCCCAGCTGGCTATATCTTTCCAACACGGAATGGCCTGTAGCAGCTGACGAAATTTCCGTTAATGAAGAGGAAGTAAATTTGGAAAAAAGAAAACAAATAGTTATTTCCATGGTAAATGTTGGAGTAACGGAAATATGGTGTAATTACTTTTCAACATATAGCCGAAATGTAAGAGTAGTCGCTTGGATCCTACGTTTTGTCCACAACGTTTCACATCAAGATAAGTTAAAGGGAAATTTAATCTGTGAGGAGTTAACAAAGGCAGAAAGTGTGATTTTTAAGTCATTGCAAACAACGCATTTCCAAGATGATAAATTTCTCGCCAAAATACAAGCTTTTCGAGATAAAAGTGATATTCTGAGAGTAAAAACCAAACTGGTACATAGTGATGAGAATGAGAATTTCAGATGTCCAATTCTTTTACCTGCTAACAGTGTTGTGTTAGAATTAATCCGTGAAGAGCATATAAAAGCGATGCATGCTGGTCGTTCCATCTTACTCTCAAGACTCCGAGAACGATACTGGATTCTTAAAGCTAAAAAGTTAATAAATAAAGTTATTTCCAAGTGTGTGACTTGTAAGCGTCATCGAGCTAAACCAGTAGAAGTTCCTTTTGCGCCTCTTCCAAGAGAAAGAGTTACTCAGACAAAAGTTTTTCAAGTGTCTAGTGTGGACTATGCCGGTCTTCTGTATCTAAAATCGAAAGAAAAAGCTTGGATAGTTTTGTTTACCTGTGCTGTGTACCGAGCAGTCCACTTTGAATTAGTACGGTCTCTAACTACAGATGCTTTCATTCAAGCATTCAGACGATTTATCGCAAGAAGAGGTAGAATATCGGTCATTTACTCGGATAATGGAAAGAACTTTGTAGGAGCAAACAATTATTTAAAGAACTTAGATTGGGACAAGATTGCTGTGTACTCAACCGCTCAGAAAATAATTTGGAAATTTATTCCACCCACAGCAGCATGGTGGGGTGGGTGGTGGGAGCGGATAGTTGGAATGCTTAAGACTCTTCTACGTCGTGTGTTAGGTAAATCTGTTGTAGATTATGAAGAACTAACTACAATTTTATGTGACTGTGAGTCGGTTTTAAATAGCAGACCGCTGACCTACATTCACGATGATCTATCTGAATTAGTACCTTTAACTCCGGCAACGTTTATATACGGGGAAGGTAGCAACAGCAACGAAACTCCAGATCTAGACCTTGTGGATCGAACCTCTATGTTGAAACGTGTAAAATTTTTGCAAAAATTACGTGAAGATCTCAAACAAAGATTTAGAAATGAATATCTTGCTCAGCTAGTGCACAAGGGAATAAGAAGGAATGATGTAATAAACATCGGTGATATTGTTTTAATAGGACAAGATAATACTCGACGCATAGATTGGCCTCTTGGAATTGTCTTGGAGCTGTATCCTGGAAAGGACAGTATTCCTAGAGTAGCCAGATTAAGAACCTCTCAAGGAGAAAGGATCCGACCTTTCCAAAGACTTTATCCTTTAGAGCTATCAGAAAAGAACGATGTGGATGTTCTGGAAAAGTCTTCAAGGAAAATTAATTTGGAAGTTGATAATGTTCACAATTCCGTTAATGTGCCCGATAATTTGGAAGTGAACTCTCTTAGTAAAAGCAGATTAGGAAGAATCATAAAAATTCCACAACGTTTAGATTTATGAACTTTTTGTTATTTATATAATAACTGAAGATTTTCTTAATTAGTTTCATATAAAGGTGACCAATATATATGAGTCAGTTTGTATTTCTACGAAATGCTAAACGCATGTTCCAAAGTGCTATTTATAATATCACTTTGCAAGGTGGGAGTATGTTTAAGATTTTAAGTCATTAACGTATGTATTTTTAACAGAAGCGCCACCTTTAATTTTCTTTAGATTTATTTGTTTTAATATTTCACTTTAAGGTTGCGTGGCAACCAGATATAGTTTTTTTTTGTTGTTGTTCTATTTTGTTTTAGTTTAAGTTTATACATTTTTAGAATCCGTTTTGATGCTAAATTATTGGTTATTAAAAGATTAAAGTTTTATATATTGTTGTCATTCATCTGTAGAACTTGTAGTTCATTTGATTGATTGTATTTAAAAGGCGTCCGCATTATTTATTTCAACTTATTGGCGACAATAGTTATAGAATATTCTTCTTCTTTATAGAATAGTATATATTTCTGTATCTATATAATTCGGAAAACAACAATAAAGAATCATCCGAACTACTTGAAATAGTTTCATTTGTGCTGATTAGTATTAATAATTTTTTTATCGTTTTCGTTGGTAAGTATTTTTTAATTTTGAAAGAATAATTTCAACTAGAATTCAGCTATTCTGTTTTCAAGCTACATATTCAAATTCATATCGAGATCTTACAATTATAAAATTTTGATGTGTGGTATGTTATCTAAAAGTAATGAAGAGATAATCTATGCATATATTATTTGAAAATAAAATTTTCAAACGAAGACCATTTCATTTGGAATTCTGCGGATTTATAAAAAAGGTGAGTGTTATGATTTTTATAATAAAAAATTTGCTTGCAAATATTTTTTTTTCTTATTTGATGATAGTTCTCTACAGAATGGTTTTTTACGTCTGATTAAGAACTATAAGAATAAAAAAAAAGAAACATGAAAGTTTTTATTTCAATATAAAGAATTTTTAAAATCGTTTTTTAACCTAAGAATTCTTTATTTTACGTTTTTTATTTTATAAGATTTTGATAAAAATTGTTATCAAAATACTTTTTTTGAAAAATTAAATGGTATAGCATTATGTGTTTATGTATACTTCTTGTATATTCTAATGTTTGAAGTAATATGATTCAGAAGAGTATGGAAGAAAAATTCGGTACTTACAATTATAAAATTTTACAGCCACAGCTACACACAGCTACAGATTTGGCAGATTTTTAAGTGCCGCAAATCTACACTTAAAATTTTTGGAAAAAATCTTAAAATGAAACACTTTGTTTAAAATCAAAGTAGTCAATCGGATTTCGGTGGAAAATGGGCCGATATAGAGTTTAGCATAGATTCAAAACAAACCTTTCTCTCACCTGATTCTATAGCCATTATGAACTCTAATAAATAAGATTCAAAATGAAATAACATTTCCAAAACGGACGTTTACTAAGATAAAGTTTCATGTTATGGACATTGGTACATTTTCGTTATATTTCACTCCATAAAATATTTCGCTCCTAAAAAAATAAAATTGCATCTTGTTTTGTTTTTGGCAAGTCCCAAAGACGCATTTTCGTAACACTAAAAAATGGCGACAAAAAAATAATGGTTCTTTTTTGTTTTTTTTTTTTTTGTTTCGTAAGCATTCTTTATTTTACGTTAAAATTTAAATGGGCCTTTCATGTTATACCATTAAATTTAGTAAAACTATTTCTCAGGCATTAGGTTTGAACTCTTATTAGAATATACCTATTTTTTTCTCTTTATTTACAAATATTTTTCCGATGTGTTCTGGATGTTCCTTCTCTAAAAAAAAAGAGATACCATTTTGTTTTCGCTTGCATAAGAAAGAAAACAAACATTTTTCTTTTTTAAATTTAATCAGCCACAATAAAGATGGAAAGTTACAATGCTACATGCTACATTAAAGACGTCTCCAGTGTAACTGAATGACTGTTCATATGGAAATCGCAGGGATTCGGCACATACAACAACGCCCCCTATAGTTCGTTGCGATCGCGAATAGTGTGTAACGATTAATTTTTCAAAACTATGATACCCACATATTTCGAAGAAAAACGATAGAAATTGTACTAAGCAGGTTTTTATTTTTCTCTTAAATTTTGTTAAATATTTAAATATAAAACTTACTGAGATGATGGATGCATTTTAAAATAAACAGTTAATTAGGAAAAATATGCAAAAAGAAACAGAAACTAATATATACGATAGAAGTTTTACTTTCTATCAACTAAATTTAAAAAATAAATAAGATAAACTGAAAGTAATCATGCAGCAGGCGTTTAATATTTTGCTTTATTATAAAAAACAGTTTTAAAAGTCTAGAAATATATATTCTTTAACAAGTAATGCAAAAATAGAATGTCCAAGAAATAAATATAATGGAACAAAAAATAAATTTGTTATCACTAATATATTTTTCTCAAAGATTCCGAAACAGGAGAGCGTCTGCTTCTGGTTGCTAATGGCAACCAGAACTGGACGTAACCGCACCGATCATTCCTAAATTACGGTGCGAACTAAGGGAAACTGGGGTCACGTGACCAGTTCGCTTCAGTTACGCCAGTGCAGTTCGAAACTACATTAATGGAAATACAGAGCTATAAGCTAACGCAAAGAGCTCGTCGCAGTCTACACACAATCAATCAATAACCGCCACTGTTAGAACTCTATCAGAATTCTATTCTATACTGAAAACTGTTTTAAAAAATACTATCTTGCTTAAACTGAAGAAGACTTTCGCAACTTAATATGTGTACATAAATGTTTAATGATATTATTTTTGATTTGTATTTCACTTAATGTGCTATTTTGATTTAGAAGATTAATTCGTGCTTGGGGACAAGATGGACCGTTATTCTCAACTCTTATTCTCAAATTTATTAGACTGCGTATCCAAAACGTGGAAAGTGTTGATTAAGAGCCGGTCTAATTGAGCTGTGTTTCTTGAGTTTTTGCTGGTACATTACTTGAAAACTTTGCGTGGAAAAGTTATTTTCTGCGAGGATAGTTTCTTCTATGTCTGCGATTAAGTCGTCCCAATGTGCTCGAATTTGTTTGCTTAAGGGAGGGTTGTTGTTGGAGATTGCCAGAGTGGTGTTTACCAGAGCGTGGTCACTATCAAATGTATCAGAGGATACAGCAAAGTTCGCTTTGGGAAAAAGGTCAGTAGACGTGATGATGAAATCAAGAAGTGGGGGTTGGCATCTTGGCTTAAAACATGTTGGGAATTTTGTAGTTAGAAGGTAATATCGTGCTTTAAGAAGCCACTCGAGAAACCTTTCTGCATCTTTTGACGTTGACTGGGTCCCTAGAGCAGCGTGGTGTAGGTTGAAGTCTTCTAGTAAGATGAATGAGTTAATTAGCCATTGTATAAGGCACTGTAATAAGTCGACTGAATATTGGCCCTTAGGGGCGTAGAGGTCCACAAGAGAGAAGGTGTTGTCAGAAGTGGTAATCTGAACGGTTAGAACTTCGTTGCCGGATAGTGGTAAGTTAGATATGGGTAAATCACGTTGGTAAATCACTTTCGTTGGTAAATCACGGTCAACTTCAATGATTAGTCCGTCTCCCGCGGCTATTAATTCGATCCTGTCAAAATATTGCTATGGTGGGAGCAGAAGTTGGAATGCAAAAGAAGTTGGTTACGACGCATTTATTTTAAATATTTAATTGGACCTTTAAGTTTGGAATGAAGTTCTTTTTTAAGTTCAGCTGGTTTTTACTTTGATACGCTGGGTTGTCGTTCGTTGGTTCAACAAAGATAGTGTAACTTTTCAGTGGCTAATTTCAATTTGTCAGCATTTGATATTTCTGGAGAATATCAATTCAACATTAGATTATCCATGGTTAATTTTTTGAAACCTTATAGTTCACTTCTAGTGACCGTCATACGTTCCTTCAGCTAAGACAAAGTTAAACAACGACTTACTTGTCGGTATTGAAAATAATAAGTTACATAATTATCCAGTTCAGGAAAAAAAACGAGACGAAATACTTTTCCGTTGACTTCTAACCAAACATTTTGGCACAGTAAAGGGATTAATTCGGATTTCCAAAACCAAGAGAAAAATTTATCATGTCGACTAACCTGATTGGTAAAATGCATTTGTATGAAGGAAAAAAAAACTCGACAATCAGGTTTTTACTCGCATCTATTTACTCACGTACGCAAACCGTTTTGCATGCAGTGAGAAAAGCTCTTGAGTAACGATTTGTTTTTGTTGTAACACACATAATAAATAATGATAAACTCTATTGTAGCTGTTAAAGGGAAGGCAATGCAGCTGATCCAGCTACCTCACCCTATGAAACTGGAAAAATTCTAGGTAACGCATCATTGGAAGCGACCCTAAACTACTTCGGAATCCTATCACGGGTGAACGTCATGGATAACAATCTCATGCCGATACCCATAAATGCGCAATTAAGGTATCGCTTTTAGGCTAAGTAGGTATGAACGTTTTACTTCCATCAAAGTAGATTACATCAAAGCTAGAAACATCAAAGTTAGAAACAATATAATACCTGCAAGTGACGTAGTATAGGTATCTCGATCCTCATTCGTCGCTGAAACGTGTCATTTGTTTCCGCTAGCAACTATTCTTTCCATTCTATTTCGAGTAAGCTAAGCTCGTCAAGAGTCAATTCTCTTAAGTGACACATTCTAAATTCTTTCACTATATATTTACACAGAAACTTAACACAAAGATGGGCACGAAGCCATGGGGAACATAAACAAACTAATTAAGCATCGAAGTTGCCAGGTGCACAAAACAAAAATATATCATGGTTACAATAAAATACATAAGCAAACTATGAATGTAAGCTGTGTAAAAAAAAAAGACGAAAAATAATTATATTGGAACTCATTGCAGTATAAGGTGATTGTTCCAACGAATTATTGTTGGATCAGCAGGAATATACCATCAAAAGATAAAAAATCAGACATAATTCCTACTTTGGGGTGATGGTCGTGCATGATGGTTCCAACATTTGATCGGTAAGAAAATATGATGGAAATTTCTGATTGTCCAACATGAACAAACCATCAAAGCAAGTTGCTATTCTTTGTTGAACCATCATAAATCTGTCCCAATTCCTTTATTGGGATAATAGTAGCTCATGTTGGTTTCATTTCTAAGATAGTATGATGGAAATTTCTGATGGTCCAACATGGCCAAACCTTCACAACAAGTTGCTACTTTTATGTTGGACCAACATAAATCTATCCTAATTCATATATTCCGATGATATGGTTCCAACATTTGATTTCTAACATAATATGATGGAAATTTCTAATGATCCAACATGAACGAACCATCAAAACAGGTTGCTATTCTATGTTGGACCATCATAAATCTGTCTCAATTCCTATATTGGGTTTCATTTCTAAGATAGTATGATGGAAATTTCTGATGGTCCAACATGGCCAAACCTTCACAACAAGTTGCTACTTTTATGTTGGACCAACATAAATCTATCCTAATTCATATATTCCGATGATATGGTTCCAACATTTGATTTCTAACATAATATGATGGAAATTTCTAATGATCCAACATGAACGAACCATCAAAACAGGTTGCTATTCTATGTTGGACCATCATAAATCTGTCTCAATTCCTATATTGGGATGATAGTAGCTCATGTTGGTTTCATTTCTAAGATAGTATGATGGAAATTTCTGATGGTCCAACATGGCCAAACCTTCACAACAAGTTGCTACTTTTATGTTGGACCAACATAAATCTATCCTAATTCATATATTCCGATGATATGGTTCCAACATTTGATTTCTAACATAATATGATGGAAATTTCTAATGATCCAACATGAACGAACCATCAAAACAGGTTGCTATTCTATGTTGGACCATCATAAATCTGTCCCAATTCCTATATTGGGATAATAGTAGCTCATGTTGGTTTCATTTCTAAGATAGTATGATGGAAATTTCTGATGGTCCAACATGGCCAAACCTTCACAACAAGTTGCTACTTTTATGTTGGACCAACATAAATCTATCCTAATTCATATATTCCGATGATATGGTTCCAACATTTGATTTCTAACATAATATGATGGAAATTTCTAATGATCCAACATGAACGAACCATCAAAACAGGTTGCTATTCTATGTTGGACTATCATAAATCTGTCTCAATTCCTATATTGGGATGATAGTAGCTCATGTTGGTTCCAACACTTGATTTCTAAGATAGTATGATGGAAATTTCTGATGGTCCAACATGGCCAAACCTTCACAACAAGTTGCTACTTTTATGTTGGACCAACATAAATCTGTCCTAATTCATATATTCCGATGATGGTTCCAACATTTTATTTCTAAGAAAATATGATGGAAATTTCTGATCGTCCAACATGAACAAACCATCAAAACAAGTTGCTAATCTTATGTTGGACCCTTATAAATTTGTCCGAATTCCTACCTTGGGGTGATGGCTACTTATGTTGGTTACCATCAAAGATTATGTTAGTCCATCAACGGAGAACCATCAAAAATTTTGACTTGGGTATAGCAACAGAGACGCACGATGTTATAACGTTTTGTCATTCATTCAGTTTCTTTATGGTTGTTTCAAATTGTTTCACTTTCTATGGCGAGGTAATTTGGCATTTTTTAAAACTTTCGCCATAAATATAAATTTTTATTCCGACCCAATTTTTTCGAAATTTTGTCTACTCCCTCTATTTCAAGGGTTAGGATTCCAAATATGTAAAAAAAATATGATTATTCAGAGAAAATACGTTTTTATGTCTAATTTCGTAACTTAATTAATAGTTAGCACTAACTAATTAGCATATTTGAGGTCACCCCCAGATTGACACTTGGTTCGTGAAAATCCGACCATTACAACGAAACTTATTCAGAATGATTTGTTTTTTATTTTGAGGGCTGTACTTCAGAGCATGAATCTTTAGAGAGATTGAATAAAGCGAAAACAATTTTTACTTTTGTCTTAAATAAAAAATATTAAAAAAAAGAATAAAATCACAATCTTAAAATTTAGCAACCACATTATTAAAGTTCCTATAAAAAGCGAATTCTACTTCAGAGCTACACATGGCGCAGAAGACACAAAATTTGAATCTTTACAGGGATTGTATAAAGTGAAAACAACTTTTACTCTTGTCTTTAAAAAGAGAATAATAAAATCACAAGTTGAATCAACCACACAGCAAATATGCTCAACTGTCATCAGTTTAATAATATTCTCTTGTTTATATGATTTTTTTTCACTCATTCTGAAAAGGAAAAAATTCATTAAATATTGTACATATGAGGTTAATATTTAGAAAATTAAATAATCAAATACAATTTTACTATACCTATTTAAAAAAAAAAAGTTTTTTTTTTTTCATTTAAGAATCATTGAAAAGGAAATTTTAGTAATAAGGCATTTTTGGAGAACTTAATGCAATTCAATGCAAAAATATTATAAAAGAATTTTGAGAACTTTCATTTAAGTTAAGATCTTCTTACTTCTAAAATAATTGAAAATAAGCTCATTTTCATATAACGTTAACTTTTTTAAAACAATTCATTGCATTTTTTAAACACTTGTTACAAAGTTACTAGAATCACTGTTCAACGAAATTATAAAGATTTGGTTTTCCCAAACGTTTAACGCCATAAGCCCATCTGTTTGCCACGTTTCGTCCTCCACTGAATTTACATCATTTACACAGTTAACCCAATTTTGAGTAGATACATTGTTCATGGCTAGTATAACAAGAGTTTTTACATAATTTAATTTGAAAGTCTTATTTTCACGCGCTCTTATCTGACTCCATATCAATTCAATCGGATTCAGTTCACAGTGATATAGAGGTAGCCTAAAAACTGTATGTCCGTATTTTTCGACAATATCTTCAACTCGATATCTGTCAAACAAGTGTTTGTTTTCTGCGTCCTTTTGCAGAAGCTCTACTTTAAGCATATAGATATCCCATTCAATATTTTTGCTGGATAGCCATTCTTGGATTGAACTTTTTTTTTCGTCCAAGAATTCGTGGGAATTTTCTCCACTTTGACGGAGTGGTAGGAAGCATTATCAAAAACAATAACACTTTTTTCGGTCTTAATTTAGGTAACACTTTTTAAAACCAATTTTCAAAATGGTTGCAGTCCATTTCTTCTCCACCTTTTTTCCCTATAAATACATCTGCGTCACCTGAAACAAAGCCTTCCTTGCTCCCAATGTAAGTAATGATCAGCCTTCTTCCTTTTAGTTCAGCTAAACCAACAGCCAAATTCGATGATAAAGCTTCATAGCTGGTCTTAATCGTTGTATCTCGCCATGTATTACTAGGGAAACAGCCGTCAAATCATCCCCAATGATAATCATCATTATATTTTTTCCCCAAATTTTTTGCCCCATTATTTTACTATACCTATTAAAATTTTTTATTTTTTTTCATTTATGAGTCATTGTAAAGAAAATTTTAGTAGTATGGCATTTTTGGAGAATTCAATGCAAAAATATTATCAAAGAATTTTGAGAACTTTAAGTTAAGATCTTCTTACTTCTAAAATAATTGAAAATAATCTTATTTTCCATGTAATGTAAACTTTTTAAAAACAATTCATTACATTTCTTCAACACTTGTTTCAAAGTCACTAGAATCACTCTTCAACGAAATTATAAAGATTCGGTTTTCCCAAACGTTTTCCATCTGTTGGCCACATTTCGTCCTCCACTGAATTTACACAAGAATTTAGTGGGAATTTTCTCCACTTTGACGGAGTGGTAGGAAGCATTATCAAAAACAATAACACTTTTCGGTCTTAATTTAGGTAACACTTTTTAAAACCAATTTTCAAAATGGTTGCAGTCCATTTCTTCTCCACCTTTTTTCCCCTATAAATACATCTGCGTCACCTGAAACAAATCCTTCCTTGCTCCCAATGTAAGTAATGAGCATTAACCCAGGTTTCCTCCAGGTAACATATTAGCAAATTTTTCTTTTTATATTAGGTATATTTTTGGGGGGAATTCTGAGTGAAAAATGTATCAGAAAAATTTCCGATTTCTGTTTCGATGTTGGTTTTTACTTCTGTTGAATCCATAAACTAGTTAATTAAAGTGATTCTTCGTTTACCTGACTTAGTACCAAATCTTCCTTTCTATAGTTCGTCCTTTCTTTTTTATTTTACTTCAATCGCTTTATTTTGTTATTCCCAGATATATTTTAAAACAAAAGGATTCATTTAAATAAATAGATTATTTTTCATTATAAACCTTATATGTAATTGAAATTAAATAAATTTGTATCCTAGATTTAATTTGTATTATAATAGTTTTAGTATAATAATTTCACTACATGTTTTAAAATGCTTTAAGAAAGGGAAAAAAATTATATATCATATTTACCCATTATAGCTTTCTGATTTTGTTATTTTAATTATAAATATTTCCCAAGTATTTTATTTCCCTAAATATAGTAACATATTTCGCAAAAAGGCAGTTAAAAAATTTGATTACAATTATGTAAAAATTATTCGTTTAGGTGTAAACAAATTAGTTACGTAATTTGTTTGTAATGACGTACAGAGGTTTGTTGCCGGAGCAAACTCCTCGATAAGAAAGATCTGAAAAGAAAGAGAGAGTCTAATGTCTAAGAAAAAAGATTTTATTGAATGAAAATGGAAAAAAAATTGGAATAATCTACATTAATAAAATATATTATTAATAATGTATAATTATTATTGGAATAATCTACATTATATAAAATATATGTATGTATATGTCTAATCATATATACAGGAGTTGGACAAAATAATGTAAACACTCCGATACTAACACATTTTTTAATATTTAAAAAATAAATACTTAGAGAATCAGCTCATAAATTTAGGTCGATATTAGGCCGATTTCGATATTAGATCGTGCGATTTTTCATACATATCAATGAAGTTTAAAGCTTTTTGAGTTTTGAGGTACCGACAATGAACGGAAAAAAATATTTTTAAACACCTATGACAAAAAATTTAGCAATAAATTTGTAACTTATATCTATTATTTTGGATATTATGTACAATAATTGCACTACAATTATGCACTAATGATGCAATAATTGCACTAATGATGGTCCGGACAAGAAAGTGTGATGGAATTAGGAAATAAAACATGCGAAAAAAAAGATGCTTTTATCGGCATGATCTCTAACCGGTGTCATTTTTATAAATCTCACTTAACAGCACAAAATGAAATTTGTAGAAAACCCTTTACTATTTTGAGGTTTCGTTTAAAAAGAAAAAAAATCTCCTAAGAAAATTGCTTAAGATTCAAATCGAACTTAATTAGTTGTCAAATACGATTCACTACAAAAAAAATTTTAAAAAATGTAAGTTTTTTTTGCGTATAAGCATAAAAAACTCGTTAATTACTCGTATTTCGGGCAGTTTTTAACAATTTTTTTTTCTTCAAATTTTATGGCAAATTTAAACTTTTTTGCGTGTTGAAGTTTTTTTTTTTCTTTTTTTTTAAGAATTAGTTATAACTAACTCAAAGATATTGATAATAAATGCATACATTTTTTTGTATGCCTAAAAGAAAAAGCACTATACATTTGTTTTAGATTAAATGCAAAGTGCTTTTTCTTTTTGCATGTAGGAAAATTTATTATTAAAAATTAGTTTCTATTAAGTATTAAATAAAATCTATATTTATCTTCAGATCTTTTTGAATGCTTTTTAGTTCCTCCCTGTCCTGGGGAAGAGAGTCCTCCCAGAGAGCTGATTAGATTAAACTAGTTTCTCTAAAGTTAAATTTTCTCAAGAAATAGAACAGGAAGAAAGACGTTTCCCGTCTCACTTGCTTTTTACATGTTTGTAGTGCACATGCTGAGTGTCAAACATGTATGGAAAGCTCAAAGGACTTGTATTATCACCACACGAGAAAATTGAGATAGTTAGAAGACTGAAGAAAAATGAAGCCGGATACAACGTATCGCTTTATCTAGAAGAAGAAAAAAAAGATGGAAAAACGTAAGTTACCTAAAAAGTTTTATCACAGAACTTTCTTACAGTTGTACAATTTTCCCGATATTTCGTTAACTAGAACGACCGTCCGTCTGGATTATCAGTGTTCCACTGTAAAGTAATTAATGAAACCATGTTTTTACACCTTAGATGTCCCTTTAAGTAGATTATGTTCTGTAAACATATTAATGATTACAAAGTCTTCTATTCGAATATGTGTATATTTTTATTAGAAAGCATATATAATACATACACAAAATTGTATTAATTTTTTCTCACACTGCTTAGAGTATAACTTCGGAATCTTCCAGCAGAATATAACTTTTAAGAATCTTCGGGACATCAAGCTGTTCGACACCACACGGAAATTGAAGGCATGCCGCTAGTTGTCGATGAACAGAACACCTTGAAAGATGGCCAAGAGATCTTGGTCTTTTGGGTGAATTTACATTATCAAGTACATGATTCTCATACCAAGTCCAGGCTTTATGTAGTGTATTGACATCATGTGCACCGGTTGGTAAAACGACTAGACCACTCTTTTTGAAGTCCTCCTCACACAAGAATGGATCTGTTATGCTGTTCCACAATAACTTGAGAATGTAGGCCGCTGTTATTGAAGGAATCATTCTGCTTTTCCCATAAAGAAACAAATATGTAATTTGAAGGGAGCGGAAACTGGTACTGCTCCTGACAAAGTTATCATCCAGTTCTACTTCACGGAAAAATCTGAGAGAAAAAAAAAAGGAAGTTTTTAGAATCGTCAAACAACATTAACTCAACAACTAGCCTCTTTTCCACATTAAGTTAAAGGGAAAGGTAAAAACATTCAAACTATACAAAATCCGAATTGACAAGCACATGCTTTGTTTAAAAAAGTAACAAGAGGACAAAGCATAAGATTGGCAAAAACAAGCATTAAATTTTAATTTTTAAAATCAGAGTTTTAAAAATTGACAGAGAACGGCAGACCTAAAACAGAGAACGCAGGACTGCATCACTGATGATCATATAAGTATATTACAAAAGCGATGCGCTTTTCATTTTTCGTTTAAGTTTGAACAAAAATGAAATGATTTTACCTTTTTTAGGGTGCATAAAAACTTATTATACCAATACAATTCTGCAATTCGAATTTCATAAGAGATAGCTTATTTCATATTTGTCATGTGATGTTTGAAAAATAACATTGTTTTTGTGTAATTTACGTTAAAAGAATTTTCAGCATCAACCCCATCAGTTTTGATCAGTTTAATAGAAATAATCAGAACAAATTTTTTTTTTTTAAATTAAAAAAATATACGGTACTAAATTACTTACACAAAATTAATAAGTGCATTTTTTCAGACTTTTAAGAAAAGAAAAAAATACGAAGTTCTTCTTTGTATTCTCAGAATATTTACGATGAAAAACATGTCCCAGGCATCTGATCCTGTATGACTAATAACTTTCAAAATGTGCGGTTGTCGACATTTATTATACACTTCATAATTATATAAACTTCTCCATGTATTATTTTTTATCAGTGCTCCAAAAACTAACCAAAGGATTTTTCTTTAAAAAGGGAGTAATCTCTTTTTTTTCCTGCTTTATTAAGCACCCAAGTCTCGCGGCCATACAAAATAATTGGTCTAATAAAACGTGAGTGAGTAAAGGGGCAATTATTAGATCAAAAGTTATTTTGTGTTCCCTATATTTCCCACACTGTGCACCTAAAAAATTAAATGTAAAAAATAAACTAATTTTTTTTTATTACATATACAGTGTTGAAAAACGCTCTCCGAATAAATTTTAACTAGTGAACTAATTTTCGCGTACTAGGATTCAATTTTATGTGGTTGGTGTAAACACTATTTTAAGTAATGAAATTAGACCTTAAAAATATAGGGGGGGGGGGTAGTCTCAATCTGGGTGTTGGGATCCTATAATAGTTTGACCAGCAGCTGGGTCGAAAATTTTGATCTCATCAATGTTTCGATAACATTAATGTTAATCTTACTTTTTGCGTATTTCACCATATCTCGGAAATTTTTAAGCGGATTGAACAAATTTTGAGCCCAATTTTAAATTTCGTTTATGCAAAGATAGTTCTAGGAAAATTATATTTTTTATAGCAATTTATGATTTTTTTTTTATTTAATTAATTTTTTTTTAATTGTAAGGTACACACATTGATGACCATTTTTAAGAAATTCATTTGAAATGGCAGAATAATCAGTCGAATAGTTCCAGAAAAATATATTTTAAAAAAGTGAGATAATAAAACGCCAAAATACAAAATTGAGTGAAATTGGTCGAATAATTTCATTTATTATAATATTTAAAAAGAAGTTTATTTTTAAACTTTCCTCTCCCTGGAACAACTCGACCCATTTCGTATATAAATCCGAACATATATAATCGAACGTAATGAAGAATTTTCCAGTGATATAGATGCATTAGAAGCATTCGGATTTTTCAACTAACCTTACGACATAAATTAGTTGAAGAAACAATTTTAAAAATAGAAAATAAGTGAAAATACTTACTCTTCTAGAGCTGCGTTCCAATTGTCAAAATTGCCTGTTGAAAAAGATAAGCATTCTGTTTTTCCATACCAAATCATTGGAATAAAATTATCCACGGCATGACATATAAAACGATTGAATAAACTGTAGGACACTGTGTCAACTTCTCTCCATACATTCAAAATATGTATTTTAGACTCATGGGCAGTTTTTAATATATCCTCCAACATTGAACTGGCATCAAAGTAGTTATAGTAGTCATAGAAGTTTTCATTAAAAATCAATCTTAAAAATTCTATGAACACCCTGTGGTGAACACTATGTTTAGAAGAAAGCCTTAAAAGTTCTAAAAACTTCTTATCAACCCGGCGATTAATATAAACCATATTTCCCGATATCTAGAGATTTTAAATAAAACTTCACAGCAGAAGTCAAATACTGACTGCACTGGTTTTTTTTTCGTGGAATTTTATCAAAAACCTACCGCACCACACCAACGCCTTAAATGGCGACATAGAACAAAATATCTTTTTCAACTTCACAGCTGCCCAAATGTCATCATCACTAGCTGGTGCCGTAATGAACTCTATTTTAAAAGTATCCTTCAGAAATCTTTTCCGAGATCGACCTCTTGCGTTTATGTAATTACTGTTTTCCATAACAGCTATTTCTTCAAGTTCTTCTAAAAAAGCAATATCCTCTCTTTCAAGCCCACGCTGACATATTTCTTCTTCAGTGCCATTTTCTTTCAGATGAAAAGCTTTGAAAATGAGCAAACAATCACGGTAATCCAAACAAGTGAAAGACATAGCAAATTGGGATTTTAAAACAAAAATAATATATAACTAGAATACTATTCTTTAAAAGCTTTTTAGCAATATTACTTACTAAAATTATTAATATTATTATTAATATAACTATCAAATGCTTCAGATTCTGGAGTTATGGGAAGTTCTACATCCAGCTAATCCTATTTCAAGCTGCTTATCACCATAAGAGATAAGAAAAGGTCCCTGTCAGGGTCGTTTCAAGGAATTCCTCTGATTCCCCCTTGTTATGGGCGTGGTGTAGATCTATCACCATACCATTGACCAAGCCATAGACTGGTTCTGGGATTCAAAGTACCACGTGTGTTGTTAACCAATCCCATCCCAATACTTTCAAAGGAACACCTGGGGCATGGATCCTTACATTGAAAAGAACTAAAGGGGTTATCTTTGGCATGATAATATGTAGTCAAAAATCTCACCAATATCATTAATGAAAAATCATGCCTTCCCTCTTTTATAAGGATTAGCTGCAGATGCTCCGGCATGCTCCATAAATCGAAACTGAAAAATGAAGCAAGAACAAGATGGCTATTATAGTGACTGATATCGATGTCTATATGAACTTGTTTAAGAAAAGTCACTTGCAAGTTACTAGCAACGTATTCACATTATTATATGTCTTAATGCATGGCTCATAATTCATTTATCAATCCATTATTGTCAATTGTCGTTCGATTTCTCTGTAATGAAATTTTATTTTATGCTCTTAAAGAGAAGAAGGTGGGTTTTAATTTTAGAAAAAGAAATTTTTAATTTAATGAAGAAAATTTGAGACACTACCTTCTGGAGTTGTTCCCAACATTGGAAGTTCAATAGCATTGCATGTGTGACATTGGAAAATAATGTTTTTATTGCACATGCTGGGTTCAGTGGGTTCGTCAACCTTGAATAAGCGAAGGGAAATCAGTTGATAAAAATTCACGGAAAAGTGGAAAAATCGAGCGGTCACAGAAGCTATAAGTTCAGTAAATCTTTAATTTATATCTTAAAATGAAAATTAATATAAAGTCAGACGCTGAAAATTTTTCAGGAATTTGTAGAAAAAAAACATTAAATAAAAAGCGCATAAAAATTTCTTTGTAATTATGAATAATTTTCAAACGTAATTTAAATAATTTCTTAAAGCTACTATTTTTTATTTTTTCGTGTTAAACCAACTATTTTAGATAGTTCAATGCCATTGGTGATATTTTTATAATTTGTTCTTTTTTGTTATATTTATAGAACTAATTAAGCCTTTTCGTGCCCTTGAAAAACTCCTTTATTATAAATTAAATTAATCTTGTCTTACTTTTAAACATAAAATTATCATTGTTGTATTTAAACTTATAGTCAACTATCATTACATACATATTTAATAATAGTTATTCTTATGTTTCATAATTCTACTCTTTAGAACAATATTTTAGAATATCTATATTTTTTTTATTCTCTAGAACATATTTAGTTCTGAACTTGTTAACTCAAAAACTCGCTTTCTCTAAATTTTTTATCGTCCCTTCATCTTAAAGTCATCAAGAGTATACTGCATTTAAAATGTGATTTCTTAGGAATTACTCGACCGATTTTGCACAAATTTTGTATTTTGCCGTGTAAAATTAGATTCTTTAAACTGATGCAAAAAATTGTATACATCATAATTCAAAATTTTTCGATCATTATTAAACGAAATAAGAACTAATATTTAATAGAAGTTATAGTTCTTGCATGGAATTATCTTTGGATAAACAAATTTTATAATTGTATGCAAAATTTTTTCGATTCGCTTAAAAATTTCTTGAGTTATAGCGAAATACGCAAAAAGAAAAATTAGCATTTTCAACTTTTGTGCCATTTCCTGACCAAACTATTGGGACCATAATTCCCAGATTACTCCCAGATTCCCAGCTATTTTCTCTGATTTATTAATTCCCCTTAAAATGTCACTTACCAAGTTCTTCCATCAATCTCTTTAATTGTGTCTATGTAAGCTTTTCAGCTTTGAGCGTGATATATTTTGTACTATATTCCTAGGTTGTTAGTTCTTATATATTTTATTATTTAAAAATACTCTAAAAGCCCTTGTTGGTGAGAGATTAATCATTAAATCGAAGTCTGTTTTTTTTTTTTTTTTTTTCATTATTTTGCTCATTGTACATCATATAGAAATTCAAAATTTAATCTGGCTGAATCATGAAAAAAAAAATGCTAAAATTTAATTGATTAGTAAGAGTTGAGATAATAATGAAAAATATGTAGGAAAAAAAATAGAAACGTAGGGAAAAAATAAATAAATAAAAGAAGAATCCCCCATAAAAAAGGGGAATCAGAGGGATTCCGTGAAACGACCCTTACACGCATAGACTAGATTGGCAGTCTTTAATGATAATCACCAAATGAGGGAAGGTATATGGAAAGGAATGGCTCTCTTGAAAGAATGACCAGTATATTCGTTTGTAATCGTCTGTTGCAGAAGTCAACTCTGGGGGGGGGGGGAGATTATAAGCCCACGTTCCTGAGATGTGTGTTTTATTTATACACTTGTTAATAATTTTTTTAAAATAAAAAATAAACTAAATCTAAAAACATTTTTTCTATTTTTAAAAAAAAAATTTTTTAGATTTAATTTCTTTTTTTTTTCTTCTTTTTAAAATCATATGCACACTTTTTTTTTTCCTTACAGTTGCCCTTGTCTGTTTGTTGTTTATTAAAAACAAGATTTTATTCCTAAAACGAAATCAAAAAAGGTCATATATCCTAAAAACAAAGATGTTACGCTGAAGGAGTCCTCTCCACCCGATTGCTTTGAAGTGATTTTTGTTTCTTGTATTCTGTATTTTTTTCCCTACATTTCTATCTTTTATCCTACACAATTTTCATTATTATCTCAACTCTTACTAGTCAATTAAATCTCCGCGTTTTTTTCATGATTTAGCCAGATTAAGTTTTGAATTTCTATATGATGCACAATGAGCAAAATAATAATTAAAAAAACAGACTTTTACTGAATTACTTTTGATCTAAAGATTAATCTCTCACAAACAAGGGCTTTTAGAGTATTTTTAATTAATAAAATATGTAAGAACTAACAACCTAGAAATACAGTACAAAATATATCATGCTCAAAACTTAAAAGCTTATACTGACATAATTAAAGAGCTTGATGGAAGAAGTAGGTAAGTGACATTTTAAGGGGAATTAATGAATCAGAGAAAATAACAAAAAATGGTTGCGTCAATATGGGTATGCTTAATGTAACAGAGCTGTTTTTTGAATTCATTTTAATCTTAACATAACTAAATAGCATCAGTTTTTAATATGCTTGCATGATTTTCATTTCAAATTTAACAGTGGTAAAAAAAAATATATTTAATAAATTGGTAATATAATAAAATATTTTGGTAAATCTTTTTTTTTTTTTCGTTCTGAAAATGTCACCTCGTTCTTACTCTAAGTCTTTAAATTATTATATAGCTAAAGTAATTTTCATTTTTTATTCTATTTAATATTATTTGTTGCTCTTTTCGGTGACTGTACGTTATTGAAATAAGCAAAACTCTTTTTTTGAAGTTTAGAATTTAGATAAAATGTATTAAGCATTACTTGGCATGATGCTATAAACGTAGCTTGAGGAATGGGGCACATTTTTTGTTTCCAGAAATCTGTCAACAGAAGAAAAAAAAATCATACCTCTCAGAATAAATTTTTATTTAATGATTGGATCAATTAAACATTTTCTCACTGAATAAATGAACTTATTTCACGGATTTTGATTTTTGACTTCCAAAATATAAGGTGCAGCCGTAATCTGGGAAATACGATCCCAATTGTTTGGTCAGGAAAGGGCAACAAAGTTTGGACCCCTTAATGTTAATTTTTCTTTTGCGCATTTCGCTATATCTCAAGAATTTTTTAAGCGAAGCGAAAAAAATTTTCATACAGTTACAAAATTTGCTTATCGAAAGATAATTTCATGCAAAAACTAACTTCTATTAAATATTATTTTTCATTTCATTTAATAATGATCGAAAAATTTTGAGTTAAAAGGTATACAATTTAATTAGTTTAAAGAATTTCATTTTACACGGCAAAATACAAAATTTGTGCAAAATCGGTCAAATAATTCCTAGGAAATCACATTTTAAATGCAGTATACACTTGATGACTTTAAGTTAAAGGGAAAAAATGGTTTATCCTAAAAAATTTCGAGAAAGTGAGTTTTGGGTTAACAAATTCAGAACTAAATATGTTCTAAAAAGTAAAAAAAAAAAATATAGATATTCTAAATTATTATTCTAAAAAGTAGAATCATGAAACATAAGAATAACTACTATTAAATATGTATGTAATGATAGTTGACTATAAGTTTAAATAGAACAATGATAATTTTATTTTTAAGAGTAAGACAAGAGCATTAAATAGAAAAGAATTGGTTTACAATGAACTTACATTGCGAATTTTCCAAAAAAAATACATGTTTTATTTCGAAAAAAATTCGATATAGTAAGGTTTTGAGAAGAAACCCTTCAACATAGGAATTCAAAATTAACATTAGTGTATATATAATGCCAAGGGGAATTTTTTTTTTTTGACATAACAATGCTTTCTAGATACCGAAATTCGAGATATCGAGAGTATATTGAATCTGCCTTTTTTGAATTTCAATTTCTTAGGAACTTCAACTATTAATTTTTTAAAGTTATTTATCAGTATGTTTAATAATGCTTCGATAAAAAATTTTAAATTATTTAATTACTTTGAAAATTATTATTTTTTCTCCCTGTACTCAAACTTACAATTTCTTTCTTTTTTACTCTGATTTGAATCAATGATTTTTTTTAAACAAATCAAGTGATATAAATGTCAATTTTGATTTATTCAAATCGTTGACATCCTGTAACATAATTGTAATGTTTGAAAAGATTTTGAATTGTTGGACACAAACAATACTTTTAAACAATGCAATTTTCGATGGCAAAATATGAGGATAATAGGCCCAAGAAATAAAAAAATGCGAGTTTTAAATTTTTTTTTTTTTCATAAAAGATTCAGTTATAATGAATGATCTATAAAAAAAATTTTTGCAGGAAAACCTTACTTAACTTAAAACACTTGACACTTCACAATTCAATTTTTTTCAATCATTATTAAATTAAACAAAACAAAAAAATTATTTTTTATTTTAATTTAATTTTTAATAAAGGAGTTTTTCAAGGGCGCCCAAAAGCTTAATTATTTCTATAAATACAACAAAAAGAACAAAATATAAAAATAAGCATGCGCAGCTAATCGTTATGAAAGAGGGAAGGCTTGATTTTTCATTAATAATATTGGCGAGATTTTTGACTACATATTATCATGCCAAAGATAACCCCTTTAGTTCTTTTCGATGTGAGGATACATGCCCCAGGACCTGGACAAATCCCAGAGTCCTGGAAATTGGCCCACGTCATTCCAATCTTCAAAAACGAAAACCTACTGATCTGGTGTCTTCTTATAAACCTATATCGCTGACATCCACTCTAAGCAAAACTCTCGAACGTATGCTCCTAAAACGCCTCACTGACTTTTAACTTAGGACAGGAATTTTTCGCACTTTTCATTAAGGAATCCTCCCATTTAAAGAACCAGATTCAGTTCTCACCATCCTCCATGATGAAGTCCCTCGGGCTCGACATGAAAAGAAGCTCGTTCTTCATCCAGAATTTTGTCAAACACAGAAAGATTGCCGTGTGGTGGCGAAATTTTCTATCAGCCAATTTCCCAATGAACAAAGGTGTTACACGGGAGTCAGTTCTTCCCCCTTTTCCTCTTCATGATATACTTGTCTGACCTACATCTGAGTCTCCCTTTTGATATATTCAGCCTTGTCTTCGGGGACGATATCTATCTTATTGCAGACGCAGAATCTAGTTACGAAGTGAAACTCAAGATCAAACACTCTCTCTCCCCCAAATTCAGAAATGGTGTAATGATTGGAACCTTGAAATTGTTCCAGAAAAAGTACCACCATTAACTTATCTAGAAGACGGATAACAGATAATTTTAACTTCAACATTTTCAACAAACTCATCCCTTGGGTCCAAAACCTTCGAATACTCGGCCTACATTTCTCCAGCAACATGACAATTCCCTATCACTTCAAAATGTTGAAACAAAAAATAATTAAGAAACTCTCTGTGTTCCATTGCATGTCTAGCAGATATTGGGGTGCTCAATCAGATCACCTGCTTAGAATAGTCAACTCCAAACCGGTATCCGAACCTTAGACGTATTATACAAAGCTGTACTTCGAGTGGCAACTGGTTTGCCTCGATGGACACCTATCCCTCCCCTACTCAAAGAAACGGGAATGAGTTATCTAGCTTCACCACATAAATTGCTATCAGCAAAATTCTACATCCGACACATTCCCCTCCAATATCTTATCCTGCTCACCATCACCTACATCTTCCTCCCTCTAGCTTTCCATTAGGTAAAATAACTCCACTTATACCATTTATGCAGAGATGGATGACCACCAAGAATATCTCTTAAGATAAAGTTATTAAATATCACCCTTCAACTCTAATCCCTTCAAAAGTTTCAATTTATCTTGACAATTTACCATTCCAGACCAAACATTTACTCCCGCTACAGGTTCGAGCAATGCTTGAAGAGTTTCACCACCAGAATCTCTCAAACTGTATTGTTCTGGCAGCAGATCCAAACAATCAGACAAAATTGGCGTGGGAATATATACCTCCAAAAGGGTACACGATTACAGGTCGTCCTCTTTTTCATACATCGATCTTTACAGTCAAAGGACTAGCCAATTTCTTAACCCTCAAACAATGCGTTACAAGCAACGACCACAATATTTGTCTAACGAACAGCCATTCAATCCTTCTGTCTTTCAAAAAAGGCACCCGGAAATTTCCGAGAATCTTCCTTCTCCTTCTTGGTCACCGCAGGTGGCCAGCCGACCCGCGAAGCGGGTTTGCGGCTTTTCGCGGCCCCCACGTTAAAACATCACCCTCGCACTCCGGAGGTCGTCAGGACCGAGGCCCCTCGGACGCGGAAAGCACACAGCCGTCACCCAGAAGCGTCGTGTACGGTCCCGCGCACCTAATGCCCAATCCTACAACCCTACAGACCCAATAAAGCCCGTCTGTCCAGGCTCCTGCAAGGGAAGGGGGTTAGTACATATAAATTACAATTTAAGTTTTAAAAGTGCTACGTATATTAAGGTTACTATTTAAGAATACTTGCGGAACTAATTACATATTGAGTTACTATTATCGTGAGGATACTAAGTGAAAGGTTGACGGAATTATAGCACTTGGTAGAGAAAATTAAAGCTTAAGACTTTTATGTTCTGAATTGAAACTATTTCGTTGCTTAAACTATTACTTAATATTGTTACTTAGCTAATTTTGTGATTAAGACAATTACGTTGATTAGGTTAAACTATTAAATTACCTTGATTAAGAAATTATTGTGGATCTTACCTTGCCCCTGCATCAGTATCATCTGGAAATAACATTTAGACTAGCAGCATTACAAATAAAAACACTATCACAGCAAACACGTTACAATATTTACTAGCTAGTCACAACACAATTTTTTTTTTTTTTTTTTTTTTTTTTTTTTTTTCACATATAACATCTATGGCCTTCACGGGTAGCTGAAGAGCTCCGGGCGCACTGCCTGCCCCCAGGGACTAGGAGCAGGGTCAGTGGTGAAGGCGTGTGTGGTAATCATCCATGTTGGCTGCTATTGTGAGCCAGTCCATGGTTGATTGTGGGGTGTGCATGTTTCTGGATTTGTTTGTGTTGTATTGTGTTTGTTGCTTATTTTTGGTTGGTGTTTAGAGTGGCGACTGGGCCAATTTTGGCATAAAATGTTTGGTTTTATTTTGCTGGAATTAGGTTCCAATATTGTTCTATTGCTTTGTTAGATAGTACAGACCTTGGCGATTGAGGAAGAAAAAAAAAAAAAAAAAAAAAAAAAAAAAAAAAGGAATTCTTCTAGGAAACTTGGTCTCCGGAAAAGCTAAGCCAGGCTTTGCTTTCGTCTTCCCGAGGTAACGACGACCGGATCCATGGAAAAGCGGTCCATATCACCTCCAGGGTGGCATTGTAACGATGTTCACCCAACTCTTGTCACGCGGAGATTCGGTGATTACGACACGAAAATATTAAAAAGTTTCTAAAAAAAAAAGAAACTAAGTTGTTCTGAGGAGTGTGTTGAAGGGTTGGTAGCACTTTGGAGGGGTGTCCTGTGTGCCCTCGGGCTACTGACTTTCCTCCGGTGTACTACACATTGTCCAACACACCCTCTTCACTCCCCTTTGAAAACTGGCCCACCTCCTCCAGGAAGGTCCTATCGGTTAATCCTTCCAACTCATTCGTGAAGTATTCGGAGGTGTTCACTAAATAATGAAAAAGTTGTATTTTAGTCCCTGCTTCCTCAGTTCGTTTTTGCCTAAGTTTTGAGTATTTAGTGTTTACAGTTGAATTTAGATGAGGGTATTACTTGTTTTCCTTGTCTATTATGTGTTGGCTGGGTTATGTATATTGCAACTTTATTGTTCTTGCATTCTAATTTGTCTGATTGTTGGGTTAATGGGCTTGGCTACTTGATTGAGAAAGAAAGAAAAAAAAAAAAAAAAAAAAAAAAAAAAAAAAAAAAAGGAAATTCTTCTAGGAAACTTGGTCTCCGGAAAGCTAAGCCAGGCTTTGCTTTCGTCTTCCCGAGGTAACGACGACCGGATCCATGGAAAAGCGGTCCATATCACCTCCAGGGTGGCATTATAATAATGTTCACCCAACTCTTGTCACGCGGAGATTCGGTGATTACGACACGAAAATATTAAAAAGTTTGTATATAAAAAAAAAAAAAAAAAAAAAAAATGAAACTAAGTTGTTCTGAGTTGTGTGTTGAAAGTTTGGTAGCACTTTGGAGGGGCGTCCTGTGTGCCCTCGGGCGACTGACTTTCCTCCGGTGTACTACTCATTGTCCAACACACCCTCTTCACTCCCTTTCGAAAACTGGCCCACCTCCTCCAGGAAGGTCCTGTTGGTTAATCCTTCCAACTCATTCGTGAAGTATTCGGAGGTGTTCACTAAATAATGAAAAAGTTGTATTTTAGTCCCTGTTTGCTCAATTCTTTCGCCTTTGTATTGGTTTTGCCTTTATGGTGGATATTTGGATGACGATACTGTTTGGTTTTGTGTTTAATTATTGGTTGGTATTGCTAAGTTACTATTTGATTTAATTGTTTGTTTGACTGGTCCATCGCCGCTCTAACACCTTTTTTTTTTTTTTTTTTTTTTTTTTTTTTTTTTTTTTGTAGAATAACCATCACGGGTAGCTGAAGAGCTCCGGACGCACTGCTGCTCCTGGGACTTGAAGCAGGTCAGTGGTGATGGGTGTGTGGTGATCAACCACGTTGGCTGCTATTGTGAGCCAGTCCGTGGTTGATTGTGGGGTGTGCATGTATTGTGTGCCGCTGCTTACATATTGTCGGTGATTGATTTTGTGGTTTCTATTATTTTGATGAGTTTATGTATAATACTTATATTTGACAGGCTGTCTGCAAAAGCCGTTAGGTGGGCTGGATTTGGTTTTCTTAGATGGTTGGATTGGGTCAGTGGACACTCGTGTAAGTAGTGTTCAGGTGAGCCTAGTTCGCCGCATGGGCACTCATCTGTGTTAACTCGGTGCATCCTATGTAGGAATGTTGGAAAGAAGCCGTGTCCCGTTAAGAATTGCGCTACTGCTGGGTGGCCAATTAATCTATCGTAGCTGACCTTCGGGTAGTAAGTTCTAGTGGTTTGACCTTTGTCCGATTCGGTCCATTGTTCTTGCCAAAGTTTGGCTATGAGTGTTTTTGTCTTGTTTTTAAGACTTGATGGGGGTAGTTTAATTGATGCCTGTTGACCGTTGCCGGCTGCAGCGTCTTTTGCAGCTTGGTCGGCTAATTCGTTGCCTATGATGCCTGTGTGCGCTGCCACCCAGTGTATTTTAATGTTACATTTGCTGGCTAGGTGTAATAACTGTTTTTGAGTTTCTGCTACGTGTGGGTCCTTTTGTTTTGTTTTGATTAACGCGTGCATGCCAGCCAGACTGTCTGTGTGTATTGTTGCCTCTCGGCAATTTTGTGTATCTAACCAGTTAAGGGCTTCTTTAATTGCTAGAATCTCTGCTTGGAAGACAGTATTGTCTTGTTTTAGTGTGAATTTAATCGTGTCTGTTAAGTGATTGTTGTTGTATACACAGAATGCTGCACCAACACCTTGTTCTGTTTTTGATCCATCAGTGTAGATATTTGTTATTGTATCTATTGGTTTACTTGGTGGTAGAGAGATATACTTATAGCTTATTTTATCCGCTGGATGAGTGCTGTTACTTTTAATTTTTTGTTGATAGTCTATTGCATTAATGTTGTATTGTTCATTAGATGTGTTAAATCTAAGTGCATTTGCTATTATGGATTCTTTTAGTATTTGCAGGTGGAGTGGCGGAATGCCTGTTAAAACGTTAAGTGCTGCACTTGAAGTTGTCTTAAAACTCCTTGCTAATCTGAGTAATAGTGGTCTCTGTACACTGTTTAATGCATTGATGGCTGTTTTATTTAAGTTGGTGCCCCATGCGGCTGATGCGTATGTGAGTGTTTTTTCTGCTACCGTGTGGTACCAGAGTTTGAGTAGTTTTGTTTGAATTCCCCAGGTCCTCGGGGCTAGTTTGATTAGTTGGTTGTGTATGTTTGTGGCTTTTGCCCTAAGTGATTTAATATGTTCCAGAAAGTTAAAATGTTGGTCTAGGACGACCCCTAAGTATTTTATGGAAGTTACTGATTTAATGGATTGGTTATTGATCTTTATTATTGGTGGTCTTTGTTTAAACGGGTTTTTAAAAGTCATAAAGTTACATTTGTTAATTGAGAGATTTAGGTGATATTTATTACAAAAATCATTGAAGGTGTTCATGGCCATATTGGCGTTAGTTTCTAATTCATTACGTTTATTGCCTGATATGATGAAACCGTAGTCATCCACGAATGCAACTGTCTTAACATTGTTTTGATTAAAATCTTGCAGGAAAATGTCCGCGATAATTAACCACAGGAGTGGGCCTAGGCATGACCCCTGTGGGCACCCCTTATAGGTGTTGAGTTTTGTTTGTCCTAGACCGCCGTCAAATTCGATTGATCTGTTGGTTAGATAACTGTTGATTAGGTTTACTAACTGCTTAGGGCAGTTGAGATCATTTAGTCTTGTTATGATTTGGTCCCAATGTATTGAGTCGAAGGCGCCCTTAATGTCGACTGATATTAGTAATTTATAATTAGTGTTTTTGCAGTTTTTGTTCTTTTTTGCTGTTTTTGCTTCGTTAATGACTATTTTAAGTGCTGATTCCGTTGATCTGCCTTCTCGGAAGCCGAATTGTTTATCGCTGAGCTTGTTGTTGGTTTCTAGGAAGTGTATTAGTCGTTGATTTATTATTTTCTCTAATAGTTTGCCTAATGTTGGTAGGAGGCAGATCGGTCTGTAAGCGTCTGGTTGTGTCGTGTCCTTGCCAGGTTTGGCGAAGTACACGACGGTGGCTGATTTTAGGTTGTTAGGAAAATGGTTTAGTGTTAAGCATTTATTTACCCAGTTAGTCAAAATGTTGGGGTCGGCCTCGAAGACGCGCCTCCAAATCATAAAGTCTAGCCCGTCTGGACCTGGTGCTTTAGAAGTAAGGAAGGCAAAGAGTGCATCTCTCACCTCCTTTGTGTCCGCATGTGGTTCAGAGTTTGTGTGGTGTGTGTGTGGAGGTGGTTGGTCCGCGATGGTATCGTCTTTGTCTGGGAAGTGAAATTTGGATAGAAACACCAGGGCTTCCTGTTTGTTTGGAATATTATTGTTAGGTAATTTTAGGTTGAGGTCTGTTGGTTTGAATAGTTTACCATGGCCCAGCTTATAGGCTGCTCCATAGGGGTCTGAATGATTATTGCAGAATTGTTTCCAGGAGGTTTCTTTAGCATTAGTTATTAGTTTGCGGTATTTTGCTTTAGCTTTATTGTATTCTTCTTTATTGAGTTTGGTTTCTATTGGGTCTTTGCTTGTTTGTAGTCTTTTATTTAGTGCGTTTAATCTATTTCTTTCGTATTTAAGTTTGTTTGTCCACCATGTGGGCGAGGTTGAGGGTTTAATCTTCCTATATCTGTATATTTTAGTTGCTAATTCAGTCACTGTATTAATTAGAGCCCTGGTGTGCTCGTCTAGGTCTGTTGTTGTGGTTGTTTTGTTACAATTATCTATTAGGCCAGGGGCCTCGCGTTGTATCAATTTGATAAATCTGGGATGATTGCCAAAATTAGTTTTTAGGCGGTTTGATGTTGGGACTATTAAGGATTGGCTTAGGTTAAACGTGATGTATCGGTGATCGCTCGCAGTATGTGTATCGTTGATGGTCCAGTCGTTGACTAATATGGAGCCATCACGATTTCCTAAGGTGAAGTCGGGATTTCCCTTCGCGTGTGGCGTATAGAAAGTAGTTAGTGGTGATTGTGAGTTTAATCTAATCAGGTCGTGGGCAATATTAAAGTCTATTAGAAGATCTCCTCTATTGTCTGTTGCTGTGTAGCCCCATTGGGTTGACCTGGCGTTCAGATCTGCACATAGTATGAGTGGTTTGTCCGATATCAGGCCGCTACAAATTGCCAAAGTAAGTCAGACAGTGAGTTCTCTCTCATTTATTTGGGTTCCAGCTCACACTGGAATAAAAGAAAATGAACGCGCAGACCAGCTTGCGAAACAAGCACTAAATCAAAATTTCATTTCTCATCTTACATCAACTTAAGACCTCCTTCAAGCCTTCCTTAATGAACAGCTCAATAAAGAATTCTGCGTATGGAAGGATTGCAATCCATTCCTTCCCTCACCTTGTTGGATTTCAAGATCACCATCCACCAATCAGCTCCCAAAATCTCTTCCGACAAATGCTATTGGCGATCGCAACACTTAAATACGCTATCTAGGCAGGAACCGGTTTCATACCTTTGGCTCTTCTCCCTCCCCTTCCCTCCTATTTTCAGTTATATAGGAATGCACTATGATATTTCCTCTTTTCTTAATATTTTTCCTTTGTATTTAATAATAATATTTTTTTTTAAATTTCCGTAATACCTTTCTTTAATACTATGTTTAATGTAGTTTTCAGCTCCATATAGTTTCCTAACTTAAAAGATTTTAATCTATATGAAAATCAAGAAAGAAACTAACGTACTTCCTTCCTCTATGACTCTCCACACGCTAATGGGGAAAGCATGCGAAGTATTGCCATAGGTAGAGAATTCTGCTCTACGCCACCTACAGCCCATTTCGATCGCCATTTTTACACAAATGTAAATTTATACAAAACCTAAACTGCCGTACTGCGGAGGTATCGACACAAACGATCACTTCCTCCTAGAATGTCCCTTATTCCTACTCGGAAATAACTTTACCGTCCTCATCGCTTCTGAATTCAGCATATACTGATATCGTGAACTTGTCGGATCAAACTCAAATCCCTCAAAAAATTCTTCCAAGCAACAATCTACAACAGCCACCAGCTATCCATCAAGCCTCCACCCTAAACTACATTAATGGAAATACAGAGATATAAGCAGATACGCAGATATAAAAAGAGAGAAGATTACGATTTTAGATTTCTTTAGATTTACGACTTTAGATGCCTTTGGATTTCTCAAATAGCACCACCCCATATTGGATTCTTTTAGTCGGTCATTATTCCCTATAGGCGGCGCTAGAGGCTTATTCGTTCATGTTGTGTTTCGGTATCGGCGGTTATATTTGAATAGTTTTCATGAGGAATGAAGGATGTTGATCATAGTGAAAATTGGAAGATTTATATAAATTAACCCTTATTACTATTTTATAATGCAAAGAATATGTTTTTGTCTTGGTTATAAGGCCGGTTACACCTCGGATACTAATAAATTTAAAAAAAGGAAAGAATGTCCCATTTTTATTTGGTTCACCAAAGGTAAGTTTTGTTTACGTTATACACCATTTTATTCCCAATAATTTTGTTAGCATTGTCATTGTATTAGTTGAGTTTAATGTTAGGCAATAAGTTATTTATTGTGAATATACTTACTCCAACATTTAGCAACTGTAAATGAAAAATAAAAACTGAACACTTTCGTTTTCTTAAGGTTACATGTAGCTCATATTTATGTCGATATTTTGTGACTATAAATTATTTGGTTTCCTAATTTTGTGCTGTACGTTCTTTAAGGTAATTTGTAAATCATTAAAGGGATCAAAAATTATCAAGAAATTGATAATTTTTGAAAAATATATTGAAGTAATATAGTTTTCAAGAAATTGATAATTTTTGAAAATAGTAAACTACATACGATTTCAAATTCATTGTTTGTTCTTTTTTTTGCGTAGTTTTGTCATATAAATTCTTAGTGTGTTCTATTGTTTAGTATATTTATTTACAACAACAAACTTTGAACTTTATTGGGAACAAAAACAATCACATAAATATATTCGTCGCCAAGAGGAAAATCCTGTCCAGGCGACAAAGAAAGGTAATACAATAAATTTATAATAGAAATTAAGAAAAGAAAAAGAAATAACAAAGGTAACATAAGAAATTCTTTTGGATTCGCACAAAACTGGTATAAAAAATCAAATGCTTCCTTTAGAGTGAAAAATAGAGATCTAAATCGTCAATGTTCATCACAAATTGAAATAAAGCACGCTTAAAAGAAGAATATATTTGATATTTTGCAACTGAAATGGTAATTTATTATATAATTTAGGTGCTAAGTAAAAAAAATGTATACTTGAAATTTCTTTAGTAGAGTGGGGAATCTCATATACACTGGTGTGCAAACTTCGCCGAAAAACTGTAGCCGAAAAACAAGTGGTTTTTCGGCTACAGCTCCCCAACAAAGTATAAGATAGCCATGAAATTGCAGTATAATATGCACGTAATTCAGTAGAAAGATTATTTGCATTAAAATTTTAGAAATAAAACGTCGTAGGTGATGCATATTTATACGTCGTAGGTGCGCGCCGACCCACAAATGTACGTAAACTTTGTGGGTCGGCGCGCGCAGGTCAAAGCTGTGATAAAAGGATGAAGAGCACCGTAGTTAAAGACATTCGCTGCAAGTGCAAGTGATTTGTTTTGTGAAACATGTCTTCAAGAAATTATTTAAACGACTTTACTCGAGGAAGAATGATTGGGAAGCTTGAGGAGGGGCGTAGTGTGACCAGTGTCGCCGAAGAGTTCGGGATCAACAAAAGTGTTGTTTCTCGTGCTTGGAATGCCTTTAAAACTACTGGTAGAGCTGTTCGGAAGGTTGGTGGTGGCCGTCCAAGGAAAACAACACCAAGAGATGACCGTTACATTGTCCTCCAGGCGAAAAGAAACCATTTTCAGTCAGCGAGCGCCATATCTCAGCAACTGTGCACTGCCACAGGACGACAAGTATCAAGATTTACAGTGGCCAGGCGCCTCCACAAAGGTGGCTTATTTGCTAGACGTCCTGAACGCTGCATACCTTTAAAAGTTAACCATCGGCGGCACCGTTTAGAGTGGTGCAGAGAACACGAAACCTGTACACCTCATCAATGGAGTCGCGTCCTCTTCACAGATTAGAGTCGTTTTAGTGCTACAAGCGATTCATGGTGCTACAACGTCAGTTGATCTGGAGAGAGGTTGGAGCTCGATTTCATCCCAATAACATCGCGGAAAGAGATCGTTACGGTGGTCCTGGAGTTGTCGTCTGGGGTGGCATTATGTTGAACGGGTGGACTGAGCTTCAGATCTTCGACCGAGGTTCTGTAACTGGAGACCGCTACTGCAATGAGGTAATGCTACCCCATGTGCGTCTGTTCCGAGGGGCCATTGGACCAGACTTTATTTTTATGGATGACAATGCCCGGCCACACCGTACTGCTAATGTTCAAGAGCTACTGGAAAGTGAAGATATCACACGAATGGATTGGTCAGCTTACTCTCCAGATCTAAATCCCATAGAACATGTGTGAGATGCATTAGGGAGACGTCTTGAGACACGACAGTATCCTCCTGGTAACACCCATCAGCTGAAAGATGCGTTAAAGGAGGAATGGAGACGTTCACCCCAAGAACCCCTGGATAATCTGGTGCTTAGCATGGATAGACGATGCCAAGCAACAATTACAGTAAGGGGAGGGCATATCCCATACTAGGGAACATCTGCCAGTTGTACTTACGCTTCTTCAGACAATCATGTGTAACGCAACTATATGTCAAATACAGCCTTTTTTTGTTCCATACCCTACTTTAAGCTTTATATTCATTTCTGCGCCATTATTCTTTTGCCATCGTTTAAGTACAAAATAATGTACATCATATTCAAATCTCATGTCAATCGGATGATTTTTGTAGAGTTATGACTAAAAACGCACTTGTTGCTTAAGTTTTGCACACCAGTCTATTTCAGTTGGTCTCCTTTCAGGCACATTAATTTTTAATTTGCATATTAATTTATTGTTCTGTAAATAAAGTAAAATACGAAAAAATACATTACGGCGAAATGGTAATAGATTAATTCTTACATATATATTGGTGGTAGTTATACTTCAATTATTTATATTTAGAGAATTAATAATCTTGAAGTATTTATTCTGAATTGAGATTAAAGGAAGTAAATTAGTTTTATATTCATCGCCATAAATTATTGCACCATAATTAATTAAAGAATAAAACCAGGAGTAATAGAGTGCTTTCACAAAATTAAAATGAATTTTATTCTTAAGGTGATAAAATTTAACTAAAACAAAACGCAATTTTTTAACTAAATTGTTAATATGAGTTTTCCATTTCAAATTAAAATCAATATATAGTCCTAAATATTTGATATTATTTACAGATTGTAGAATGTAGCAATGACAATTTTCATTAGTACTTTTACAGGAGAGAGAGTGAAATTTTAAATTTAAGTTAAATTCTGATTTTCTTAGACTGAAATAATATTTAGTTTTATTTAGATTTAAATGTAAGTCATTTACTGTAAACCATTTTGAAATTACGCGTAAATCAGATTCAATTTGAAAAATTTGTTGATTTAAATCAGTGCAGGAATACAAAATTACGGAATCATCAGCATATGTTATTATCTTAACAAAAAGTTTGAGTTGACAAAAGTCATTGATGAATATAATAAACTATAAGGGTCCTAGAATAGATCCTTGAGGAACACCAAGGTTTGAAAAAATATAATTACTAAAATTACTTCGGATTTTAACTCAATGTTCTCTGTTATAAAGATATGAAATAAACCAATTTAAAATAATTCCTCTGAAACCAGCAAATTCTAATTTTTTGATTAAAAGATTGTGATTGACATTATCAAAAACTTTTGATATATCAAGAAATATAGCTACTGTTATCTTATTTTCAGCAAAACTATTATGAACAAATTTTGAAAATTCCAAAAGAGCTTTTTCTGTACCTTAATAAATCCATATTGATTTTCAGAGAAAAAATTTGTGTATTTTAAATAATTGAACATTTTATCAGCTAGGGCTTTTTCAACGATTTTGGAAAAAACAGGTAATATTGAAATTGGTCTATAGTTTGATAAGCAATTTTAATCGCCGGTTTTAAAATTAGGTGTTTATGGTTGCTCTTTTTAAAGAAGTTGGAAAAATGGATGACTTGATTGAGGTATTGATGAAATTAGTTATAAAATTTATGTTATTGAGAGCAAATAGTTTAATTAATTTTACATTAATACCGTCATAGTCAAAGGAGTTTTTATTAGAAAGAGAATTTATTAAGTAAAGTACATCACAATCATTCAATTCTATGAAAACAAACGAGGTTAAACTTGGTGAAATATAGATTTGAAAACTGTTTGAATTTGGGTTTGAGCTACTGTTAGCGTTTGCAAAAGATTTATTAAATTGGTCAGAAGATTCATAGTCGTTTAAAATATCAGGTAAAGTAGGTGATTTGCTCCGATTACTAATAATACTATTTACAAGATCCCATTTTTGTTTATTTGAATCACAATTTAAATATTTTCTAGTTTTTTTTAATAGTTTTTCCTTTCTTCGAATTAAAATCAAGATATTACTAGTCATCCAGTTATTTTTGGCTCTTTTGTTTGATTTATGCGTATATTAAAAATTATTTTTTAAATTATTGAGTTTGAAAACAAAACTTAGATATTGTTGATCAAGAGAATCTTGAGATTTGTAATTAAATTTGTAATTTGACAGATAATTATAGAGCTTATTATAGTTGATTGAAATTTTATTTTCAGTTTCCTTAATTTTATTTACCTCATCGTTATCAATACTGCAAAAAGTTGGGAAGTGCTCGCTTATGTTATTTATGAATATTCCGGATTTGACTGAAAATTTATTTGTTTTTACGAATACATGATCAATGCAAGTTGACGAAGAATTTACTCTTGTTGGTTTGTCTATGTAATTTTGAAATCCAAATTGGCATAATAAATTTATATATTCATGAGTAATAAAATCATCACTCAGAATATCAATATCTGTATCACCCATCAGTATTGTATTAGGATATTTAAGTTTAGAGATTATTTCTTTAAGTTCAGTATTAAAAAATCAACACTAAAATCATGAGATCTATATAAAGATAGAAATAATAAATCTAAAGGTTTACAATAAAGTAATATAGATTTTGCGGAAACAAAATGTATAGCCAACTCTGAAATATCAAGACATTTTTTAATAAAAACACAAACTCCTCCAGAGCGATTATTATTTCTGCAATTAAAGAATGAATTATAACCATCTATTGATTAAAAATTAGTTTCATTTTGGTAAATCCAAATTTCTGACATAATTATAACACTTATATTTTCAATCATACTAGAAATATGTGAAATAAAATTATCAAAGTTGGCTCTTAAACTTCTAATATTTATATGTAAAATATTAATGTTTAACTTACAGGTTGAGGTAATAAAGTAATTTAAATCGTCAAAATTTTCAATTTTTAGATGATTCAATTTTTGGTCTTGAGATAATTTCACACGTATCATTTTGGACGATTCATCTTCTCTCAGGTATATTTTACCATCGCGAACCCAACAAAACTTGAATCCCTTTTCAGATTTAGCCTTACGTGAAAGGTAAAATAGATGCTTCAGTTCGGGAGTCAAATGTTCATTGAAGGAAACATGCATTTCTGTGAACCTGGAGTTGACTTCGCAGGTTGTAAGTTTACGATTTCTCAGTTTCTTTAAGAGCTCATCACGTACAGATTTGGATTTAACTTGAACGATGATGGGTTTAGGTTTATCTTTATTAAAACTGGGAACTCTGTGAACGGTGATCAGATTTTCGGATATATAGTATTCGCCACATTATCAATCTGGGATATTACTTGTTGCATGTCTTCATTTTCACATTTGGGTAAGTTATTTATTTCAAAGTTGGATCTTCGGGAATATTGCTTGAGTTCAATAACTGCTTCTTTTAGTTTATTTATTTCCTTCTTTATTTCTGTGTTTTCTCTAGTTAGCTGATCATTCTTTGCTTGTAACGTTTTGTTTACATTTTGTAACTCTGTGATAGAATTTTTCAGCTCTTGAATTACTTCACTATTGAATTCAATTGAACAGGTTAAATCATTGAATTTGTTAGTTATAAACTCTTTTAGGTCTTTATTTTGCTGTAAGATATCCTCGAGAATGTCTGGGCTAGTTGCACTTTTTATTTTCGCTGGGTTTTCCTTTGGTTTTGAACATTGTACGCATTTCCACTTTTGTTCTTTATCAACAGTAAGATTTCTAAAAGCTCTTTCAGTGAAACCACCACAATGAAAATGAAAAACAGAATTATATTCACTTTTACATGTTAATTCATCCGAGTCTTCCAAAATTGGATCTGTACATGCTTTACACAAAATTTTTGACGAAGACATTGTTTGAAGCAATATTTATGTATAAAAAGCTTGTTTACTAAAACATTAGATTGATATTATCAAATTTTTAATAATTATAAGCAAAATTAGATTTAAATTAATGGGTAAAATCAAAATATTCAAGGAGTGGGAAAAAACGAGTGCAACGAAGGCTACCAGCTTTTGCCAAAAAGACTTTTTATTTATATAACAAAAGTAATTATGTTTCAAAAAATGCATTCAAATCAGAAAAACCTATAAAATATTTCTTTTAAGAAGTAACAGCATTAAGAACATGGGTAACTATATTTTGATTTGTTTAAAAAGTAGCAATAAGCGAGTTTTGTTCTTTTTTTATGACTAATATCTTAGAATTTATGTTTCACATTAAAATTTTTGTATTAAATTGTTTAATAATAACATTCCAATGTAATTATAAAACACACTTTTTAAAATAGTTACTATTATCCTTATGTTTCAACAATCAAATGAGTGATGCTTCTTTTTCTCCTCAATTAAATTTATAGTGATAAAAATTTTAACTGCATTGAAATATATTTAATTTATCTAAAGAGTATGTTTACAAATATTAAAAAAAAATTTCATTTATATAACAAAAGTAATGCATTTTGACTTTAACTATAATTACTTTATTATAATTATTTCTATATTAAATGCCAGCAAATGAAATACTATGATAACGCCTATCTGTCAGACTTTACAGAAAAGAGTTTGATGTTTATTATTTCGCCAATGCTTTATTATCTTTAAGTGAGACAAGATTTATTCAATTTTATTTATATCCTTTTTTATATACCTACTTTTTATTATTTAGCTATGAGCTATTAGTCTTGTATTTTAGTCAATTATGGTAGCCAATGACATTTCTTCCATTAAAAAAATACAATTTAAAAATCTTATTTTATCATTTAATTTTTTTTCATGCTTCTGAGTAAACTTCATATGATCCAAACATTACTAACTTAATTTTTCTAATTTCTAAATGAATCATTTTAATTTTTTTTTTGTTGCTAACTAGTATTAATTTTTCCCATATTTCTACTATCTCTGGTATAAATTGTCTGCCTACATACTGAATTTTATCTATACATTTTATTTGACATTAATTAACTTCAAATTTGTTTCATATTGTTTTTACCATTGATATTGTTTATCTAGCATATGCCTGGACATTTTATCAAATGGTTTAATAGTTACTAATTTTCTTCATATTTTCTCTGTTAAAACTTTTTGAACTTCAGTCAGGGAAATAATTTAAATACTTTTTATATATAATGAACTTCAAATTTGTTTAAGGTTGTCTTTACCCCTTATGTATTTATTTGTCATATACCTAACATTTGTTAAATATGATTTATTGGCTACTAATTATTTCTTAATTTTTTTCTGATAAAATTTTTATGTCATCTGCCAAAACATTTATTAGTTATACTTTTTGTTACAAATGAATTTATTTGATATTTTGTGATTATTTTATTTTTTAAAAATTTTTTTCCTTATTTTTGAGTAGAATAAGTAAACAATGCATCTACCATATACCTAGTAATTTGTTAAGTACATTTTGCCACAAATAAATTTATTTACTATTTTAATATTTTATTTGTTACAAATTATTTCAGACTTTTTTTTATCTCTCTCTCTTAAAATGTATCGATTATTTTATTAAACAAGGTTTTTCCAACTTTCTACGCTTCTTCAGAAAATTTCTTCAATGTTTATGACTTTATACATTATTCTTTATTTTGTAAATTCGATTTAAAGTTGTTTCCCTCACCATTTCAAGAAAATGATACAAAAGTATATATAAAATGACAATGTACTTGCTCCTTTTTGGTGAGGATTTTAAAATATTGACAAAATTACCAAACATTCTGAAAACTCTAGTTTTTAATAACTATACCATTTAATAAAATTGTTTACATAAAGTGTAGTAGTTGGCATACCAGATTAAATATATTTTTTGATATAAATGAGCTTATTTGATACCATTTATTTATGATATGCTTCCTTTATTAAACTTATTTGTTAAATGCATTTTTAGACATTTTATACCCAATAGGCATTTTGTAAGTATATTTTAGATTACAAAAACTTTTATTTTTTATTTTAATATCTTTATTAGTTACAGTTTATGTCAAAGTGTATTTTTCTATCTTTGGTGTAATTTTGTCTAGCATATACTTAAATATATTTTTTTCCCATCTGTTTGGGTTTTCTGGCGTCTGTTGAATTGTTTATTAAATATGTTTATTTTTTTTTATACCAATGAATTTAATAGTATTTTTTATTCATTACAGTTGAATTTTTTTTCTCCCTTTTTTTTTTACCTTTGTTGTAATTTATTTGCCATATGCTTAGACATTTATTTTAGATTACAAAAACTTTTTTTTATTATTTTAATATTTTATTGGTTACAATTTATGTCAAATTCTATTTTCTACCTTTGGTGTAATTTTGTCTAGCAAACACTTGAATTTTTTTAATTTTTTTACTATGAATTATTGATTGCTAATTCCTTTCAGATTTTTTCATCTGTTCGAGTTTTTCTGGCTTGTGTTGGATTGTTTATTAAATGTGTTTTTTTTTTTTATACAAATGAATTAATTTAATATTATTTTATTCATTGCAGTTTGTTTTAGATAGTTTTTTTTTTTTTTACCCTTGTTATTTATTTGTCATATGCCTAGTATATTTTAATGTAGTAGGCATATGACATCATTATAAGTATATATTAGATTATAAATGTATTTATTTTCATTTTTAAAAACTTTATTAATTACAATTTATATCCGATAATATTTTTCTACCTTTGGTGTAATTTTATCTAGAATGTACTTGAATCTTCTTTTTTTTTTTTCATCATGACTGCTAATTCCTTTCAAATTTTTTTCCATATTAAAATTTTTCTGGCATCTGCTGGATTGTTATATTAAATATGTTATGTTAATATTAAATATGCTTATATGTTCTTTTAAACAAATGAATATATTTAATATTTTGTTTGTTACCATTTGTTTTAAATTGTTTTTTCCCCCATGGTATCTATCATATGCCTATAGTTTTAAGTATATTTTGCGTTATAAATAAATTTGTTTTTTATTTAAAGTTTTGCTTTTTACAAACTATTTTTCTCCTTCTGGTATAATTTACATAATATATATCTGATTTAGTTTTTTTTTTCTTCTTTTTTTTTAATATGGTTTGTTGATTACTTATTCTTTTCAGATTTTTTTTCTCCTGGTTGAAATTCTCTGGCATATACGTGGTTATTTATTAAATGTATTTTTTTTGTTGTTAAAAATGAATTTATTTATTACTTTATATGTAACCTTTCTTTTAGATTGTTCTTTCTCATTGGTATAATTTTTTTGTAAGGTATCTGAAGTTTTATTTTGTGGTAGTTTATTTGTTAACTAATCTTCTTTTATCACCAGTGAATTATTTTTTAGAATATGTCTAGACACCTTTACAAGATGTTTTTTTATTACTAATTAGTTTCATATATTGAAGTAGCTTCATCAGATGGTTTTTGTCATAATTTTTTTTATTCCTTTTTTAATCTGAATTTTTATTTGCTATCAAGTTTCTACTCTGGTACCAACTCCCCAGTTGTTGGGATAATTATTTCCAGCATGCTTGGAACTTAGTCTAAATATTAGAATCTATTTGGGTCCTTTTTTTTTAGTTATGTATATTGTACCCAATGTGATCTTTTATTTAGATGTACTTTCATCTTAGAAATCTAATTCAACAAACTCCAGATTTAATTTCTTTTCAGTATGAAAAAGAAAAGACAAACTAGTGAGTTCCATTCTTCATTATAATCTGAATGTTGTTGGAAAAATAAATTATCTTTTAAAATTTGCTAATCTCTTTCATATGAATAAAGATTATCTCATTAACCAGAAACATGCTAATTTACGAGTATGTTAATTTTTACGGAATATGTGTGCAAATTCTTTTCCAGTTTTTGTGAATTTTTACAGAAGCTGAGTCAAAAATATTAAACTATTTTATATAGCTTGTGATTTATTTCCATTTATAACTAATTATTGAATTTTTTTGTTATAGTGCAGAAGAAATTAATTATATGTTTTTATTATAATTTTATTTATATTTTTTATTTATTTAAAAAATTTCTCTGAAGGAAACTTAAATAGAATTTTCACTAAATTAAATAATTTTTTTATAATTATTATATTGAAATAAAAAGATTTTGTTCTATCATTAATTCTGTTAATGAGATTATTTTATTAATTATTAATATGTGCAGGCATTTTGTTTCTATAAATCTACATTATCTATTGAATTCAAAACATCTGTTAACTTAAATTTTAATTTCTACAAATTTCTCCTTCTCATTAGCTATTAGTCATTATCAATTAAAGAGAATGTTTGTATATATTTTAAACTTAAAACAACGGGATTCAGAACAGGAAGCTATGAGAGTTAGTAAATTTATATTTTTAATAAGGAAATTAATTTTATATCAAGCAATGAGATATAGAAGTTCAAAAAGGAGGAAAAAGTTGACAATTAAAATTTCGAAGATAATCTTTCCAAAAATAAAATAAATTTCCTTTCGACAAGTATTATTCTGCTTTGAACTTAAATGTTTCGGAATTTTTAGTGAGTACAAGACAATAAAAAGATGCCAGCTTGAGTTTTGCAGTTTTTTTCTTTTATAGCAAGTTCTCACTAATTCTAATGATTGTTTAGGGGGTTTTCAATTGTCACTTTTTTAAAAGAAATCTCTGATGATCAACTCCCTGTTTATATCTCTAAACGAGCTTGGTTATTCAAAATATTGGAATTTATTAGGGCCATTTTATTTATTAACATATATCGTGTCCAGTGTATTCTAATATTTTGACATACCTGTCTTCAAGTTGCCAATTCTATCCAACATTTAGGAATTTTTAAAAAGTAAGTATTGTTTTATAAAAATTTAATAATAATTCAATAAAAATGCAATTTTGAAGGCAGTACTTTACATTTTAATCATAATTTTTTGTACCTTCCATTATATATATATATATATTATATAATATATATATATATAATTATATATATATATATATATATATATATATATATATATATATAAATAAATTATATATATATATATATATATATATATATATATATATATATATATATATATATATATATATATATATATATATATATATATATATAAATAAATTATATATATATATATATATATATATATATATATATATATATATATATATATATATATATATATATATATATATATATATATATATATATATATATATATATATATATATTGAAGTTCAATTTTCAATTACTTAGAAAAAATGCTCAATTACTAAATCTTTTTTTTCATTCAAACTATTTTTATCATATAATTCTTAGTTCTAATGTTTAATACATTAATTTTTAAAAAATAACTCAGATTAACTTAAATTATTTTCTGATTTGTTTTCAATAGTTATTTTAGATTCATACTATTAATTAATTAAAATTTTAAATGAAATATTTGAATAAAAGCAATATTGTTTTTATTATTTAACTGTTTTTTTTAGCAGTAATATTCCATAAAAATATTTTAATTCCCAATGTTTCCCAAGGTTTTAAAATACATTATATGCACTTGTCAAAATATTCATTTAAGTTTTAAATCCCACCTTCAATTTAATATTTAATATATATATATATATATATATATATATATATATATATATATATATATATATATATATATATATATATATATATATATATATATATATATATAATTTTGTCTTAATTTAAGCATTAAATGGAATAATTTGATACAAAATTAATCTAAGTTAAAAATTGAAGATTTTCAAAAACTGTAATAAGTTTTCTAAATCATATTTTAATTAGAAATTTTTCTCTGTTTTCTGATCATCACTTATAAGTTTATATGATAATGATTTCGTTTTTTTATGATGTATTGTAGAAGAATATCATCCTCAAAATTTAACCTTAATTTTTGATTTAAATGCCGATGATTTCAAAAATTATACATTATTTACTAACGTAATTTAAATTTTGCACCTAAATATTATAAACTATTGTTGATTTTAAAATATTTTGGTACTTATTAATGAAATTTAACAGCATATCTTATATTCAACATTAGTTTAGATATATTGAAATAGATGGCGCCACTAAATTATTCTAAACTATTCTTACTGAGCAAAATTTGATGCTTGATAGGCGGGAGTAGAATCTCCTTAATCTACAATCAATCAATCAATTACCGCCGCTGTTAGAATTCTATACTAAAAACAAGGAGTGAATTGCACTCATATAATTGAAAATCTATACAAAGAGCTTTAAAAGGGTTATTTCTATGCAGATCGTATTCATATAATATTATCTTCTTCATACTGAAAACAAAAATCGATGGAATGATAAAATAACATTTTCTTCCTGCTGACAGTAAATAAAATTCATGCTGTGCTTGTCTAAATATTAAAAAAAAACGTTATTTCTGTTCAATTTCATGTAATTAAAAATCTATTCATGCCGTGTGTGTTATATGCTTCCTGGCAGAAGGAGATATTATTATTGAAGGCAATATCTTTCTATGTTGGCTATAACATTCTTTGTTGTGAAACTAACGGTAAAAAGTATGTGGGCAAAGTGTGACACATAGTTGCAATGAAGTTCTAAGAGAAAATATTTTCATAGAAATTTAATGTTTGCACTTTGCTTAAAAGTTTCCGTTAAAGTGTAGTTAATGATTGTTCTAAATAAAAAGTATGCAATAAGAAGTAATTTCATTTAAATGTTTTGTGATTGTAATATAGAAATAATTTATGTAATAAGGCGTGATAAATTAATAATGAAGAATCGAATTAATTTGCAATAATCTAACTAACACTTTAGATGAACTTTTCTGTGTAGTGCATTATTAAACAGTTGTAAATAGATTGTAATTGCAGGTAATTAAACTGTCTCTTACATTCATAAAGCACATGTGATTTAATATTTATATACAAGTAATTGAGATTGTGATTTTCTTGTTAATGCTGAGAAAATATTTTTATTTGCAGTTTGTGCAAGTTAATTCTTAGATAAAATTAAATTTTCTTAACCCTCTGATATGTATGTTAATTTATAATTGTTATGCATTTGTCGTGTATGATGAAACATTGATACAAAAATTAGAAATTTAATTTTTGTTAATACATATGTATCTATATTAGTAATGTCAAACCTTTTAAATCAGTGAAAGTAAAAAAATATATTGTCTGACTTAAATATATATATTGTACCATATTTTTGCAATGTTCGTGTGAAATAAATTGTAAATGAAATCTAATTTGATAATTTCATGTTCATAATACTAAATAGAACTACTGTTTATTTTTTTAAGAAGTTTTCCTGATAAGAAATAACATTCATTTCGCAGTGTGTCTAAGAATGCATTCATTCATAGTGTATTATATGAAGAGAATTTCCTACAAAAAAAGAGGTTCATTGTTTTAGCAGTTTTTTTTTTTTTTTTTTTTTTTGTAAAAAAGAAACAAAAAGTTAAATAATTTAATTTTGTTTTGTATGTATGTTAAAATAGAAATATTATAAAAGATTGTGGGAAAAAAATTGTGCATCTCATTCAAATTGACCCTTTCTCTGACACACCTATTAATAAATCATATTCTTATTATAAAGTGATCATATTTCTACAGTATTTTATTTTGCTTCTTTAAAAAATTTAGTCAAAGTAAGTGATTTGATACAGCGTGATCATTTTGAATTATGTGTTATTGAAGGCCTCTTTGTGCTATTGAATGACTTTTGCAGTGAAAATTATTTTGAATTATTCCTTTCATTTTAATTAATGACTAATTAGTATATCTAGTTATAGCTATTTGTTTCAAATAAATAAAAGCTAAATTTTTATTTTGAATAAAAAATCTATATTTTTTCTTATATTTATGTATCTTTATTTTAAATCATTGCAAAGTGGATATATGTCTTCATTTCTTGCAGCATATTCATGATTGTTATTCTAGAAATCTTACTCAACTACACATAATTTATCTACACTTATGATTTAATTTTTTCTCAGAAAAGTAAACGTATACTGTAAAAGTGTTTTTCATCCTGTAAGATAACCTTATTCTTGTAATATATGTAACTAGATTTTTTCAAAAAGAAGTAGTCTCACTAAACACTGCAAATTTCATAATGGTGAGAAATCCTATTCTTGTATCATAAGAAGAGTATAATAAGAGTTTTTCACAAAGAGATCTCACTAAGCACAATCGTGTTAATATGGGTGAGAAGCTTTATTCTTGTGGTATATGTAATAAAAGTTTTTCACGTAGAAGTGTACTGACTGTACATTACCGTGTTCATACAGGTGAGAAGCCTTATTCTTGTAGTATATGTTATAAGAGATTTTCAAGTAAAGCTTATTTGACACTTCATAATCGTATTCATACTGGTGAGAAACCTTATTCATGTAGTGAATGCAATAAGAGTTTTATACAAAAAAGTCATTTGGCTGTACACAGTCGTGTTCATACAAGAGAGAAGCCTTATTCTTGTAGTATATGTAATAAGAGTTTTTCAACAAAGGATTATTTGACTCAACATAATCGTATTCATACTGGTGAGAAACCTTATTCTTGTAGTATATGTTATAAGAGATTTTCATTTAAAAGTTGTTTGACTCAACATAGTCTTGTTCATACAGGTGAGAAACCTTTTTCGTGTACTGTATGTAATAAGAGATTTACAGGAAGAGGTCATTTGGCAGAACACAGTCGTGTTCATACAAGGGAGAAGCCTTATTCTTGTAGTATATGTTGTAAGAGATTTTCATTAAAAAGTAATTTGACTCAACATAGTCGTGTTCATACTGGTGAGAAACCTTATTCTTGTAGTAAATGTAATAAGAGATTTTCAAGTAAAGCTTATTTGACGCTTCATAATCGTGTTCATACTGGTGAGAAGCCTTATTCATGTAGTGTATGTAATAAGAGTTTTTCACAAAAAAATAAATTGTCTGAACACAGTCGTATTCATACAAGTGAGAAGCCTTATTCTTGTAGTATATGTTATAAGAGATTTTCACAAAAAGGTAATTTGACTCGACATAGTCGTGTTCATACTGGTGAGAAACCTTTTTCTTGTAGTAAATGTAATAAGAGTTTTTCTGAAAGAGAGAGTCTATTTAATCACAATCGAGTTCATACCGGTGAGAAACCTTATTCTTGTAGTATATGTAATAAAAGTTTTTCTCAAAGAGCATGTCTATTTAAGCACATTCGAGTTCATACTGGTGAGAAACCTTTTTCTTGTAGTAAATGTAATAAGAGTTTTTCTGAAAGAGAGAGCCTATTTAATCACAATCGAGTTCATACCGGTGAGAAACCTTATTCTTGTAGTATATGTAATAAAAGTTTTTCTCGAAGAGCGTGTCTATTTAAGCACATTCGAGTTCATACTGGTGAGAAACCTTATTCTTGCAGTATATGTAATAAGAGATTTTCAACAAAGGTTAATTTGACTCAACATAGTCGTGTTCATACGGGTGAGAAGCCTTTTTCGTGTAATATATGTAATAAGAGATTTTCAACAAAGGGTAGTTTGACTCAACATAGTCGTGTTCATACAGGTGAGAAGCCTTATTCATGTAATATATGTAATAAGAGATTTTCAGGTAGATGCAATTTGACTCGACATAGTCGTCTTCATACTGGTGAGAAACCTTATTCTTGTAGTATATGTAATATGGCTTTTTCAGAGAGACGTCAACTGACTAGACACAGTCATGTTCATACTGGGGAATAAACCTTATTCTTGTAGTGTATGTAATAAGAGTTTTTCAAAAATAGTTCTTCTAAATAAGCACATTTGTGTTCATACTGGTGAAAAACCTTTTTCATGTAATATATGTAATAAGACTTTCAAGAAAGGATTACCTAACTCGTCACATTCATGTTCACACTGTTTCAAAGCCATATTTTTGTATACAAAAAAAAATTCTTCTCTTAGAGCATCCAACTTATCATAGTTTTATTCATGCTGGTTAAAAATTGCATTCTTATGATATGTTTCAAAAAAGTTTTTTTTTTTTAAAAAAAGACTGATTTTTGTGTTAGCACTGGTGAGAAACTTTTTTGTTGCACCATAATGCAATAAGAGTTTTCTCAGAAATGTCATCTGGCTAAATACAGTGTTTTTCCTACTAGTGACACAGCAGATCTTTGAAGTATGTGATGAAGTGGTTTTTTTTTTAAAATAATAGTGATCTGAATATTTACACTCTAGTTCATACTGGTTGAGAAACCATATTCTTGTAGCATCTGTAATAAGTTTTTCTTAACAAGAGCTAATCGAACTGTTTTGTTGACCCTGCTGAGAAACCTAATTCTTGTTGCACATGTCAAAAGAATCTCTCTAATTGCATTCTGATTCATACTGGTACATTCATTTTCGAAGCATATGTAAAAAGTGACTGATTGAACACAGACCATTTCTCACAGAGAAAAATTTTCTTCTTGTTTCCACTATAAGTAAAAATTTCACAGAAGTGTCATTAGACTTAACGCAATTTAATGAAGCTGAAATGCTTTTTTTCTTTTCAAAATATTTTATAATGCAGTTTTCATTGTATTTTTCTGTTTATACACTTATGTATTGTCTGTAAATTAGCTCCAGTATTGAAAAGTTGTGGATTAAAATGCATTCTTGTAAATACATCTTTGTAGAAGTTGTAACCTTGGTTATTGGTTATAAATTGTTTTTTATTCTCTCATCATTAGAATCCTGAGTTGTAGAAAATATTTTTTAATAATAATAATAAAAAAAACTTAAATAGCAGCCTTTAATTAAAATTGCATGTAACATCTTTTATTTAATTAATATTTTAAGTAAATTCGGTTTAATTGCAAGTATGAAACATATAAAGTAATATTTGCTTCATAAAATCAATTTCTTGTACTTAAATCTAAACTTTCTCTAAGTTATTATCATTTTATAAATCTTATATTTAAGCTACAGAAATGCTACTGTACTGAATATTATGACAGTTTTTTTAAATGATTACTTTATATAAATTTTGTTAATCTCATTTGAACATCTTAGATTGTATAATTTATGTAATTTTAAAAAAGAACACAAAAGATAACTCTAACTATTAAAATCATAAAAATCGAAATTAGTTATATAAAAATCGAATTTAGTTAATTAATAAGGTTTTGTTTAAATTCTAAAAACCATATTATGTTAAATAATGAAATATACAAATAATTTTAATGTGTCATTTTTAATAACTTTCCAGTTCACGGATATTCATGGAATAATTTTCTCGTTATGAGATGTTTATATATGTAAGTGTGCAGGTGAGATATTTATTTACTATAGTCCTTTTCTTATAATGGTTCAGTGAAATTTAAATATCTTGCACAAATTATTGTATTTTATTCTGTATATGGTATATGTTATTCTGTATATTGTATTATTCTGTATATAATTAATAGAAAATGCACTTCATTTAATATTAGACTTTGTATTAAAACATAATGGTTGAAAGTAAGAAATAAACTTTCGAAAATATTTCATAATTCAATGTTCTGTGAAATTAAACACGTGTAATCTAAATATCTCCTTACCTGAAAATTAGAGCAGCTTCTTTTAAAAAGTAAAATGTCTGCATACAATGGTGCTGTATTATATTAAACAATTCAAATTCAGTGTCTTGCTCTGCTTATGGATTATTTATAATGCAGTAGCACTATATAGCGATTGAAAATAATATTGATTCTTTTTTTTGGAGGTGGTCCACCTTAAGAGCACTGCTCACCTTTGGGTTACCTACTTTAGTTAAAATCTTAATATTATCTATAAAGCATAAGTAATTTTTGAATAAGTAATAGTAATAAAAGTAAACATTTGGAATAAAAATTAATGTAATGGATATGTTATGAAATTTTTCTAAAAAAGGAGTTTCTCTCAATGTTTTACACAAGAAATTAGGCTTTATTTTAAAATTCTAATGAGCTTTTTAAATATTATAATTAAATAATATACTGCATTATATTATATAAATCCCATATTGTATTGACCATTGCAAATGGCATACTAATTTTCCTATCTAATGCTCTTAAGGGGTCACAGTACCCAAAAAATGACCAAAACACCGAAAATTTTTTTATTGCTTATAATAAAACTTCAAATTGTTTCAAATGCACTGAAAAAAAATCATCTCTCTATTTACATTTTTAAAAAGTTACGAATGGTTTTAGATTGCCCTAATACAGGAACTTGCTCAACAGACAGACTTTGAAGTGCTTTTTTCTCATAGATGATAATTTTGTGTTTTAATCTTACTTAAATCCCTAAGGAATTTTTTCTATTTAAGATAAAGCTTTAAAGTAAACTTTTTTATCTTAAGTATAATACACTTATTTAAATTGTGCATGGAATAAGCATTTTATGATATATTAAGATTTTTACAGCATGTTATACATACCTAACAGGAATTTTTAACCTTTTTTTGCTGCTTGTTTACAAAATAATCTATAAAAAATATTCTAATTGTTATTTCAACAATCGAATGCACAAAATTGTTAAGATGAATATTGTAATCACTAATAAAGAAACATTTTTTGAAAATATGTTAAAATAAAAAAAGCCTTAGGGATTTAAAAATTTTGAATTTTTTTTTAAATTTTAGAAAAATTAAACATTTTAATTATTTTTTGAAGATAAATTATTGATTATAAGTTAAATGAGCATGTAAAGCACCCACAAAATGAATGATTATACCTTTATTTAAAAAAATTGTTGCAAGGGTACTGTGACCCCTTAATTATGAATACTCAAAATTTTTAGATCATATACTAAAGATACTTATCAGCCGATATTTTTAATACAGATGTCATTTTTTCATAATAAAAAAAGTAAATTATAATTCAGAGAATAAACCTAATAATTTTTTCTTGAGAATGTTTACTAACAGATTACTGAATTTTCAAATAAATAATCAATTATATAAAGTTTTATGAAAAAACTACTTTAAAAATTCGAACTGAAAATTATGCATGTAGTCATGAACAATTTAAAATGCATTTTCAAATTCGAAGTACTTAGTACAACTAAATAAGATTCTTTCCACAACACTTATATATTTACTTTATTTTCTTCATTTATAGAGAGAACAGTCGGCAGAGAATTCTGTTAGATTAAAAAACATTTTGCTACAAAAAGAACGAATTCTAAAAGAAATAAACAACTTAAAAAATAAAAATACTGTTGCCAGCCATAGAATTTTTTGAAAGATAACTTAGCAACATAAACAAAATGCCATAGAAGCGCAACTAGATCAAAATTAAGATACTTGAGCGCTTGACGTAACAATTCTTTCAATTCTACAAGTATTGTATCATCAAATGCTTGTGTTTTTAGAGAAACTCTCTCTCTGTGTGTGTATATATATCTATCTTTATTTGCATTTTACAACTTCATATTAAACTTCTGTTGCGTATCTGAATACTGACATTTAGAACAAAATTAAGGTTTAGAATTGCCTCGGAGAAATTTGAATTGTTAACAATGACTTAAACAAAAAGTTTTATTTTAACTGACAAATGCTATATTATAATTTTAACTTTTTCTATGACTATACTCATTTTCCTACTCTTTTCTTTATTTTTTATACATTTTATATTTTTGTGATAAAATAAAAAACTTAGTTGTTCTGCTTCTGAACACTGATGAAAACACAAAATGATGAGCTACATCAACAATCAAAAATATATACATTTATTTTACAAATTCTATATTATTAGGGTGGCGCCCTTCAGAGAATTAAAAATACAAAATTTTCTTCATCGAAGCCGATGCTTTACATACAGTGTTCAGTGGCAGACAACTGTTTCATATTGTTTTACAACACATTGCTTTAACACTCTGGTGGGAAAGACTTTAAAACAAAACTTACAACAGTAACTTTTCTCAACAACTGAAATTTAGAATAGTGTGATTAAGAAAAATATGTGAACTGTTTGCAATTTCAAATTAATATTGATATGTAGATAAGAGTTTTTTTTTTTCTTACATTTTACGGTATTTTTGATTTACTGATATTATAGGGTTATATGTTAGTTCTTGTTATTTTATTGTTAAATATCAGTTTTGTAAGGAAGCGATTAATTTAAAACAAACTTACCATCTGAAATTTACAAAAAATACATTAGCATAAAAAAAAAAGTTGCAATGAAAATTTAACTCATTAAAAAAATTAACGAAGTAATATTTATTTCTTTAGATAACTTATCTTTAAACAAAATATTCAATAAACTGAAAATAAAATGCTAAGTACACATAAATTTTCTAGCTACACATTTATTTTGGAAAAGACGGATAACATAAATTGAAAATCAAAATAACTTTTAATTGATTATATAGATATTGAAATTCGGAACTACGGAGAACTTCCAATGCATGAGATTGCACGTAATTGCGATTCATGGATGAATATTATATCTATTTTTTAAGCCTACATGCATGCTTAGGGCAATAGGAGTCAATGCGAATGGCCCTTGAAGCCAAAACAAATAATATGGCCCCTGTGAATTATCTATAAATATTAATAAAATGTGAAAGGAAAAAAATATGAATACTTTTACACATATCCTAAATATGACTGGATCATTCAAATTTTAAAGAATAGAAATACAACTAAATTTGACTTTTATATACATTACATTCATTGATGAATAAAAAAATGTTTTAGACCTAAATAAATACATAAATAAACAAAAACATTTAAATAATAAAAATATATTAAAAAGTGGCGTAATTCATCGGCTGCCATCAACAATAAAACGTATCTTTAAAGGAAAAAAGTGTCAGTTTTCGTTATGACAACAATTGTTATTATATTTTTATTTATATCTTTTTAATATATTGTATAATATATATATATACATCACATGGTGCATAGCGTTTTTAAAAAGTGCTTAAAGGTGCTTTTTTTATTGGGTGTTTTTAAAAAGTGCTTAATTTTCTTTTCGAAAATGAGATTTGTTTCTTTACCGTGTCGATTTTCGCCACGCATTAAACAAAAACGTGCTTTTCATGTTGTTTTTATCATCAGTTTTCAAATTCATCATGTCCAATTTTAAAAGTTCTATAACTAATTTGTTTTTAATTTAGTTTACATAAAATAATAAAACTATAGTATTTAGTCCAATTAAAAATTAATCTCAGTAAATTTTTTAGAATTTTAAAATGTATGTACAAAAAAAATAGTTATTTCTTTAAAAAAATAATTTTGGAAAGCTAAAAATATGCAAAAATGAATATAGAAGTATGCATCAAAAATAAAAATGAGATAATTTCTTTTTAAGATTTCGACTGAAAGAGAGAAAAAAAAAAGTCCATGGGCAAAGTAGAAATCGGGAGCCATCATCGATTTTATAGTTAATACATTCAGTGTAAATTTCTCTTCTAATAATTAGCTTTCTGGATCGCTTAAAATGAAAATCCTCGCCTTTAAGTTTCAATTGCTCATGCGATTTCCTGGCAATTTTGAGGAATCTCAACTAAAATTATTAATTGTAACAATAGTTCATTTTGAAGAAGCAAACAAAAATTCATTGTCGACATTGACACCCAAATCTTTAAAAAAAGTTGAAAACATTGTTCAATTTTATGAAGAATTATCCAAATAATTGAATATCCATTTAGTAGTGATTTATATTTAGTTTTTCTTTTGCATCATATTTTTTTACTAAAAGTGATAAAAGCAAAGGTAAAAGAAAGCATTGCCTTTTCATATTCTAATTGGTCAGTTAAAAGTGAAATTTTACGGCTAATCCGTGCCAAACACAAATTATTATTTCGTTCAAACATAAACGTTATTAGAGAGGTATAGCTCTTTCGCGTAATATCTCGCACTTATATTTTCTGATTCTGTGCAGTGCAAGTACTTCAAATAATCTCGATTCGCATTATTTATGTATGTGAACGAGCTAGAGGCTAAAGCTTTCTATTTTATAGCAAAATCGAACATACTAGTATTGAGCGCAAATAAATAAATAAACAATCGGATTTTCGCAAGACTCAATTAGAATGGTTCGAGAGCCTAACTTCAAGTATACGAAATAATTAGAGTAGACCAATGTTTCCCAAAGTGTGGTACGCGTACCACAGTACGGGAACAGTTTAGCGGGGGTACGCGTTCTTATGTGAAATATCTTACAACAAAAAAAATTCAAAAAATTGTATTTAAAAACAAAGCTAGCTATGAACATTTGCGATTACATATTTTTCTACTGGCTATTTTTTGCAGAGTTAACTGTTAATAATTAGTGGTGTCAACAGCCAGTTGTGATTTTTAACTTTTGTGCAATTTTTTTAAAGTAAAAAATACATTCATTTTTTAATTAGTGGTACACAGCGTTACGAAAAATTTAGAAGGGGTACACAAAAGTCATACGTTTGGGAAACACTGGAGTAGACGATATTAAGCGTCAAGAAATTTCCCCCACAAAAACGTAATTGCTTTTAATAAACATTTTTCTCGACCGAAATCTGGAAAAAAATGCTCCCAACAATTTAGTCAGAGCCTTTTCATGTTTGCAATTTTCAGTTATACACAGGGCTGACGATTCTAAGGTTGCTCAGTAACGATCAGTTATCTTTTAATTTATTCCTTTTTTTGTGCGTCAGACATAGTTTAATGCATTTTTTGTCAGTACACCTGGCGTAGTAATAAATATTTTGGTCAGAATTTATTTACTTTCTATATTTAGTCATGTATTATTGAAAATCTGTTAAAGTACAACAAATTTTTCAGATTTATTTTTTGTTTAATTGTAAATATTATTTTTTTTTAGATTTCATTACGTTGTTAATGAAATTTTTGTTCATGGTTTTCTCTATATTTTGTTAGAATAATTTAAATTTTCTTTAAATATATTTCATTCAATTTATACTTGAAATTTTTTTTAATTTTTTAAAGGTATATGACATAATTTCCAATACCATCAGGTTTTTCAAAAGATTTTTTTTTATAAATTTTCATTAGTCTTTTTCGCTATCCAATTTTATTTCAAATAGCTATAACTCGAAAAATAATATAACACTGTTAAGTTAAAAAAAAGTATAATAACCATATAACCTCTAATATAAATAAAAATTTTGGTTATAATTTTACAATTAACAATGTGTTTAGATTATATTTCTTAAAATACGAAACATATTTAAATATGGCACGTTGGAAGTCATATATACTTTACTGTAACCGCAATTTTTACATTGGAATAAAAGTTACTGCTATGGACTTCACGGTGCAAAGTTTCGGATTTCTGATCATCAAAATAGGATTGGATCTTCAATGTTAATTTAATTTTTTGCGTATTTTACCGTATCTCGGGAACTTTTTAGGAGAATTTAAAAATTTTGGCGCACAATTATAAAATTCGCTAGTCTAAAGATAATGCCACGCAAAAAATTTATTTTAGTTAATATTTATTGTTTAATTTAGTCGAAAATTGAATTGTAAGGCATACAATTTTTACATCATTTTAGAGTAAGTAATTTTACAAGGCGAAATACAAAATTTGATCGAAATCGGTTGAATAGTTCTTGAGAAATCGAATTTTAAATATACCACTTCTTCGAAATTCGAATTCTCAGGAACTATTTATACGATTTCGAACAGTTTTGTATTTTACCATGAAAAATTACATTCCTTAAAATGATGTAAAAATGTATACCTTGCAATTTAATTTCTTTTTTTTTTTTTTTTACCATTATTAAAGAAAATAATAAATATTAACTAAAATTCATATTTTGCATGGTATTATCTTTAGATAAACGAATTCTAGAAATGTGTGCAAAAATGTTTCAAATCGTTTAAGAAGTTCTTGAGACATGGCGATATACGCAAAAAATATTAACATGATAAGATCCAAACTTTGGATCGCTCTCCTGACCGATCTATGAGGACCATATTTCCCAGATTACGGCTATCTCCTGTATTTTTTGAATCAGAAATCCGAGTCTGTTGAAGAAAAAGGTATGTTTATTTAGAGAAAAGACATTTTTGGGTCGGATTTTGTAACCTAAAATATCGTCTGCATAAAGGTTATTCATGGTAATCTTTTTTTTTTTAGCTCATTGAACATCTTTTTCTAGAGAATAATATTAATTAAAAGCAGAAGCAAGCTCATTTAAGTGCTCTAAACTAAAATTATACTCCAAAATTTTATATTAATATTTTCAGCATTAAAATCCCCCCCCCCCCAAAAAAAAAAAAATCCAAGTTAATACTTGTATACAAGTTTTATAATAAAACAGTGTAAACGCAAATAATATTCCTTTGTATGCTAAATTCTTTTCTGGAAAACGTCGATCATATTCTTTATGTTTAAAAAAGTCTTTCTTTTTTTTTTGCCTTGAAAGCTGAGATTTAGTTAGCTACCCGCTCATTTTTTTTAAAAAAAGGTCTACCTAATATTAATTCCTTCTGCAGACCCGTAACGGTGTTTGATGTTTTTAATCCCGTCTCCCTTAATATTAAACTAGTAGATTTTGATTAATTAATTGTTTTTCCTCTTTTTCGACATTAATATGAGAGTTCTAATGTATACATTTTCTTTCAATTTTATTTTAAACAATGGTTCCATACTATCCATTAAAGGTTTAAAATTAAATATGATTAATACTACTAATTTTATTGGGACCTTCTCAATCCTTTCTACGACATTACCTTTGCCTTCAGTAACGAGCCATCTTACTAAAATTACCACCTTACTTAAAGGTAATTCAAATTATATTTAGCTTTAAGTCACGTAGCATTTAAACATTAAATGTTCCGTCTTAGCGTCATCTTCTTTTTTTTTCATTTTAGTGTTATGTTTTTCTTCGTTGCTCTTGGGATACAATATCGTGGATGGCAATTCGCCTAATAATTAGCCATGCATTCGATAAAACAAAAGTCTGATGCTGTACATTGCAAATTGTTAATTCTTTGGCACACTTCTCCGCGTGTGTTTCTTTTAGCCTAAAGCGACTGTTTGATCTTCTTTGTTTGGTTACTTCTAAAGCAAGGCCGATTATCATACTTCAGCTCATCTTGTATTCCACCTGGTTTAATCTAACGTCTTTTTTCCAAGGGAAGGCCACTAATGACGCCAAGTATGACGTAGAATGCATTAAATTACGCGCTAATGCATGATGCCAACTTAACAACTGGCACCGGTCAAATAATCTCAGTTAAGTATTAATTAAAAAGATTTCTGTCTGTATGCATTTTTTTTTTTTCTATAGATAATTGAGATTGGCGTGCATCTTGAACAATCTATTTTTTAAAAGTAGTTAATTAAGCATTGCATAATGATATATAGTGCGTTTTATAATGAGATGAATAAAATCAATCTATTTTTAACGGAAACAAAACAATTTCTAATTCTGTTGTTCGACACAGGAGAAAGTTCTTCATTATGCCCCCGAAACTATAGTTGGCATTTTCACGTTATTTTTATTCATATAGTGCAATAAGGTAACCCTTTCATCACTAATGAAATAAATAAACCATTCAAATACGTGGTGGCTCAGGGGGTAGAGCATTCGCCTGTGATGAGGGGAACCTGGTTCGAATCCCAGCGACAATTGATTGATACGAATTCCACATCCGGCTCACAGTGCTGACGTAAAACATCCTCAGTGGTAAATGAATCATGGGTTAGAGTCCCCTTACCATCAGGCTACCGTGGGTGGTTTTCATGGTTTTCCTCTCCATGTAACGCAAGTACAGATCAGTCGCATTCTAAACTCCTCCACTAAGACAAAATTTCTCTCAATAGTTGATCCAGAAGTTCCCTTGTCTTCTCGGCTAGGTTCAAATTACAAGGATACAGAGTTGAACGTTGGTATTCGTAAACACAAAATTGGGTTGGCTGTTCTATGACAATGATGAAATAAACCATTTGTAAGATGGAAAGAATTTGAAAACGAATTTGACAAATTTCTTTATGAAGATGCAAATTATGGCTATGCCAATTTACTCTAAAAAAATATTTAATAATCAGAGGTGAGCTGTAATTTTAATTTTGTTACCAATCGATACAATAAATCAATATTTTACTTATTTATTTTAAATTTTCCAAAACTTCTTTTTATTCTACAAATTTCTCATATCTTCATCAGGCACGTTGTTGACAATGTGCCCTTGTTGTGCACGGTCAAGTGAAAATCTTTGCCATGAACTCTAATTCTTCAGATAAAAACATAGGGTTAAACTAATATAGGCCGATTTTAACGCGTGCTCTTCCCTCCCCAAGAAGTAAACCACTGTTCGGGAAGTTTCACGTCGCATTATCGATGAATGATTCGCTCTTGACTTTTTGGAGATAAGAAGAAAAAAAGGAATACACACGAATAAAATTTGATAAGAAAGACCTGAATCCACAGGCAGACAGCGTGGGATTTGTTTTCAAATATTGATGAAATAAAATAAATTTATTGAATACATAATATTTAATTCTCGCATCGTAAGCTCTTTTAACAGTAAGACATAAAAGGATTTTGAATTGGCAGATCGATATTATGTCTTTAAAACACAATTGGAAAACATTTATATTTAAGTACTTCTGCTTTTATAAGTTTGTTTTAACTGAAGAGAGTAATATTTATAACCGGCGTTAAACAGCCGACCCAAATATGAGTTTACAATTATCAATATTCAACTCAGTAGCCTTGTAAATTTAAACCCAACCCAGAAAACAAAGGAACATTGAATGAAGCATAGGGGCAAACTGGCCTTCATTTTGATTAAACTAAACTATATTTACGTTGCATGGGGAGGAAAACCACTAAAACATCCTACGGTTAACAGACGGCCAGTATATTCCCATTATCCGTCTATCAGCGTGGATATTTTAAGTCAGCACTGTGGTCGGTGCGAATCTGGAGCAGAATTCGTATCAACCAGGATCACCGCTGTTCTGTAGATAGTAATAGAAAATATTTGACACGACTTAAGCAAATTTGCCAGACATGCCTATGGTAATCTATGGCAACCATAGAAACTTATGTGGCAAGATTCCTTAAGCCTTATGGCAGTCGTAGAAACTCGTATGGCATTTATATGGCAAGATACCATACCTTTGGTTACCATAGAAATTTGTATTTATTCCCATGGCAACATAAGCCTAATGATAATCATAGATTTTGTATGGCGGAACACCATAGCCTTCTGGTAAAATTAAAGGGAAGTACCATAGGCACATGGAAAACTAATAGAAAACACACTATACGCATGCGTCATTCATATAGGAGAGTGGACGTGGTTGGTGAAGAAAACAGGCGTGTTTTACTGGAACTCCGACGATCCATATCAATTTTGCTTTAATTAATCTAATCCATCGAAAACAATGGTACCTTTTAATAAAGTTTTTTCACCTTATAGAAATTTATAGTTATTTAAAATTATTTTCAATTATTTCAACGAAAAAACAGCAATTTTTCCAACTTCATTAAATTTCCACTGCTGACAAGTCGACGGTAAGGCTAAATAGCGTGACGCCGATATCTCGACGGAGCATTATTCTGCCCAAAGGACTAAAATGCCAAAGCACTATTAACCATAGGGAATAAATTAGCTCTCGCTGCTACAATTAGCTAAATTAGCTCTCGCTGCTACAATAAAGTTGAGTGAATTTTGTTGACATAAAATGTTAGATTTTGTGCCTTTTTACAATGTGTGTTCAATCTTTGATGTTGTTTGAATTTTAATTAATGAACAGTAGAGAACCAACAAAATCAGTAAGTTCAATCCATTTTTTTTTTCCCGTTACTAATATTGCCTTTAATGTTTTCAAAATAATTTTTGTCGTAAAGATTTAAATTATCCGAGTATTGTCCGGTAAGAGTTCTTGGCTTTCTTACATAATTATTGTCTTTTCTCTGATAGTTAATAGCTTTATCTCCCACGCTAATTTCTCTTATTATAATTATTCTTATAGCTTAATCATTGTGAAAAGTGATACCTGTAATTCAATGACCTTTTTTCATTGTTGTCTATGTATAAATTAATAATTAATAAACCATAGTTAATAAATAGTAATTAATAAACCATAATTAATTAACAGTAATTAATAAACGATAATTAATAATTGAAACAGCATAATTTTATGGGGAAAATTTTGTCTATTTATTAAAAATAGCATTTTACTAACTTCATTGATAGAATAGCTACATCGATTCATGGTGCAAGAATATCTTGACAAATTAAGCAAACTTTATCTCAATCCAAAATGCAGGTATAAAACTTACTCGATTCGAGATGTAAAACTAGTTCGATCTATGGTGTAATACTAATTCGATCCTAGATGAAATACTAGATCGATGCCAGATGAAATTCTACAAAGTAAATCCCAGATGGAATGCTTGGTGAATCCAAAATGAAATACTTACTCCATCCAAGTCATGTAGCTGTATCTTGATCCAAAATGTATAACTTTAATCCCAGGTGTAAAACTAGCAAAATTAACTCAATCCTTGATGTTTTTACATCAAGGATTGACCAAGCTAGCTCTAATCCATATTTGTAATTATTTCGATCCAAGGTGTAAATCTAGCACGATCTCAGCACATAATTATATTTTGCTCCAAGTTGTATAACTACTTTGATCTCAAATGAGCAGCAGATGTAGCAAAATTAATGTAAAACTGATGTAAAACTAGCTCAACTGATGTAAAACTAGCTCTAACGCATACTTGGAACTAGCTAGATCCAAGGTGTAAATCTAGCACGATCTCATCAGACAAGAAAGCTTAAATCAAAGTACAAAATTTAGCTCAATCCATATTGCGAAAGATGTTTGATCCATGCTTTAATTGCGAATTAGTAAATTAAAAAAGGCAACTTGAAAAAAAAAATTCCGAAGTGCGTGTAGTTTTATGATTTATTTATAAATACGAATTCGTTCGAAACATAGGGAAAATTATGTACAGAAGTCTTTCCTAATCACAGCCCTTAATACATATTTTTAAATTCATTGTCATGAATGGAAAAGAACCATCAGATCATATACAATATTCATGTAAACTAACAGTATTTTTAGGAGAATT